>CM060416.1:86428848-86934232 GCA_030545235.1 Helianthus tuberosus | reverse complement strand
ACTTACTAAATAATTTACAACTTACCCCCCCCCCCCCTCCCAAAGTTACGGCCCCATAGAGGTGGCCCCCACTTGTGATCATCTCAATCTTACAAGATCTCTCCTAGATCTCCTTGGAATATGTTTAGATCTTGATGAGATGGTGTCATGTACTTCCCAAACACAAAATCCATTGGACAAAAGTTGTTAGTGGTGATATGAGAAGCACTAAGGATCATAATCCTTCACAAACATTCAACACACTCTCTTCTTCTCCCCTTGGCTAGCTACGGCCGAACATACCCCCTCCCCACTCACCATTTTTCAATTCTTGTTCAAGTGTTCCAACCTCACAACAAGGTGTATCAAGGTGAATCACGAAGTGTGGAGCTCGCGGATTGTCAAGGACCTCTCTAGATTTCTTTTATCCACCCGTTTTCTCTAGTGTTTCTTCCCTAGCTTAAAAGCTAGTGGTAAGCTCCTTTGATCTTCATTTGCTTCATATTTATGATGGTTAATAGTTAGGTTATGATGAAAACTTAAGAACACTAAAAGATCATATGCAAAAGTCTTGAGCTTAAAGCTAACTTAATGATGAAATATTGTTAAAATGAAGAAGTAATGATATGAATGATGTTGTCTTGTATTATTGATGATTTCTTGTTGCTTGTTTGTTGATTACTAGAGATATGATGTTAAACATCATGGTTGAAACTTGTTAAAGTAAGATTAAAAGCTTAAGTTAACAAGTTAGGAGGTGATTAGTGATTTCCATAAAAGAATCACCTCCATCTTTAAGCATGAACTTGGTAACAATATGTTTTCTTGAAAAATTAGTAAACAAAGTAAGTTGGTGATCGTATGGATCCGAGGTTTACAAATGGTTTTTCCTAAATAAACCAAGAGTAGAAGATGATTTTTGAAAGGTTATGACTTTTGTTAAACCTACACTATTTTAGTAACAAAATAAGCGTAGAAATATTTTTAGAACAAGAAGATCCAATAAATACACATTTTTGCAAAATGAGTTTACAAGTTGTAAACATCTAAAAATCCCGAGAATGAGATTTTAACAAAAGTAAACACACTTTGGAGGGTAACTAAACCCACTAAACACCCCACTAAGTTACTACGCGTTACTACGAAAAGCCAAGTTCATGTTATTGTGTAAAGTGCATTGTTTTTGCACTTGACTAGTATAATGTTTTGTTTGGTAACTTGTTGTTGATTGTTGAATGAGTTTTGGAAAAGAAAATGATATGCTAATAAGCATGGACACCTCCGTTTACAAAGGAGACTCTGACGAAATTTTCTAAAAATTTCAACACTTAGAAAATATTTTTCTAAAACAAGCGTTATGAGTGTATTTTATAACTTGCTTTTCGAATATAAACTTCGCCATAATTTTTGTAACCAAACACCAAGTATCGGAGGTTGACTTTCGTAAATAAAATTTGATAAACATATATTTAAAATATATATATTGTATAAAACTCTTGTGTGAATATTTGTTTTTTTACCGTTATATTATTTTAGGGTAAAATAATATATAACTTAACAAAGTGCGTTAACGTTTAAATTGTGTGATATGTGATAAAAGTAATGGGTAGATAAACCATACGTGTTGTGCATGAGAAATTTATTGTTATCTGTACCTTATTAGGACGTGCTTGATTTCCTGATTATTAGAGTAACTAATCTAACCGAGCAAACTGAGGTGAGTTCACACTTTTCTACAAAGCATGGTAATTCCCGGTGGGAATGGGAATGGGTTCAGGAATAGGGATTCCTCGTCCTTTGGGACGTGTTCAGGAATAAGAATTCCTCGTCCTGTTGGGACGGAATTAGACTTACTGGACTAGAACTCTATCAGCGAAGTCCCTCCCTTTATATCGACTTAATCGCCGAGGCAATAGCGAGCGGGTCATTAGTTAATAGCGCTATTAGGTTTAACAAACCTCACACCGTGCCAGTCGGACAGGCGTGTACTAATGGACTATGGCACGTCGGTGATGATAGACACCGACGCTAGGGCACAAGTAATTTTCGTTAGTAGTCGATATGATAAACGAGTCTGGTAGTTTAAATAACGGGGTAGCCCCCACGGCCGGAGTGCCAGGATGGATAGCCAGGGAAGGTGGACATGGGATGGTTAACTAATAAACGTTTTCGAAGTTCATCCAGTGGATATTATTGCTTCTAGAACTCATTTACTTATTTTGAACGTTCATATGGAATTCGATTGGTCGAAGTTCCTGTTCATTGTTGGATCCCTGTTAACTTAGTCACGTCATTGACTGTACCTATACGTCTTGTTTCCTTTGACAACAATTTTTGAAACACATTTCTTCTAAACCGTTGGGTTCTTATTGTTGAGGAATGTCATTAAATTCACATGATTCAAATAAGTCTTGTTTTGATTACGCGGTCATTCACTTTGTTATTAATCGGACTTACCTGCGAACAACACAATTCTGAGGAGATAACATAGTCTAAATTTCGAGGACAAAATTTCTGTAACAGGGGGAGAATGTGATAACCGGTGATTTACGGCTCTTAATTTCATGATTAACAGGTGATTAACGCGATAATAAATAGTGTTTAAAGACGTAGATTAACTCATTTAGGCCTTTGGAGTGCCTAGGAACGTCTATACGACTTTACAGTGCATGAACGGTGGTTTATGGAAAAATCTGCTGAATATTAAGCGACAACGAACTGATGCCGTACAAAATACTGACAACGCCGACAAATACAGATTTTCTATGAATATTTTATATTTATGAATTAATTTTGTGAATTTATTGGGCTTCCGTACGACACAAACGCAAACGCAAACGTGAACTAAAAACACGATGGTAGGAAACGCATCGGCAATGAAACGGAAGCGACGGAGACGCCTGTCACCTTCAAAACTTACATTTTACGCTATATTTTGCTCCGTAATGAAATTTTAGCAACTACAGTCGAAACCGGATTAGAAAACGCATTAAAGCAACAACAACACGGTTTTACGTGATTTTCACCGTAATTGACGAACGGACACGACAACCGGCTACTGCCATACATTTTACGGGATTTCGGCTATATAAATATACGTCATTAAATTTTACGGAGCACGAGTGTGTTAACGGGTCTTGTAGGAATTACGGGCCGCTTAAACACGGGGATTGAGCTTGTGGGCCCTAGGCCCAAGCCCAAAACCCACAAGCCTAGACCTGCACATAATATATTAGATCTTCCTTAAAAATCTTGTCAAAATCATATTTAGATCTTACAAGATCTATGCAAGATTTATAAAATCCATATAAGATTTACAAGATCCTTATAAAATCTCAACAAAATCTCTAAAGATCATGCAAGATCTCACCAACATCTTTATAAAAGTAGCTATTGTACAGACAATACAATTCATACACACACATACAATACATCAGAGCTTCATCTCTTTGCAAAACCCTAAATTCACTACTCTCTCCACATAATCAACACACAGAGAAGAACCACTCCCTCATTCCCCTCTCAAGCCCAGCCGACCGGCCCCTCCCCCTCTCGGTTCACCTGTAATCCGACAACAACACCCCCCACCTCTCGATCTCCTCTCCCCTTTCCGACATCACCCACCTCTCGTGATGATCTGCAACATAAACCCCTCAACTCACTGAAGAACCGGTGACTACCGGCCGACTATTCACGTCAACAGAACCGCCGCACGCGGCGGCAGAACAAGAAGAGGCGGAGAGGACAAGAATGAGAAGAGAGAGACCGAGAGAGAGACCGAGAGAGAGAGGGAGAGATCGAGATGAGAGAGAGAGAATGGCGGAGAAGGAGCGGAGCCGCCACTCACGGCGGCGGCAGTGGCGACGGTGGTGCTATTGTTCTTCCGACGAATCCACTTACGGTAAACCATTCCCTCATCGTTTTTCCTTTCTTTTGTTTCTTTTTTTTCTGAGATTGATGAAGTTGATGAGTGGATTTGTGATGTTGTTGGCTTCTGTGTCGAAGATGATGATGATGTTGAAGACAGCTTGGGTTTTGGTATAGCCCGGAGTCACGTACAATTCAGTCTCGGGTTTGGTCAGACTTGGTCAAGGTCAGAAAGGTTATAGTTCGGGTGCTCGGGCCAGCTTTGTTCGATTCAACAAGTCAACTCGCTTCAGATCGGCTCGGGTCAACTGGTTAGCGGATTCGGTCAACAGTTCGGGTCAGCTTGGTCAGATTCATTTCAGTTCGACCCGGTTCACTCGCTCAAGACTTGGTTCGGTTCAGGTTCGGGTCAACATAATTCAACAACGGTCAACCTCAATCGACTCGGTCAACATGAGGTCAAACGTGGTCAAACTGACAACCGAGCCAGTTTTGGTACTCGGGTCAGCAGACGGTCAAACTATCGGGTCCGCGATTAATCCGAGACGCGGTAAAGTTTAATTGACGCGAAATTGATGAAATTATTGTTATTGCGTTATTTTTTTTAGAATTCTAGTTATACGCGATCGAGCTCTACCCGTTTCGATTATATATAGTTTACATTTTGAAATAATTGACGAAAATTATATATATAGTGATATGTTGTTGAAAATTGATTGAATTTTGAAAAATATATCGACACTTTTATGGTCGGGATCGTCCAAAAACAGAGGAAACTCTGCCCGATTTTCATAAAAACTCGAATTACACAACGAGAGTATATCTTAAAAATGACACCAATCAAAACTCTAGTTTTCTTATAAAACTAAATATAAAAGTATATGTATTTTAGTGTCGCTTTATAACTTATAAAATGAAACTAAAATATTTCGACAACAAGCGAGTTACACTTTCTGAAACCCGACACTTAGTTAGATAAATAAAATTATCTACATTTTTTCAAACATCGATAATCCGAGCGTCTTTATAACATAAATATAATAGTTTATATTTATCGGGAATTCGAATATTTATTTCACACGTCAATTTTAAACGCTTTTGTGAACTAAATATAGTTATATTTATTTCAAATGCTTAGTATTCGGAAATCCTATAAAGTAAATATATTTATTTATATTTACATTTCTTTCAAATATCTGGAATTCGAATATACGTACATACATATATGTACTTATTTATTTACGTCTTACGAAAGCAACGAGCCGTACTACTATTCACCTACGTATTTCTAATCGCGACGATCTAACACGACTTCGTAAGTATATTTATATTTTGATTATAAATATATATATCCTAAATTTCTCGAAAACTAAGTCGAATTCGTGACTTAGTATTATCCCGATTATAAACGGGATCCATTAACCATAGAATGGTTATTCTAAGTCAAGATAACACTACTTTAGAGTCGTTTAGTTAGCGACTCGGTAGAGCTCGGACATGTAGTTTATCTACGTCTAATTAGAAACTTATAAGTATTTTCCTTGTTAGGAATACTATAGATGCACGCTAGCTAATTCACGTTCTTGGAACGACACTTCAGAATCACGCTAAGCTAGCTTTGCACAGGAATGTTAAGGTGAGTTCATAACCCCATCTTTTTACGGTTTTACATTTTCATAAATGTTTTCGGGGTGGAAAGACATGCACGTTTTGCAGAAAACACACAAAGTCTCGATGAACAAAGACTGCATATTTTTAGACAAAGCACGTTGTGCAAGAACATACAAAGCTTTTGAACGAACGAAAATTCATATTTCTAAATCATATTACGAATGGATTTCGAGGAACTCAAATGGTTTACGAATGGATTATACTAAATATACCGGTTTTTACAAAACAAATGCGTATTATCGAAATGTGAATGATTTTCATGACTAGGGATGGATCGTCTGGTGATTATATATAGAGACTGGGGAGTTGGCTTTAGAGGCTGGGGAGGTTCAGCCTTAGAGGCTGGAGAGGTTCAGCCTTAGAGACTAGGGAGGTTCAATTGGAGAGACTAGGGTAAAATACATGTTACAAAAGGATTACAGACATTTTATACATGGTATGATTAGCTTAAGGAGGGTTTACTACTAGATCATGTGAGGGGTGGGTACAACACTTAAGGCCATTAATCCTCGTCGTAGGACCGAGGGACATGAGTGATAGATCTATTTGGGTGTAGCGAGCCCACACCCATGAGGCCGGGGCGGCCCATAGAGGTGACTATGTCTTCCAGCCGGAAGCCCGGTACAAATTTGCTAGGTTTGAGTTCTTCCTGCACCTTTTCACATATACCATTGGCTTTGCAACCCATTTGTGATCTCTTTTTTCCTTATTGCTACATACCAGGGACATACATACTTACAGAAATACTTGATTTATACAAATTAAATACCATGTTTTATACAAATTCAAAGCGTAGGATTATGTGGGCATGAAGTCAAAGTCAGGGTGGGCATTGACGGTTATACGAACATTACAAATTCAAGAGTTTACCAATACATGGTTTTACGAGCATAATGTGTTACAAATACAAAGTTTCCATGTAACTTGACAAGAAAATGATTTCTAAATTCGTTTTCTCAATAATATTTCACAAACCGGTTATTCAAAAGATTTATTTCAAATCTTTCACAAACAAACTATGGACTCGCTCAACTTTATGTTGACTTTTTCGCATGTTTCTTTCTCAGGTTACTTATCAAAGTTATGGCACGGTTGGAATAGGAGAACCATGTGGAGTCGAGTACTTAGTGGCGTTCGATTTCTAGAAGTCTTAGCCTATTTTGCTTCCGCTGTGCAATGAAGATACCAGTCCAGTCACGCCAGCTCTGATAATTTCAGGGTGTGACAGCTGCCGCTTGGGCCAAAGCCAAGTTCGTTGTCCGAGCAGAAGGAGTCGAGCCCGAACCTCCCTGGCCAGCCGAACCTCCCTGATCAACCGGAGCCACTGGTTCTTGAATTGGGTAAAGATTCTCTTGCACAACACTCAGGTACGGAGGATCACCCTTCGGCGTCTTCGTGGCACGAACGTCTAACTCAGTAGAATCAAAGAATTTCAATCTGAGGGCATCTTTCAAACCCATAACTGCACAAAACAAACAAGTAATAATATTCATAGTCTCGTACGACCGAAAGCATCCGGTACATATATATACAAAAAAAAAGAGAATAATGACGAATAAATGAGTAATGCGTGAAACATTATAAAAACATAACTAACCCTCTCCATTCCACTTAAGGGTTGGATACCACTCCGGTTCGGCCCAAATCATGCTTATCCATCCCATGACGAGAATGTGTTCCGGATATTTCTGAACACATCAGGCCTCCCTAATCAGATTCGAATATAAATTCCTATCAAATTCAAAATCTTCGGGTAGAGGACCTGGAAGACGAGATTTCTTCAATCTTCATGTCATTTCGGGAGGAACGCACCGGTCATCCACTAGGAAGAAGCGATCTTTCCAGTCTTTTATACTGGTAGTAATCCACGAATAGCAACAAGCGTTCTTTTTCCTAACCTCGAAGGTATACCAGTTACCGGACTGATTCAGTTTATAAAAAGCCCGAAACACATTCAAATCTGGGTCGGAGCCCAAACCACGACAAGACAGCTCGAAATGACACACCTTGGCAAGGCCAAATGGGTTCATTTGAGAGAGATGAACCTCGTGAAATAAAAGGACATCGACCAAGAACTTCGTCAAAGGATGACGATAGTTGCAGTAATCGAACATACGAGTGTAAACCCCAATCTTCCCCGGAACAAAAGGATAAATGGGTTTGTTCTTTTTGGGAAGAACAGGATGTAATGAAGCAGGAATAGCATATTGTTCCACATACCACTTCAAACCATTTTTATTCAGAACATTGAAGCAACCCGACAAGTTGTTTTTGTTCGCCATAATAATAGAGAGAAACTAACATGATCGGATTCTTTGGTTCAGAAAATGAAGAAGAAGAAGAAGAAGATAAAACAGGTAAAAAGGTGAAAAAGAGAAATAACTTTTTCACATATATAAGGGGATTTTTCCCCACCGCCATAAGGCCTCCAATGGGGTACCGACACGTCATAGTAGTTGCCGCAAGTCAAGCGTCCCATCAAAAAGGGGAAGATAAAGCGACCGCCAGTCATGTAACAAAGGTCACCGCCAAAAATTCAAAAATTAGCGAAATCTCCGACAAACCAAGGCTCCAGCCCACCAAAATTTCGCCATTTTAGTTCAAAGCTTTTGCTAAGCAAACACTACGAACTAGGGGGACTTGATGAGGATACGTCCTCGGTCGGACCGAACACCCAGCAAAGATAGAGCCGAACCAAAAGCCCAGGGGACCGGATCATAGACGGGACGAATGGACACTTCGATCCGTTGTAACTAACTGGGACCCATGGCTTTAACTGCCATGATAGTGACTGGTCCGACCCTAACTAACTCGCCACGTCAGCATACCCAAAAACTATAAATACCCCGCCAAGGCTTCCAGCAAGGGGTAACCGCTACTTTCTCTCTCTAAACTCTCCTCTCTCTCTTCCTGACCTATTTCTCTCCTCACAAATACTTATTCTCACGCCCGAGCTTGGTCACAGAGAGGCCCCCCTCCCTGTAACGAGGTTAACGGTGTGTTTCTTCCTTGTGATCTTGCAGGTTTTTGCCAGGTCATCTGAAGCTCTCCTCATACCAGGTCGGACAAACTGGTTTTGAGTCTTCACCAACCAACGGAAAATTCTTCGTGTTCAAAACCACCACTCGACCGCCACCCTTTATGTCAACATCCAACGGTGCGTCTAAACAGTTCAACACCATACCGTTTCTATGGTCTTTGTTGGGTTCGGGCATTTTGGCAGCATCAAGTTTAATGATTCCGTTATCTTTTTGGTTACTGACTAGTGCTTTGGTAGTGGATTCGTCTACGTCCATTGCGCGACACACGAATTCCATTGAAAATCCGGTGAAGATGCCGTTGGAATCGATTAAGAAGAAGTCGGTGAACGAGCCAGGTTTGTGTGCGGTTTTGGTGTCGCCTCAGAAAAAGATTTGGAGCTCAGTGTCGTCTTTGTTGTACCACCATGTTACTACGCCGAATGGTAGGGCGATTGCGTCACCGGTTTTGATTGCGAGCACCTTTTCTTCTTTCTCGGGTAGAACAATACCGGCTACTCCATTGCCTAAGGTAATTGCCAATGATCTCTAGATCAAGTGGTGGAGGGCTTACATTTCTCTTGAGAGATGCAGGTTCGACTCCCACTTGGTGCAGAGTGAGGCACTGGTGGGCAATGATAGGAGACCCATGGAAACCTGGGTTGGATCCTTGAGCCAAACGGGTTTTACCGGTAATTTCACTATCGTGCCTACGGGCGGGTGGGTTACCGGGTTTTCCCCGGAATTAGTGGTGGACTCTGGTTATTCTCGGAGTACTCCGTTTGTCCAGTGGGTGCCCCGAGAGTGCTCGGGATTGAGTTTGTTGGCCGTTAAAAAAAATACAATTCAAAACAAATTACAAAGTATAAGTATGAAAATATAGTTAATATGAGATGTCCAACGTCTATACTTGAAGGGTGACGGTGGCAGTGATGGATGAGGTTGAAGATAATGGTGAAGGTGGGTGGTTGTAGGTGGTGTTGGGATGAAGAAGAGGTGGGTGGTGATTTAGGTGGGGCCCATTTAAGTTTAATTTTATCTTTAAATGTTTCATTTATCAGTTTTTAACATAAAATGGTATTTAAGTAATTTAACATCCATTTAACACCAAAAACTAACCCACATTCATGCCAGTGACTATCCGGGAACGAAATTGTAAAAGTTTGGGACTATAGCTGTAATTTTAGAAAGTTAGGGACTAAAGGTGAAAAATAGGCAAACCACATGGACTATCCGAGCATTTTTCTCTTTATTTAAAGCCTTGCATTAAAATAAACTTTGTTAAATTTAGAGAAAAATGCCCTGATAGTCCCTGTGGTTTGTTCAGATTTCACCTATAGTCCCTACATTTCTAAAATTACAGCTATAGTCCCTAAGTTTTGCAAATTCGTTCTCAGATAGTCCCTAGCTTGGATGGTGTTAGTTTTCTCAGTTAAATAGGGAGTGAAATGACTAAAATACCCTTAATAATAAATAAATAAATAACTAAGGAGTAAACTGCCATTTTGGTCCCTGTGGTTTGGGCAGTTTTGCCATTTTAGTCCAAATCTCAAACTTTTTACATCTGGGTCCTTGTGGTTTCAGTTTTATAGCCATTTTAGTCCAAAATTCAAAAAGTCCCATTTTTTACTGTTACCACTGACTATTTTGTCTTTTTGTGTAGGGGTATTTTTGTCCAGCTGCTTTAAATTTAACATTTTCTTAGTTAGCAATTATTATTATATCAAAGAGAATCATGATCCATCTTCTTCTAAAGTTGAAAAATAAGAACAGCAGCAAAATAATAATAAAAAAGGAAAGGACTAAAAGACAGTAAGCTTCTTCCTCTTAGGGTTAAAGGTCTCAATAGTAAACTTATCATTCATCAACTTGTGTCTAGCCAAGGAAGCCCTAAAGGGAAGAAAAGCAATATAACCTGCAATCGCAACAGAATAGCCTCCTTTCACTTTCTCCAGCGGAAACCCCTTCACCTTCTTATGCGACTGCCACTTCTTCTCCAACTCAATCAACGCCTAATTCTGCGTATACCTTCAAGACAGCACAATCGCCGGTTCTCCGGCCACCGTCTCCGTCGATCCCACCGACTCATTAAACCTCGCAATCGCTCGCTCTTTCGCATCCGGTTCACCGGCGACCAATTCCATAAACATTCGTTCCAACAGCCGCGTTTTGATTAACGTTTCGCCGGCCGTTGCTTCCATGAATCCGACTTTATTCTCGAATTTGGTGACGTCAGGGATGTCTCTGAGTTCGTTCGGCATGGTTAATGTAGGAGCTCTGATTCCGGCGTCTACTAAGAACATGTCGTGTCTGAAGCGTGAGACTTGGGATTTCAAAGCTTTGCCGCTTGATAATTTATTTACTTTAGTTTTTTAATTAAGAAAATGTTAAATTTAAAGCAGTTGGATAAAAATACCCCTGCACAAAAAGACAAAATAGACAGGTGATAACAGTAAAAAATGGAACTTTTTGAATTTTTGACTAAAATAGCAATAAAACTAAAACCACAGAGACCCAGATGTAAAAAGTTTGAGATTTGAACTAAAATGACAAAACTGCCCAAACCACAGGAACCAAAATGGCAGTTTACTCATAAATAAGCCTTTTACCCACCTACCCACCCTCTCCCTCTTTCTTCTTTCTTTCTGCTCTACATAACCAAACCATCATCACCACCTCCACACCACCACCTTCACACCACCAAAACACCCAACCCCGTTTCTTTCTCTCTTTCATTCTCGTTCTTCTCTGTCGGAAAAACGAACCACTGGCGAAGGATGGGGAAGGGTTTTGGTGGTGGCTGATGACATTGATGATGATGTAGTAGCTCGGAACAAAATACACATTCATCGTCGGAATTTAGCTCCGATTCACAATAGATGTTGCAGGTAGAAGAGGTGGGGAGGCTTTATTTAATTATATTTTTTTATTTATTAGGTTTTTAATAATAAGGGCATTTTAGTCATTTCACAGCCACTTAACACCAAAAACCAACCCTCATCCAAGATAGGGACTATCCGATAACGAATTTACAAAACTTAGGGACTATAGCTGTAATTTTAAATATGTAGGGACTATAGGTGAAATCTAAGCAAACCACAGGACTATCCGGTCACTTTTTAAAGCCTTGCATACAGCTATTCGGTTCGATTGTCTGTCTACACGGATATCCAAGAAAGAAAGACGTACATAACTAAAACCGGAAAAAGGGAAAAACTAGGCACTACTATAGCTTCTGTGGCTCTCATAGTAGAGGGAGGATAGAAACGTCATAAGAATTTAGAGATATGCGTATGCAAATGACAACCAAGAGAGGAAAACGTTTCCACAAGAGTTGTAAAGAAATACCAACATGAATTAGAGGCAGACGTTATGGAGAGTGAACGCTTCAACTATACCAGGTCGAGCTTGGTTTAACAAGTTGTATTGGGCAGTTAAACCAGGTTGACTAGTTAACCATATATAATTCTATAAAATACTAAAATGAAACAATCCAAACGTCCATAATTCCATAATGAAGCGTGTGCCAAAAGTTTATACATAATAAACAAAAATAATCCAAAAGTACTCAATTTTCCAACAGAGTTTATTTTTGAGTTTATGGCACTAAAGTGTTAAGCACGTTAACAATGAAATAAGGAAGATCAGGAAGTCGTGATTAGCGTAGGCAAACAAGGAACGCTAGATTAATTACCAAAAATACAAAAGGTCGGTTATTACTTTGAAATCATATTTATAAATTATAAAATTTAAATTTGAAGATTTTACAATACAGACCCGTGTCCAGTATCCGGTATTACCGACAGGTACATACCGGAATATATAACATTGGAACTTCGAAGCTAAAAAAACAAAGCTTCTATGTATGTCGCGATTTTTAAAGATGGTTTTGTATTGAATATCAGTTAATGAACTCAAGTTTATTGGAGAGTTGAATTTTTTTAATTGAACTTTCCTTTCATTTGAGTAAAAGAAATAGATAATTAGAAATAATAACACGTTCAAAACCAATAAATCAAAAACGACCCAAACAGTAGAAAACATATGCATATAAGCATTAACCCGAAAACCAACCGGAACCAGATGTAAAAAATATCTATCTGTAAACCCATATATCTATACCCAAACTTGACTCTAAAAACTGACAAGACCACCCAAAATAAAACACAAACTGACCAACTCATACTAACCCGAACCACATTGCACCTGACCAGACTCTTCAACCAAACCCAGACCCAAACAGAACCGACCAGACTCCACTCCTGCAACATGCACCACGTTGCACCGTTTTTAGCCTCTCGACACTAATACTACCGTACCAAGAGATCATTTTCATAAAAATACAATGTTACCGCTATTCCTCTTTCTTCTCGGGATCAGTTGTTTTGACCGTCTCAGCTTCTTTGGGTGCCTCGTCTTTGACTTTAACTTCTTCAGCCACTTCTTTTTTCACTTCAGTTTTCTCTTCCTCCTTTTTATCTTCGACTCTTAACTTATCAAGCAATTCAGCAGCATCGGAAGCGTCTTTATTCTCTTCCTTGTCTTTTTGCGACTCGGCTACCTCTTGGAATGTTTCCATAAACTTTTTGCAATCTAATAAAAAGAACATGTTACACAATAATGCAAATCACAGAAGTAGAATAAAAAGTACATTATTGAAAACTTTACAGATGAATGATCAGCATATAGCTTTGATCATATGCAAGAAGTGGGATGAAAGAACAGAAATGTTATTGGATCTATGGAGACACATGTCGGGAGAAGTCTAAGGTCGCATTCAATAATAGAATGCAACTCACGCCTTTTGTTATAACCCGACACCAGGCATTAATAATAATATAATATGCAAATGGTGTGTTATTTGATATAGAAGAGGTTGCCAATGTCGCAAAGAACAGGGCACCTCTTTGGTGTTTTATAACGCCTCTGTTCCTTCACCCTATCTTGCTCAGACCTTTTACTTTAAACATCATATCAATCACCGTTTCAATTATGTAAACTTACAAATTACATAACAGTAATAAATGAATTAAAAAGAAGACTGTCCAATACAGAAAAGGCAAAAAGCATGTGATCACTCCTATCATCTAATGAAATTGCAGAAGATCCATAATTGTATGTCTCAAGATATGAACAAAACATTATGTATAAATCTATTGCAAGTAATAGATGCTGATTAAAAGCATGGTTTTAAAAAGCGCATAACACTCATCACATGATACTGTGACGAGATGATATTGTTGAAGTTGATATAAATTAGGTGACGCGGCACATTATGCAATAACACATATTTGTAAAAATTAGATCGTTAACTGCAATGGTTCAAATAAGAGCACTGGGTTTTAACAAGTTCAAATAATATCTATAAATAAACGTTCAAATAAGAGCACTGGGTTTTTAACAAGTTCAATTATCATCTATAAATAAGCGTTAGTAGTTTTTTAATTACAAACACCTTGCATCGCATTGTCTTTTGATATCAAAACACATCAAAGGGTCACCCACTTTTAAAAAAACAAGATTAAAAATCATATGCTATCGTTAATCTAGTGGTTAACAACTTAGAATCTATTTAATGCAATCAAACACTACAAATTGCACGGATAAAAGCTCATAACAATCTATAAAATCAATAGAAGTAATAATTAAAAATAAACTTACTATCAACTGAAGCAAATCTGATGCAGAAAAGTTCATCCTTAAGCTCACCATCAGAAAAGTCCGCAGCATGCCACACACATGACTTATCATTACCAGAGTGTTCTTGCACCGACATACTAGAGATAACTACAATAACACCATAAGAAGTTCAAATTAAGCTTAAATAAATTCTAACTTAACATCTATCACATAATCGGTTAACACAGTTACAAAGAAAACCATATTAGCTTATACCCTATGCAGTTAATGCGGTAAAATAACGGATATCGGTCAAGGACCGATATTTGAAATATAGGTTATCTCAGTGAGATATTGGTGGGATATCGGTAATTTTAATATAATGCAGAATTTATATATATAGCAATTTAACACCAATAATTCAGTGATACATCGGTCAAATATCGGTCAATATCGCCAATATTTTGCTAAGGGACCGTTATATCACCGATATTAACTGCATAGCTTATACCTAGATGATTCGCGCAGATCTTTAGGGTTTTAGATTGACGCATAACAAGACGAACTTTCTCAGTCTTTTTGTGCTTCAAAAACTTAACCGAGCCAGCACCTCGTTCCTTCCACTGGTTCCCATCCTTATCGAATCGATACAACTTCGCTTTCCTGAACAATCATAAAATATCAAATCAAAACCGTAAACAAACACACTTTCCGCTTAACTTAAACTCAAAACGAATCAAATCAAATCATAAACAATAAAACAAACACAATTAAAACAGGAAATAAATCAAATCAGAACTGTATACAAACACAAAATCTCTTTACTGAGAACTCAAAACAAATCAAATCTATAAACAAACACAAATAAATTCGAAATAAATCAAATCAAAACTGTAAACAAACACAATTTCTCTTTACTGAAAACTCAAAACAAAGCAAATCTGTAAACAAGCAAAATTAAAACTCGAAAAATCAAATCAAAACCAGAAACAAACACAATTTCACTTTACTTCAAAAACATTAAAAAAAATTAAAAACGTAAACAAACACCCTTTCTGTTTCGCTTCAAAAAAAATCAAACCAAACCGAAAACATACACGATTTTACGTTACTAATAACTCGAAACATCAAAATCAGATCAAAACTGTAAAAAACACAATTTTGCTTTACTGAAAACTCGCAAAATATCAAATCAAAACCTTAAACAAAACAAAATTTCAACTTGACTTTACTAAAATCTCATAAATAAACAAAATTAACCAACAGATAAAGATCGAGAACGAAACATTACAGATCAAGTATAGCCTCTTCATCTTCTTCACCGGTAGTAACCGCAACTTCTTCAAGCTTGACGATCGGAGCAACCTGTGCTCCGGTGTCTTCGTCTTCAGCAGCAGCAGCTTCCTCCTCTCTGTGCTCTGGATCGTTGCTCGCCATTGAAGAGTGAAGGTCTGTGTGTGTTGATTGGAGAAGAGGTAAGACGATCGGAGGTTCTAGAAGAAGAAACGGCTACCAGATGTGTGTGGGTTACGCAAGGAAGACGTGAAGGGTTTTTTGTAGTTTCTTTTATTGGGCTTCATGGAATATCCATGTGGTTTATTGGGCTAAATGATATTATTACGTGTTATGGGAAATTATTAGTGCTATATTGGGCCGAGAAAATTGCTAAATTCGTCCCTGAGGTTTTACACAAATTGCTAGATCAGTCCAAAATCAAGATTTGCTGCTAAAACAGTCCAAAATCAAGATTTGTTTTGCTAATACAGTCCAAAAAACAGAGGCCGTTAAATATAGCAGTTGGACTGTTTTAGCAACAAATCTTGATTTGGACTGTTTTAGCAGCAAATCTTGATTTTGGACTGATCTAGCAATTTGTGTAAAACCTCATGGACGAATTTAGCAATTTTCTCAAAAAAAAGTGAGTTTTTAACTGTTTTTTCTATTTAATTTTATATTAAATACACCATTAATGAATTTCAATAAAAAAAAGTTCTAGTAATTTCTTCAAATATAATAAGTGATGTAATCTTAAACTTTAATTATGATACATATAATGCATTTCGAATTTATTAAGTTTTTTTTGGTAATTAATATGATATTAATACACCATAATGGAATTTTAACAAAAAAAAAACTATTCATTTTTTTCAACATCATAAGATTACCGGGGAAAACCCGTTTGGCTCAAGGATCGAACCCGAGTCGTCCACCATCAATTCCAGGGAAAACCCGGTAACCCACTCGCCCGTAGGCACGACGGTAAAATTACCAGTAAATACATTTTTTCTTAAATATCGTGGTTTAGTGTGAAAAGAAAAAGCTAAGAAACCAAATTAAATTTCTTATGATGTTGCCAATGACCTCTACTCCGAGGGTAACCCGAGTCGTCCACCACCAATTCCGGGGAAAACCCAGTAACCCACCCGTCCGTAGGCACGACGATAAAATTACCGGTAAAACCTGTTTGGCTCAAGGATCGAACCCAGGTTTCCCTGGGTCTCCTATCACTACTCACCAGTGTCTCACTCCTTTTTTGCACCAAATGAGAATTGAACCTGAGTCTTCAAAGAATAACTCAAGTCCTCCTACCACTTGAGCTAGAGGTCATTGGCAACATTATAAGAAATTTAATTTGGTTTCTTAGCTTTTTCTTTTCACACTAAACCACGATATTTAAGAAAAAATGTATTTTACCGGTAATTTTACCGTCGTGCCTACGGGCGGGTGGGTTACCGGGTTTTCCCCGTAATTGCTGGTGGACGACTCGGGTTACCCTCGGAGTACTCCGTTTGTCCAATGGGTGCCCCGAGAGTGCTCGTGATTAATTTGTTGGCCGTTCAAAAAAAAAATTCTTATGATGTTGAAAAAATGAATAGTCTTTTTTTGTTAAAATTCCATTATGGTTTATTAATATCATATTAATTACCAAAAAAACTTAATAAATTCGAAATGCATTATATGTATCATAATTAAAGTTTAAGATGACATAACGATAATACAATTACATGGAAAAAAAATAACTAACAAATAAAAAATCACTTATTATATTTGAAGAAATTACTAGAACTTTTTTTATTGAAATTCATTAATGGTGTATTAATATCAAATTAAATATCAAAAACAGTTAAAAATCACTTTTTTTTTTAGAAAATTGCTAAATTCGTCCCTGAGGTTTTACACAAATTGCTAGATCAGTCCAAAATCAAGATTTGCTGCTAAAACAGTCCAAATCAAGATTTGTTGCTAAAACAGTCCAACTGCTATATTTAACGGCGTCTGTTTTTTTGGACTGTATTAGCAAAACAAATCTTGATTTTGGACTGTTTTAGCAGCAAATCTTGATTTTGGACTGATCTAGCAATTTGTGTAAAACCTAAGGGACGAATTTAGCAATTAACTCCTTGGGCCACTAGACAAGGTAATTAGTTTGGGAAGTCTCTATATGTATATCTATGCTATATTATAAATCATATCCAAATGACAACTTAAGGTAGTTTGACATTTTACTAAAAACACCTTTAAAGCATGATGAACAAGTGTTTAAAGCTCATGAAATAAAAAATGAACTTCAGTTTCCAATTATACCCTTTCACTCAAACAAAACACACGGACACCACATATCAAACTAGGGTTTCTCTCATCCTCTCATTTTATCCGCCTCCCATCCTTCTCTCTCTCTCTCTCTCTCTCTCTCTCTCTAGCGATTCAGATCTAGGGTTTGTTTATCTTCAGATAAGAGTTTGTTTCTCTTCAGGTCTACGATTCCTCTTCAGATTTGTGTTTGTTTCTTCTTCAGATCTGCGTAGTAAGCAAGGTAGGTTTATCTTTTCTTTTTTGTTGAATATTTTCTCAAAATGCACTAACTTTGTAGATCTGCATATGTAGATCTGCATATGTTTGATTATTATAAGCTGCATATGTTTGTTTACCGTATGCTATTATGAGCCCTAACTTTTTTATTGTTTTCCTTATGGAAACCGGAAATGAGAAAGCGTTTTGCAACAATTAACCCGAGAATGGAGGTTGAGAGGCTCTACGACGTCATTTCCGGTGCTTCGGTGGCAGAGATCTTCAGTTTGATGGTTCAGACGGTTGTGGATGCTCAGAAATCTATTTATTAGCTTCTGTTTTTGGTAAATCTGAACTATGTTATGAATATGAATGTTATTGTTTAGGTTTACGAGATCTTGTTAGACCATTTGAGATCGTTAATACTTGTTCTGGATTGTTTTTGTTATGTTCTTGTAGCTTTATAAAAGTCTAGGGGCTAAAATGTAATATTTTGTAAACTTGTTGACTGACCTGGCGTATTTAAGATGCCAACGTATTTATAAATACGCTGGCAGGTCAGTAACTATATATATGTGTGTTATGAAACCCTAGCCCAAGCTTTTGGCTAGTTTTTGGTGAAACCTTGTGTTGTTGCTCTTTGATTATTGTGATTGTGCTTATCCAATTTCCAAGTGCTTAATAGTGTTTTTACTTAATTGGAATAAATACAACACTTGTTGCAAATCATCAAACCATAAGCTTCATCTTCATCTTTTGATTTCTCTTAACTTTCTCAAGTTCAAACACCTAATCAATTAGTGTTTTGGACTAAAACAATCAACCACTGTGATCCGGATTGATATTGGGATCTACAATTTGGTATCAGAGCCTTAGTGCTCTTGATTATTGTGTTTTTGTTAAGATTCTTCAAGTTTTGAAGGTTTTTCAAAAGTTTCAAGGTTTTCAAATTTTTGGGCTTAAAATGGCTTAATTTGGTGTGTTTAATCGATAGGTTTTTGTTAATCAGTGATTAAGTAATCATTTTGGACATTTTGATACAAAGAAACATGGTTTTTGGGTCGTTTTTGGGTGATTAAAGGGTTTTTGTTCGTGTTAAAACGCTGGTTAGCATAGATAATTTTGAATTTGGCGTAGATAAATTTGAAGGTAGCGAAATTATCTTAAATATCGCATAATTAACAATTACGCCGATTTCGTACGAGCGTAGTTGGTTGATTACCGGCAAAATAGCGTTTTTGACCCATCAGCGAATTTATCGAAGGCGACTTTGAGGACAGTGATAAAGAACCACAGCGTTTTTTATCACGGTGATCGGCGAAATTAGCCAAACTAACGTGTGTGTTGTTTGTCTCAGCAGAATTAGCTTATTTCACTCGTGCAGGTTCAACGATCCCATTAGCGAAGTTGATCTCACACCTGCTCCCTTACCGGCGAAATTGCTACTGTTTCTGTGGTACAAGTCTGTTTATTCGGCGAACTTGCTTCTATTACCAGGGAAATTGTTCTCCGTCCCATCATCAGCGAAATTATCCTCTGATCAGCAAACTTAAATTAAAAACCAAATCAGAATGTCTTTCAATCAACTGAATCCAATTGCTTAAGCTGAACTTGAGACTTGAACTGCCACAAGGCCACCAAAGCTGAAAGGATCGGCTGACTTTGGTACTTGGAAGAATCGCATCAAATCGTTCTTCAAATACACTGACTACAATCAATGGATTTCCGTCATCGTTGGACCCCAGGTACCAACGGTGGTTCGAGGAGATGTGATAGTTGCTAACACCGACCCTACAACCTACACTGAAGAAGACAAAGCCCTAATCCAACGAGACCGTTGTGCACATGCTGCTTTAACCATGGCTTTGTCAACTGATGACTGTAACATGTTTGAAGAATACACCACTGCAAACGAGCTCTGGCTAGCTTTGATTGACTACTACAGGGGAAACGAAGAGCTGATTCAGAACAAAAGAGACATGGTGCAGAAAGAATACGACATGTTTGGTGGAATTCGTGGAGAAAGTCTTTCCGATCATATCAGTCGCTTTCTGAATATGATGACCAAGATGAAGAAGGCAGGAAATCCTATCACTAATCGTGCTGCCATAAAGAAACTTTTGGACTCGCTTCCAAAAGAATGGAGCCTGCAGTGCATGATGATCAAAAGGGATTTTCTTAACAACACAAATCCTGTCACTCTGTCCGATTTGATAAACACTTTGAAAGCTTTCGAAATGGATGTCAACAAACATGAAATGAATACATCTGGTTATACTCCAAAGTCTGCTCAGACTACTGCATGATTAAAGAACGTGGCATTTCTTGCATCTGAAGGTGTCAGTCAACAAGCTTCAAACACGACTTACTTCAATGCTTCCGCAAGTGCATCAAAGGCTGCACAGTCCAGTGAAAAGACAGCTGTGGTCGGTGACACTTAAGCTTTAAAAAATTTCAACTGAAAATGTGGCACTTTTCAACATGTTTCTGAGCAGCTATGAGGCATTGATGGCGGGAGAGCTCAAGAAAGAAATTTTTATTGCTGAAGACATGTATCAAGTTGATCCAGATGATATGGAGGAAATGGATTTGAAATGGCAGATGGCTATGATTACTCTAAGGCTGAAAAAGTTTCAAGACAAGACTGGGAAGCGTCTAGCTCTTGGAAAGGCTGGTTTTGACAAATCTAAGCTGAGATGCTACAACTGCAAAAACTTGGGTCACTTCAAGCGAGATTGCCCTCTGTTGAAGAATGGAAATACTGAAATTGTTCCTTCTGTAAGACAAATTGCTATTGAAGAAAACAACAACAACAACGCTGCCCCTAACACACCAAAAGCCTTAGTTGTTAAGGACTATGATTAGGCTGAAGAGATTGCTGAAGCTAAGGAACAAGTTAACAAAGCACTCATGGCAAAGATCTCGAGCGAGTGTTCATCTTCATCGTCAAAACCCATCGAGAAACAGGCTGTTGGAATCCCAAAAGGAGATGATGCTACTGACAAGGGTCTGAAGAGTATTCTCACTTCCTCCGAGCCTGATAAAGACAAGAAGGCTGAAGAAGCTGAGAAGCCCAAGGAGCAGGTTCAGAAAGAAACAACTGCTATGAAGGAAGAGAAAGCGAAAGCCTCAGCTGCAGCCATGAAAACCGAATCCTCGAAAGAAAAGGCAGACAAGGATTTGGTAAATAGCATTCCGCACGAATTTAAAGTTAAATTATGCTCTCAATCATGCGTAAATGTCGTGGCACACTATAAGTCTCTCAACTTTGAGATTATGAGGGACAAAGAAAAGGTTTTGAAATTCAATAAAGGACTCAAAGAGAATGAGGCTGCGTATCAAAGAAAGTTGAACTCAACTTTAGCTGAAATGCAGACTCTAAAAGAATTCGTTTTCAGAAAAGATTTTATCATTAATGATCTGACAAAAAGATTAGAAAAATCTCTGAACGAAAACAACAAATTGCAAATTTTAATAGACAAATGGAATGTCAGGCAAAAGGCCTTTACTGACATCAAAAAGTTCCAACGACCAACGTATGTAAAAGATGGGATCAGGTATAAGGATATGCAATGAAACGAAAGAAAACTCTTCTTTCCACCGCATAGCAAAAACTATGTGCCTATGCTGACTCATCATCTCGACAATGATTTGATTGATGAAAAAGGTCCTATTGCTCAAAACAATTCTTTTGAAAATGAAACAACCACTAATATTTCTAAAAATAATGCAGATTCGTTTGTGTGCAAAGAAGATGTGTGCGATGAGGACGAAGACTGCGGTGTTTCAAAAATAGGCATAGGTTATTTAGGCGACAGTTATTCTACTGTTAACTGATTCGCCTGGAACTGTGATAAGAAAAACAACATTCGGGATGAATGTGATAATTTAACTAAGACAGATGACTGCAATGGCCATGTGCCTAAATTTAACTCTCTAGATGACTGTAAGGGCCATGTGCCTACATTTAAGACCTGTGATCATGAACATGTGATGTTTGAATGTCATGATTTAAATTCTACATTTTGTGATGTTAAAACTATGTGTGAGCCTCCTATAATTGTGCCAGAATTGGAACAGAATAGTTTTGGAAAGTTCCTCACCGAGGAAATTCCAGAATTTATTCCTTCTCGAACAAGTAAAACAGATTCAGAAGAGGAAGTCACTGAAGAAAATAGCAAAGAAGATTCAAACATCTCTGCCTCAGAAAAAGAAAAAGAAATTTCAAGTTCTAAGGAAGATCAAGGATCAGAGAATTAAGTCGTATTGACAACAAAATGAAGAAAGTTGAGAGCTCAAGTTGCACCGCATCAGAAGACTCCTCAAACAGCTCAAGACACCCATCACATACATTATCTTCTAACACGTCGAACCACAAAAAGAAAAGGCCAAAATGCAAACGATGTTTTCGCTGTGGTCATTTAGGACATATAGCGAAACATTGTAAAAACAAGAATTTTTCTGAACCAGAACATAACTTTGTTAAAAATTTCACAGAGCAGTTTGATTACTTTAAGAAATCAGTCAAAAATCTGGTTAATTCCACTACTTGTTTTTGGAAACAAAAAGAAGATATCGTGGGACAAAATCACGATAGATCAAAAGTGAAGCAAGTTTGGGTTCCCAAATCAAACTAATTAGTGTATATATTTGTATTTCAGAATAAACTCCAGAAATGGCTTTGGATGCTCATGGAATATATCTGGCATGTAGACAGTGGATGCTCAAGGCAAATGACCGGCTTAAAGGAACTCCGAAGCTTGGTCTTTGGTATCCTAAAGATAGTAATTTTGATCTTATTGCCTATTCTGACAGTGATCATGTAGGTTGTAAGGTTGATCGTAGGTCTATCTTAGGAGGATGTCAATTCTTGGGAAATCGTCTAATCTCATGGCAAAGCAAGAAGCAGGCAACAGTGTCCACCTCTACTATTCAAGCTGAGTACACCGCGGCCTACAGTTGTTGTTCGCAAGTTCTTTGGATACAAAATCAGTTACTGGATTATGGAATCAACATCATGAAGACTCCTATATTCATCGACAATGAGGCGTGTCTGGGAATTGTGAAGAATCCCATCCACCACTCCAGAACAAAGCATATCGAGATTCACATTCACGCAATTCGAGATGCTTATGAGAAAGTGATGTGTGTAAAATGCAACATAAAAATTACATCAAATGAGGCATAAAACTAACCTTTTTTTAGTACAAATGTTGGAAAAAGTGTGCTTTTGTCTTCCTTTTGTATTTTTAGGATTAAATGAGCGTAAATGAACAAAAGAAGCAAATATGCAGCAAAATCTAACATAATTACAAGAAAATGAATAAACGTGGCATGCCCGACCCCTCGACAGCATCTTCCCAAGCAAAAACAAGAGATCAGGAGGCTGAACACGCCCCGTGCCCAGCGGACACGGGGGCGTGCTCAAGTGTCTGCAGAAAAGACAGTTGTAGAAGCTTCTATTTCCCAATACGGGGGCGTGCCCAACTCAACACGGCCGTGGTCAACGCTAAGATTCACATAATCCAAGCAAATCTTGATAGTACATATATGTTTCTGCACACGGGGCCGTGACCAGCGGACACGGGGGTGTGTGGAGCTAATACAGACAAATTGCATTTAATGAAGAAAGAGAAAGTGGATGGACACGGGGCCGTGCCCACTGGACACGTGGCCATGTCCAGGCTTCTGTGCAGACTATAAATAGAGGTGCTTGGTTCACTTCAAAAGCATCCCTTGGCAAACCACCTCTCTCCCACTTCACCCACACTCCACCACCATCACAACACCCACATCCACCACCATCATCCATCATCCATCATAGAGTGTGTGTAGTAGTTTCGGGATCCAAGATTGATAGTAAGAGTTCTTGACAATAAAAGGCCATGTTTGCCTAACTCTCGTACATCACTTGGTGAAGACAAGCATTTAGTGTAATACTTTTGTTTTTTAATCTTTTCACACTTTTTATTTGGTTTTGTATTAATGACTTTAATAACTAGTTTCTTATGTTGAAGGTGAAACTTCCTTATCATTTGTCTGTGGTGTCTTGGCGTTATTTTACTGTCTATATAAAATAAAAGATTTACACCATTCATATCTCTACGGTCTATATAGAGATATGTTGGCTACCTGGTCGGGGGTTAAGGGAATGGTTTGGTAAGGTTCTTGCCTTGTTCAGTGTATAGATCCTGCAAGGACCTGGGTCAAGCTTACTAGGACCTCCTTCAATACCCACTGGTATTGGATGGCGGGGGTGTGATTGGCTTGATCCCCTCATATGTAAACTACTATTAATACATTAACCCGGCTACTTGGGATTGTATCCCTGCTGACTCAAACCACTTAGCCGAGGGTAACGTCACCTTCAAAAGAGGGTCCTACCACATTACGCATTAATAACTTAATTAATTATCTTTCAATAATCCAACCCTTTAGGATTGTATCCTTGCTGACTCAAACTACTGGGTTGAAGGTAACGTCACCTTCAAAAGATGGGCCTACTACTATAACTAAGATAATCTCTTAAAAAGTGCAAAAGTGCGGAAAACATCAAAGGTTACACTGAAGGCGAGTCGGATCCAAGTGATTCATCTTGTCTATCTGTTTTTATTTTATTTTTATTTTCAGCATTTTTAGTTTTTTTTATTTTCATGTTTAAACCTTTTTCTAAATTTTTGATTTGATTAGACGTTGAGGATAAACCGGTATAAAACGCTCTTGTGTCCTTGGACGACCTCGGTATCTTACCAACGCTATACTACGCTCATGATGGGTGCATTTGCCCATATGTGTGTTTAGTGTTAGTAGAATATCGTGTTTTATAAATTTAAAACTTCACTAAAGTGTTAAAAAGGGCTTAAAATATAACTAAATTATATCACACCTAACGCACATCAAGTTTTTGGCGCCACTGCCGGGGACACAAGGATTTTAAGAAAGTTAGGAATCAACGGCTTAATCGTTTTTCTTATTTTTCTGTTTTTTTAGGATTTTTCTAGATTTTTCAGCTTCTGCAGGGCTCAGCACGGGCCGTGCCCGCTGAACACGCCCCGTGCCCAATCTTTGATACTGGCAATCCTGTTTTAAGTCAGACAGTAGCTGAACATGGGGCCGTGCCCAATAAACACGCCCGGTGCCCAAGTATCAGATACTGAAAACAGAACCGTAAGATCCCGGCGGTTGGTAATTTCTGACACAAACATGAGCGATACTAATTTTTTTACTTCCGCTCCTCTTATGGTACGTGGTGTCAAATATGTGGCGGAAATCATGAAGATTTAAAATGTTATTTTTTAAATTACACTCCCCACTATATAGACCCATCGTTTTACTATAGCCTTAAGAGGGGCGAGAGTAAAAATAATCCCTATCTCTCCCTAGAATGCTCTCAATCATCTATTCTAAATGAAATGATTCTTGAAGAATCATTTCAAATGGAAGATCTAATTCTTAATTGGATAAAAGAGCTTGAGATGGACATAACTAATTCATCTCAAGGCAATACCCAAGAAGAATTATTGAGATCGCATTCGGATAAAAACAACATCGTCGGTCCCGAAATCACCTCTAACTCTTGCGAAGACTTGAGCGATAGTCGTCCCTGTGTCGATTGTGCCGTGAAGGACTCCCCATCGACTTACGTCGATGCATACATAGACCTGAGCGATTCGACATACACCTTCTTTAACGAGAGCCCGGATAAGGGTTAGACTTTTCCACCTACGTTTAGCATAGGAATCACCCTTTCCGATAACCTCTTGCGTTCTCGTCTAAAACTAGGGCAACTAAGGTATCTCAGGCACTTTGGTGTTGTTCCGTCTAGTAAGGAACCACCCAATCCGGATAAATTCCTTAACATTAGACAAAACTTCATAAACAGCTTCTAGGCACGGGGTCGTGTCCAGGTCAGCACGTCCCCGTGTCCACCAAAAGATTCTCGTCTGACTTTCGGTCAGAATACATACAAAAAGTGTCAGAATCTCGTCTGCACACGGGGCCGTGTCCAGCCAACACGGGGCCTTGTCCAGCCGACACGGGGCCTTGTCCAGCCGACACGGGGCCTTGTCCAGCCGACACGGGGCCTTGTCCAGCGTGCTGTCATTTTCTATAAATGCTGCAAGATTCCTACACATTTGGACCATTCCAAAGACAGAGATTTAGTGGGATCTTCACACATACCATACTAGGTATATTCTAAAGAAGGTTCTCAACAACCATCTTGTCTTTTCTACTTTTGTCCATTGCCTTCTTCTTCATTTTTCCTCAACACCTCCATTAGAGCTTGAAATCACCATGGTTTCAAGCTTTATTATGATATTTGTTAGATTTTTATTTAATGAATCTTGTTAAAAATAAGTTTTACAACACTATTTTAAGTTATTTCTGCTTAAAAATGCTTCAAAAGTCAGAAAAATAATTTAAAGCTCCAAGATTTCTTGTTCCAAAAATCTGTAGAGAGGTGAACACGGGGTCGTGCTCAGTGAGCACGAGGCCGTGTTCGAAGTACTGTTTCATCAAAATGAACTCTTTTCGGTTTATTTTTCGTAGAATGTCAAGCCAAAACAGTGGAACCTCTTCAATACATTCCAGAAACAGTCGTAGGGAACGATGGCCTTCAATCGAAGCAACTCTTGTACGCTATGTGATGGCACTACGAGAAGCTCTCGACGAAATGACATCCGTAGAAGAGGTCCTGATCGACCGTATAAATTATCTGACGGTGGGGCTAGAAAATAGTTTCCAAGAAATCAACCTCTTGCACCAAAAGTTGAACATTCTTGTGACACCTCCCATGGAACCAATCATCCCCCAAGAGGATTGGAACTTAGCACTTAGAGTCCTTAACCCCAGCGGGTGGGATGACATCCCCGTGGAACCTCCTCTTGACAATTTGCAAGAAGTCCCGGTGGAAGTTACACCCCCTCAAAATGATGATGCCAATGAGCCCGCCTTTCTTCTCCCTTGGGAGATAGAAGAATGGCTCAACGACGTGTGAGGGACCATACCCGGAGAAGAAGTTCTTCAAGCCTCATCCAACCGAGAAAATTATCTTTGTCTGAAATTTTGCTCTTAAAATAAACTATAGGCTAGGACTTCTTTGCGGTTTTAGATTTCTTGTGTTTCTTGACCTACTTATCTAAGTTTTAGTTTATGTTTTTATTTCCTAGGAACTTATTGTAACTCTCTCTTTAATGAATGATGGTTTTCAAAATTATTTGGTGTTTGGATGATGTTGTAATGGGTAAAACACACTCAGGATGGTGAAGGATACTAAGGGAAGCTTGAACCAACACCCCATTCACAAAAACAGAGCCTCCCGACAATTTTTCTTCATTACAGCAAGTTCGGCATTGGCCGTGCTCAGCCAACAGGCCCCATGCTCAATGGTCTGCAGAAAAAAACGCCCAGTTCAGGTAACTGGACACAGGGCGTGTTCGCCAAACACGTCCCCGTGCCTAGCCTTCTGTTACTTTCTGTTACTGGCAATATGAACACGGGACCGTGCCCGGTCACCACGACCCGTGTCCAGATGCCCAGTAACATTAATTTTTGTTTTTAACACACCTTTTTACACATTCAATCAACCTAAAAACTTATTTTTGAGACACATTGAGGACAATGTGTAATTTAAGTGTGAGGGGGGGGGGGATGCTAAAACCTTGAATTTGCAAGTTCTAATTACAAGCCTTACACAAAACTCTATTGGAACCGCTAATCACCCCAAATTTTTTTCAAAAACTTCTTTATTTTTTACTTGTCTTGGTTTAATTTGGGAATTACAAGTTCTAAAAAGGTTATATTTTTACAAATTTACAACCGATAGCATCATGATAAAAAGAACCAACATAAGAAAATTATGAAACGGCATGACAAATCTAGTTAAAATTTGATTATATATACTTGATCACATTAAAAAGCCATTCCCACAAAAAATGAGTTTTGAGCCTTTAATTGAGCATATACATACACATCTTTAAACTAAATGCTCATCTTTCGTTTCTTGTGTGAATAGCCGCTTGGTTTCTTACGACTTTAGAACTTGCCATGACAATACATTCCCGGTCCTTACCAACTTAAACCCAAGTAAGTAAATGATGGAGGCATTAGGACTAACCCTTTTTTTTCTTTTCAACACCATTATTTTTCTCTTTTTTTACCACCTACCCAAATGTTACAACCGTAAAAAATACAGGTATCCGTACAATTTAATTAATCTTGATTAGTGCTTAATGATTGTGCTGAATTACAATTAACTGCTTCTGATTACTGTATCATACTTACATGTGCATCACATATTGCATAATGACATATCATTATTACATGCACACCATATTGACATACATGATGCACAAAGCACAGTTAGCACAGTTAACGGATAAAACAGGAATATGCTGACGGGGTTCAGTACATAGACAGACAGTGTTTTGAAACCCAGTTTGAGCCAGAAACCAAGTACTACACTAGTATGGTGTGTAGGGAAGTAAGGACCACATAACTGCTTTTCTAGGTGATAGATAAAGTGCTGGAAAGTGCCTAAAACCCACATAAAGTGCAGAATTATGCATAAATCAGCAAAAATCAGCTTTTTAACAAGCTAGTAACATGCAAAAATATGACTAAATGGTCCTGAATACTTTCCTAAGTGTCGGGAATTAAAAGTGTCACAAAAGGTAACATAATGAACACTAAACGGTATAGTTTGACACTTTAACGAACCGGTATCTAACCGAACAACCGGACACTACCCGAAACACCAAAATTACACTAGAAGCATTGTTTTATTATTTCTGAGCTAGTTATAATCCCCGAACATCATAACACCCCATACAAAATATCTAGTAACTAACACTTACAACTAACACTTGGATCGGCCACACATGGCCAAATTGTTGGATTTTCTTGAATTGTTTATTTGATCTTGTTTGGTACTTTAAGAACACAATATACATTGGATAAAGTTGTGTTGGATAATCAAGATTATAAACCCCTAGTCCTTCATTCTCTTTCATTTCACAACACACTTCATCTCATCACCTCCATCTTTCTCGTCCCTCTTCCTTGGCTCTCGGCCGAACCACAACCACCCCACCATCATCATTTGTCCATTCCAAGGTGTACACAAGGTGCTAGGAGCAACATTAAGAAGCTTGGTGGCTTTGGAACCTCAAGGACCTTCATCATTTGCTATTATCCAACACATTCATCAACTTCAACCTCTTATGTTCATCCCTAGCCATAGAGCTAGTAGTAAGGCCCTTATAACCCTTGTTACTTCTAATTTTGTTGGTTAAAAGATGTTGTACATTGATAATCATGAAGAACACTAAAGAACATAATAAAAAAACATGAACATAAGCTTGATATATGATGAAATATTGATGAAACTATGTTGTTTAGTGTATGTATGATACTTGATTGTTATTTTCTTGAGATTATGATGTAGATCATCATAAGGAGCTTGCTAGATTGTGATTAAACACATGATCTAGCAAGTAAGAGGATGATTATGTGATGAAACAAGATGATCATCCTTATGTGTAAGCATGAACTTGAAGAATAAAGTGATTTCTTGAAAAATAAGATTCATAGTGAGTTAATAATCTTATGGATCTAAGATTTATGAATGGTTTTCCAAAAGAACCAAGTTCAAGATATGATTTTTAAGAGGTCTTGATTCTTACTTAAACATACACTATTTTTGGTGATAAGACAAGTGTAGAAACACTAGAGAAACAAGAAGATTTCACAAAGAAACGTTTTTGTAAAACATGTTTACAAGTTGTAAACACCTAAATCTTTCAAGAATGGAGTTTATAAAGAAGTAAATACATTTTGGAGGGTAACTAAACCTACTAAACACACTACCAAGTTACTACAAGTTTTTATGAAAGTTCAAGTTCATGATTGTTATGTAAATAGCATTGTTTTGCCACTTGGTAAGTGTAAGTTGTTTAGGGTTGATTGTTGATTGTTTGTAATGATTTTAAAAAGAAAATGATATGCTTTGATAGCATGGACACCTCCATTTTTAGGGGAAACTATGGCAAAATTTTCTAAAAATATAAACACTTAGAAAAATATTTTCTACCAAATATTTACAAGTGTATTTTGACTATGGTTTTCAATATAAACTTTGCCATAATTTTTGTAACAAAAATACAAGTATTGGAGGTTGGTTTTTATAAATAAAAATGGATAAATATGTATTTAGAATATATATTTACATAAAAGACATGATGTGTGTGAATATTTGTATGCTTTGTGTAGTAGTTATATTATTTTAGGGTTAAAATAATATAACTTGACAAAATACCCAGAAATTACAATCCAGTATATTACCAAAAATCACGAGGAATAAATAAATAAGATATACACTTAATATTGGAAAACCGAACAAGAATGTAACTTACAAAATATTCCGGAAAATACATTTATGAGCATATTTTTGGTAAATACTATTTTGGATATTTATTAAGATATACCAATACCAGAATACGAATACACATGTATAAGATACCCCTATCCTTGGGAAGGAAATACGGATATAAATACTTGAGAAGTATTGTTACAAATATTGCTTAACGATTATTCCAAAACCTAAAAATATAATTTAAGTTAAAATAATTATTATTTTAACAAGTAATTATAACTTGGAATAATATTGAAGACTTAAAAGAAACGTAACTTGAAAACATTAATACTAACACAAGGCACGAACCATTCATCTAATAGACGTTAGTACATTATAGGTAGTCGTGTTTGCTGAAGAGATTTGAGTTACGATTCTGAAGACGCAAGACAGTGAGTTCATGTCCCCCTTTTCTTTAAACTGTTTTGTTTATTTACTTCGGTGGTGAAATACATGTTACAAAAGGATTACATAAAAATACAATTGGTATGGTTAGCCTAAGAAAATACCATAGATCATGTGAATGGGTAGGCGCATACTTGAGACCATTAATCCTCGTTGTAGGACCGAGGGGCATGAGTGACAGATCTATTTGGGTGTAGCGAGCCCACACCCATGAGGACCAGGGTGGCCCATAGGGTGACTATGTCTTCCAGCCGGAAGCCCGGTGCAACTTTGCTAGGTTTGAGCCTTCCTACGCCGTCACACATATCAGTGGCTTGCAAACCATTGGTTATCTTTTCCTTGTTTGCTTTCATACCGGGATTTTCCAAACAAACATACATACACGGTTTACAAAGGTTTTATACATATACACAAACACATGAACTCGCTCAACTTTTGTTGATGTTTTCAAATTACATGTATTTCAGGGAATTAAGTGGATCTGGCAGGTGTTTGCATGTTGTCAAGCTGCGTCACGAATAAAAGATGTCATCCAAAGGGTTTAGGAGATGTATCTTAATCCTAGACGAGATAAATGGTTCTAAACTCGGGTTTTAATTAAGATCTTTTGTCGAGTCTTCATGAGCTCATTAAAACATGTTATGGTTTGTAATTTGAAATTGGTGTCGACATTTCAGACAATTATGTTATGTTATTTTCAAACTTAAGTTATGGATGAACATCTTATGGTTTTATCATATAGCGTTGTTATGATTGAATGCTATGGTATTAAGAAGTCACACCATAATCACGCTTCCGCAAAAGTCAGAGTGTGACACCAAAATCTCCCTAGTTAACCCCTTTGAGCCTAAACCTTTTTATTTCTAAACCCACAAAACAAACACCCTTTACCCACCAAAAACCTTTTTTTTATTTTAAACCCTTTATTTTTGTAAAAAGCTCGGTCTTCATGTGACATTCCTTATAAAAAAAAATAGAATAAAATAAAATTTGAAATCTAGAAATAAACAACCAAGTTCCTCAAAAGAAACTTTGTTTGAAAAATGTTTCGTTTAAATAAAAAGTCACAAAAATAAAAAGTTTTACGAAAACCGACGCTTTTTACGCCTTTCGCCCTTTTCAACTAACCACTAACCCAAAACCACCTACCTTTAACCCAAGCCTAACCCTTCCCCAAGTCATCTTGTAACACCCGTCTATTAATTTCATAAGAAATGCGGAATTTGTAAAAAAATAAATTTAACTAACAAAAACTTAGTTGGTAAACTAGGCTATACTTCATCATAGTGATTAACGTAGTCAAATAACTAGTTTCAAACATAAGTCATTTAGTAGTGATTACAAAACTACGTAGTTTAACTAGATTTATTTAATGCGGAAGCTTCCAAAAATTTTGTGTTCGGTTCTTGAAGCATCAACTTGATCATCGTCCACATACTTGCAATACCTAGAAACTGAAATTTTGACAGATATTAGTATTAGTATTCTTAGAAAATTTCATAATCGAAACTACGCTCAGAAACGGATTCGATTTACTAAGATATGCAGAAGTTTAACAAAAAAAAAATTTCTGGACTCTACCGTAACTTACGGTATCTACCGTAAGTTACGGTAGTAGCTGAGTGACACTAATCTGCCATAAAACAGTAGTGAACCACCGTAACATTTTGTTCTCTACCGTAAGTTACGGTAGAGACCGTAACTTACGGTAGATTCTGTAACTTTGTTGTTTGACCCATTTATTCATTTCACCAAAACTTCCATGAACAGGATATCACTTCTAATAAGAAGATCCCAATCATGGGTTCTTTATTTTTAACACCCACACTCCCATCATCGGTTTGCATGTTTAGTAATGCACTACCCATCACTAGGGTTCGAAATTTACGAGTAAGGTACTACCGTTATTCGATTCATACCTTCTCTTAATGACCCGTTTAGTTTACCCTTATGGATTTCATCATTCTAACAAACCAACACGCTAAATTCTCGTATGCTAATATGTCATTTATTAACAATAACAAAAGACCAATTAACCATATTACGAAGCATTAGCCACGCATTAATTGATTATTCGACCCGTTTGGCTCATCTACGGAATCCTCCATTATGATGACTACCAACGAGATCTAACCAATTCTTGACCTATTATTCAATATAGCGAACATTGTCGCTTTAAATCAACACAACTTTTATTCTACAATTCAACTACGCATATGCTAATTATCAAAATTTACCCAATGTAACGAATCAAGTTACATACCTTCAATGCACGCCCTTCAAACGCAAGTCACCACTGGCTCGTCCACTCGACGCTCCGGTATCTTTTCCTATAGAGTTCAATCATGATACATTTAGAACTCCCTTTTTAATCATATATCGCATAATTTGCCAAAATATCACAATTATGCGTTTTTAACTTAAATTTTCAGTTTCAAGCCTTCTTTGAGGCATTTCTACGAACACATAAAAGGGCAGAATTTATATCTTTTATATTCTAATCCTTGGCTTGTCACTTAGCCTCGATTAACATTAATTGAGCTATCACATATAAAATTAAACATCATATTTTTTAGAAATCAATTTCTATGAATCAATTTACACTAGAATAGCCTTCTAAACCCTAGTGTTCATCATTTTCTCACAAAACCCCTAAACCACCTTCAATGTGTTCATGAAATTTCCTGAATTTAGACATGATTTCACATGTTGTTGTCTAGGTTTTACTCCTAGACACCATATCATCCCTATTCTATCCAAATAACAAACATGCATCATCAAATTTCGGATTTCCCAAATTCATGAGAATTTCGAACAGAGAATTTTCATCAAATTTTACATACCTTACAACCCCCTTGCAATGGGGATCACCAATCTCAACTCGGATTTCGTTTTGGACTTGATTTGATCCTTCAATTGGAAGTGTTTGATATGAACTAGGGTTTTGGGGAGCTGCAGGTCGCCCCCTGCCTTCTGATCGATCTCAACAACACACACAAGTGTGTTGTGAGTTTTTTTAATTTTTGTTTTATTATTATTGGTTTTCACTTAAACACCTTTAGTCCCTCAATTTTCATTTTTCTTTTGTTTTAACATTTTAACTACTCATAAGTTGTCATCTAACTAGGTTAATGCCATTTCTAGTTAGTTTATTTTTACTAATTTTATTTGCAACTAAATACAAATTTAAAAATGTGTATTTTCGGGATGTTACACATCTTGATATTTACAAAGGTTTATAGTTAAAAAGGAGGAGGATTGATTGCTTGGCAAGCATATGGTAGAAGTAAGTTCCATGCCGGTCTCGAGTGTTTCACAAAAATACATCTTCGGCCGAGTGTTGAGTGATCTCCCGTGAGGTATGTGAACTTGTATATAAATGGAATTTTAAAGAGGCATGTTCTGCCCAAATAAGTAATTTCTCTTATGAAACGTTCTAAATAAATCATAACGAATAGGATTGTAAATAGCATAAAAATAAAACCTAATAAAAATCTTGGAATCCCGACACTCAAGACAAGCCCAAAAACTTCTCTTCTACCCATTCCATTTGGGTGAGTAAGCCACATTAAAAAAAGAGTTTTGCTTGAGGACAAGCAAAGATTCAAGTGTGGGGGTATTTGATGTGTGTAAAATGCAACATATAAATTACATCAAATGAGGCATAAAACTAACCTTTTTTTAGTACTAATGTTGGAAAAGATGTGATTTTGTCTTCCTTTTGTATTTTCAGGATTAAATGAGCGTAAATGAACAAAAGAAGCAAATATGCAGCAAAATCTAACATAATTACAAGAAAAGGAATAAACGTGGCATGCCCGACCCCTCGACAGCATCTTCCCAAGCAAAAACAAGAGATCAGAAGGCTGAACACGCCCCGTGCCCTGCGGACACGGGGGCGTGCTCAAGTGTCTGCAGAAAAGGCAAAGTTGTAGAAGCTTCTATTTCCCAACACAGGGGCGTGCCCAGCTCAACATGGCCGTGGTCAACGCTAAGATTCGCAGAATCCAAGCAAATCTTGATAGTAGAGATACGCTTTTGCACACGGGGCAATGCCCAGCGGACACGGGGGCGTGTGGAGCTAATACAGACAAATTGCAATTAATGAAGAAAGAGAAAGTGGATGGACACGGGGCCGTGCCCACTGGACACGGGGTCGTGTCCGGGCGTCTGTGCAGACTATAAATAGAGGTGCTTGGTTCACTTCAAAAGCATCCCTTGGCAAACCACCTCTCTCCCACTTCACCCACACTCCACCACCATCACAACACCCACATCCACCACCATCATCCATCATAGAGTGTGTGTAGTAGTCTCGGGATCCAAGATTGATAGTAAGAGTTATTGACAATCAAAGGCCATGTTTGCCTAAGTCTCTTACATCACTTGGTGAAGACAATCATTTAGTGTAATATTTTTGTTTTTTAATCTTTTCACACTTTTTATTTGGTTTTGTATTAATGACTTTAATAACTAGTTTCTTATGTTGAAGGTGAAACTTCCTTATCGTTTGTCCATGGTGTCTTGGCGTTATTTTACTGTCTATATAAAATAAAAGATTTACACCATTCATATCTCTACGGTCTATATAGAGATATGTTGGGTACCTGGTCGAGGGTTAAGGGAATCGTTTGGTAAGGTTCTTGCCTTGTTCAGTGTATAGATCCTGCAAGGACCTGGGTCAAGCTTACAAGGACCTCCTTCAATACCCATTGGTATTGGATGGCGGGGGTGCGAATGGCTTGATCCCCTCATATGTAAACTACTATTAATACATTAACCCGGCTACTTGGGATTGTATCCCTGCTGACTCAAACCACTTAGCCGAGGGTAACGTCACCTTCAAAAGAGGGGCCTACCACATTACGCATTAATAACTTAATTAATTATCTTTCAATAATCCAACCCATTAGGATTGTATCCTTGCTGACTCAACCTACTGGGTTGAGGGTAACGTCACCTTCAAAAGAGGTGCCTACTACTATAACTAAGATAATATATTAAAAAGTGCAAAAGTGCAGAAAACATCAAAGGTTACACTGAAGGCGAGTCGGATCCATGTGATCATCTTGTCTATCTGTTTTTATTTTATTTTTATTTTCAGCATTTTTTATTTTTTTTATTTTCATGTTTAAACCTTTTTCTAAATTTTTGATTTGATTAGACGTTGAGGATAAACCGGTATTAAAAGCTCTTGTGCCCTTGGACGACCTCGGTATCTTACCAACGCTATACTACGGTCACGATAGGTGCACTTGCCCATATGTGTGTTTAGTGTTAGTAGAATATCGTGTTTTATAAATTTAAAACTTGACTAAAGTGTTAAAAAGGGCTTAAAATATAACTAAAATTATATCACACCTAACGCACATCAGAAAGGATATATTCAAGTGGTGCCAGTGGATACAGCACATCAACGGGCCGACATCTTCACGAAAGCCTTTGACAAAACCCGATTCAGCCAGTTGGTAACCTGGTTGGAAATGGTTAATTTCCTTGAGTGGAAATGAAATTTTGTCATCTATCATTGTTTGTAAATACTCTATCCTTTGTCCATAAAAAACGTCCGTTAAAAGTAAAACAAGTATCTTAAAACGTTGCCCACCAAAAAGATTTTCTGTCATTTAAAATTTCATTTTCGGGCAATGGACTTACGAAAATAAAAATTTAGGGGGGATATTGCCAAAAATCAAAAGATGCTTGTGTGACAATTGGCACTATTCCATGTATTCCCTACAATAATAAACAGTAATTTGTGCTTTAATGACTGTGCAAGATTGAATTAATGAGACGAATGATTTTCTGATTACTGTCATATACATACAAATTCATTTCATGTTGCAAGATTGTTTATCATTATTACATGCAACACAGTGTGGTTCAATTAGTGCATAGAACAAAGTTAGCACAATTATCAAACAAACTAGAAGTACTGACGGGAGTTCAGTATTCAGACATACATGATGTTAAGACACAGAATGAGCCCCGTAACCAAGAGTTACACTAGAATAGTATGTAGGAAAGTAGGGGTCATAAAACTGCCTTCCGAGTGATGATTTAAGTGCCGGAAAGTGTCCGAAACACACTAAAACTGCAGAATTTTGCAGAAAACAGCAAAATTCAGCATTTTAACATCAAAATATAATGCAGAATTGTGTTTTAATGGTCCAGAATACTTTGATAAGTGTCGATAATCAAAACTGTCATAAAAGACAACATAAAGCACACTAAACTGCGCAACCGGACACTACCCGAAACACCAAAATTTCACTAGAAGCATTGTTTTAATGTTATGAAGCTAGTTATGATCACCAAACATCATAACACATCTTAAAAACCCTAAACACATTAAACACTAACTAATACCTATGAAATCTAACTAAGTTACTTAACTAATGTTTGAAACTCAAAAAGACCCCCCCCCCCCCAATTTAGGGTCGGTTACAAAGAGGGTCCCACTTGGGATTTTCTTTGATTAAATTAATGGGTTTGCTAATTAGATATGAAGCATAAGGACTAATGGTTAACAACATGTTGGAGATCATTCTACATAAACAACAAGTCACAAATTCTTTATCATTCTCATCACTTCAACTCACCATATTCTCTCTTCTTCCCCTCATAGCTCTCGGCCTAACACCCCTCTTCATACTCCTCCATTTTCATTTCATTCTCAAGCTTTCTAAGGATTCTCTAATGTCACACCCCAACCGATGGCGGAATCATCGGGGCGCGGCACTAGGCGAATCAGAGTGCTCAAGAGAATCCATAACAACTATATTGCAACAGTATTTATTACATTTGTTATCCCATACTAACAATCAGTACAATCACATAAGTTATCACATATTTCTTGCCCTCTCGAACAATACAAATCCGACAACCTAGATTTTAGGTGAGTTTCTAGACTTCCTAGCTTGATTTGTTGTAGCCTGTGATCTAACCTGCAACATACGTTAAAATAATGTCAATACAAAAGTATTGGCGAGTATACAGGTTTGATATGTAATAGTGTAATAGATAAAAGCTGTGAATTTCCACATACATGAATGTAATACACGACATATATACTCACAAAACTGATACTACCAGCTAAGTCCTCGAGCTTCGATCGCGATTGCTAAACTAGACCCTGCCGTGCGCAATAGTACTATACTAGTCATGGTGGGACGTCGCGAGTATAAGTCCTAGCACATATGTAACTAGCATCACGTATAACTATGCACGTAAGTCATTCGCAAGTGATAAGTAGTTTAAGCATTTGATGTAATTTGATTTGATAGCAACGTATGTTACACCCAAAAGTGCAAAAGCAAAAAGGGTTCAAGTATACTCACAGTCGGTGTTCGGCAAGAAAACACAACTTGATTGGATTGATTGGAGCGCGTCTGAGATTAGCCTGGTTACAATTTGATAGCGTAAGCGTCGAATAGTGCGTTAAACGACGGTGAGTGAACCAAGTGTCGAATGGTAATCCAATCGGATGGCGATATGACCGGATGGCCAGTTGACCAGGTGGCAATCCATTCGGATGGTCATCCGATCGGATGGGCATTCGATTGGATTGTCACCTCGTTTGGTGAAGATGTGTTTGTGTATGATGGTTTGACTTTTGAAGTTTTCTTTGTAGCATTTTTGAAAAACAGAGAAGTATCTCTACCCTTCAGGTCGATCGATCGAATGGTGGCTCGATCGGGTGACGATCTGATTAGTAGGACACTTAGTGAGAACAAGTTCGCAGCAGTTTGTCACTCGATCGGATTGCAATCCGATCGGGTGGTAATCCGTTTGGAACTGACTATGTATTGAATTGTTTAAGTGTCGAAGTCCCAAACATCACATGGTCGGATGGTCGTTCGGTCGGGTGGCAATCCGATCAGACGGCAATCCGTTCGACGTTCAAGACTTTGAAAAGCTGAAATGATAGTTTAAGTGAGGAGCCAAGTGCAAGCCGATCGGACGGCTGTCCGATCGGGTGGCAATCTGATCGGACGGCAATCCGTCCCGGTTGCCTAGATCGTCTTGACACTTGTTCGTTTTAGAAGTTTTGCGGTTTTGATCGAGATGATGTGATACCGTGCTAAACAACAGAAACTAAATCATGAACCAAGTCATCCGATTAAACAGGAATCACCCTGATCCGATCAGTTAACTATCCGTAATGGTTGTTCATGCTTAACTCGAAATCGGTTGTCTCTTTAGACAGAATCAGATCTGGAACCAACACTTCACTTAGAATGAGTAGAAGATCAGAACGAGCTCTGATTCCATTGGCTTTGAGTGCATTGAGTGTAAAAGAGTTAAAAGAAAGTTAGAAAACCATCTTTCAATCCTTTTAGCCATGAGTTTATGTAAATCTATGCGAAAACGTTGTTTAATCGTGTGGAAATCCTTCAGATCTGAGTTGTTCTTGGTGGAATGAAGCCAAATCTTGAAGCTCATAAGAACTCCATGATGACATCATCCTAGAACACCTCAAATCCGTTTATTTCACGGTTAAAAGTTAAGATTCAGAGGTGAGATTGATGAAGAAGTGTGTGTAGATCATAGAAGTACAAGAATTGAGGTAGAAAACTTACAAAAATCGCGAGAAATCGAGAGGAAATAGCCCCACAGCGTGCTGGTCGAGTGGGAGCTGTCACATCACTGTTTAAGTGATGTGACAAGGGCTATTTATAGGCAAAGGAGGAGAAAGGCGGTGTAGTGCATCGGATCGGATGGCTGTCTGACCGGTTGGCTGTCCGATCGGATGGCTGTCCTATCGGATGGCCATTCGATCGAAGTGCCATTCGATCAAACGCCTCTGGCGAGCTGAGTTTTGGTGTTTCGTTTCGATTGCTAAGCGTTGCGATAGCTTGGTTACACATTCTTATCCACATTTCTATATATTTATTATAATTAGCTACGTTGGGTCGTATATACATATCCATATCTCAAATTTGCGATACAATAACCGGGTTTTGCTTCGAATACGCGTTGCTTTGCGATGCTTCACGGTCATCAAGGAGGGTATAATAGGTCCTCACTCAACGTCATTGTGAATGTTAATGTGTGTGATGCGATGTATGTTTTGAGTAATGAGTTGCACTGCGACACATCACGGCTATCAAGGAGGGTAGAATTGGTCCTCATTTGATATCTTCGTGGTTGCCAGCAAGTGTAATGTGATGTGATTGTGATAAAGTATGCGTAATAGGCGAAAATACTACGAAATAGCGATGTATGCGATATAGCTACATTATGATCCGAATCTCTGGTGCTAGTCGTAACGAGTATAGCGAGTGGTAACAACACACGAACGTGCGGGTTGTTACAGTCTCCCCTGATTTAGGAAATTTCATCCCGAAATTAATCCATAGGAAAGGGTTGCGAGAGTCGATGCGAGTGAGAGTAGCGATTGAAAGCGTCAGAATAAGCGAGCGATCGATTGAAATTCGACGAGCGAGAGTGTTGTGATGACTGGCGATGGCAGCGAGTAAGGCAATTCGTATACAAAAGATGGCAACACACAAAAAATGATCCAAAAGCGTCCTGAATTCTTGAAAATTTGATTAACTCGAAAAGGTTTGAAGAAACTTGTTTATGAAAAATCCTCCCATAGTGAGGCGTTAAACTGTTTCGATGTTCACACCAGCGCTATGAGTGGGGTTTTATTAGGTTACTAAAAGATCTTAGGGTGTAAAAACTCGTTTTACGAAATTTTCTCGTCACGCGACAGTAACTTGAGTCGATTGTCACCCCATCGTTACAAGATAATCTCGTTTTGTACAACAGTTTTGACCAGAATTTTTAGAAAAAGTTTTGTAAGAAAAGGTCGGTTTAAACTTTTGGTAAACAAAGCTTTTTAATAAATATCAAGAATTTAAATTTTAAGGTTGGCCCCGCATGGCACCTTTCCACGAAAGTTTGACAATATGGTTAAAACGCTTATATATAGGAAGTACCAGCGGCGTTTCCACCACGTTTTAACCATATGGCGTCCGTCTCGTGAGGCGGTGTCATGTGTGTCGACATAGTACTGACAGATTTAAATTCCCTCGGTCCAGGCGAAAGATAGTCGAACCAAGTGTAAGAGAAGGATTGAGCAAACTGAGCGATGAAGTCGTTTTCGAACTCAGTTTAGCGATACGAGCGAGTGCTACAAGAGATGAGTGGTACGCGAATATTGATAGTACAAAACAAAGATAATAAGCGAAGATAACGGCGACAGGCGAAAAGTGATATGCGACAAGCGATAGCGACAACCGTCAAGCGATAGGCGATGATCGTTGCGTTGCAAGCGATGGGAATATGAGATTTGATTTGATTAGATTAAACAACACCACAAATTTTAACTAGCATTAGACCCCACATGGCCTTTTTGCACAAAAGTCTGCTGATATGGCTAAAACACTTATATATAGGAAGTACCAGCGGCATATCCACCATGCTTTAACCATATGAGTTTCATCTCGTGAAACGAGGTCACGTGTGCTAACTTAACACAGATACAGTAAGCTATAGCTTAGCGATAGGCGACGGGCGATATGCGATTAAGCAAATAGTGCGATTTCGATTAGATTCCACATTAAAACCCACATGGCATGTTTCCACGAGAGTTAGCTAACATGGCAAAACTCTTACATAGGAAGTACCAGCAGCGTATCCACCATGTTTGACCATATTAGTTTTGTCCCGTGAAGCGATGTCATACAAAATAAAACAACACAGATTGAGATGAGTATCAGGCGATGAGCGATAAGCGATACACGGTACAATTAATCTCCACAGATCCACAATTTAACCAACATTAAGCCCCACATGGCATGTTTCCACAAAAGTTTGCTAGTAGGGCTAAAACACTTATATATATAGAAGGTACTAGCGGCGTATCCACCATGTTTTGACCATACTAGATCCGTTTCGTGAATCAATGTCATGTGTGCCACATAACCCAGATAACGTTAAGCGTTAGAAGCGATGAGCGATGCGAGTATCAAAGCAATGCTAAAATCGAGTTTTGTTTCGAATATGCGTTATGCTGCGACGCATCACGGCTATCGAGGAGGGTAGAATAGGTCCTTACTCAACGGCATCGTGAGCGTTAGTGTGCGTGATGCAGTTAATTGCGACAGAATTACGACCAGTCTTGCGTTGATGCGATCGCCCTGCGGGGTAGACTCACCAAAGTCTATCGACGAGGCAATTGCTTTGCGTTTGCAGACTTACGAAAAAGTCTCACGGTGAATGCGATGTGGGATGTTACGCCTTGCGGATTAGTTTAGCGTGTCGAAAATAATCGTAATAGTATAGGTCTAAATAACGTTCAACTGCACATGGCACTTTCTTCGCAAAACATCGGTAGTATGATAAAACACACCTTGCTTTACCCCTATTACTTGTGTCTCGCCAATAGATGTCACACTTGGTTGACATGGTCAAGACGCTTATATATAGGAAGTACCAGCGGCGTATCCACCATGCTGTTAACGTTATGGCACCATTAGAATTTACTACGATCTTCGTGCACTGACCCAAATAATCCCGTGTACACCCGTGATTAGTCGTTCCTTGCACGTTTATCGTACCTTATTCTAAGAGTGTAGTGAGGTTAAAACACATTATATCGTGATATAGTATACAGTTCGTGTGTGAAGCTAGTCTAAGTGCGACGACTAGAGAGTGAAAGCGAAAACGAAAGCGAGAGTTAACGTTACACATAGTGGCAACATCGAGTAATAGAGTAGGTTCAATACTTAGAAATTAACGTCGAAAATTGTATCATCAAAACATTATCCTACACTTGCTAGATGCTTGGTGTTGAAGACTTTTGCTGGAGTTGTTGTTGTTGTACTCAAGTTCGCAGTTCGGTGCGGCAGTTACGGGTGAAGTGACCGTAACAGTCGCAATTGTTGCAATAGCGACAATCAACTTCAACTGGATGGTGAGAGGTGCACGTGTAACACTGAGGATGAGTTCTAGTGTAGGCACGTTTTGGAAGTAGTGGAACTGATTGAAGAGGTTTTGGTTGTAGCAGTTTGGTTGTTGATGAGTTCGAGATCTTTCATTTGCGGCTGGGTTTGTCGATGTCTTGTGATTAGATGTCTTCTTTGGAGGATTCGTCCGAGGACTCACTTGCAGAATCGTCGGAAGAATCGTCGGCAGAATCGTCAGAAGAATCGTTGGCAGAATCGTCAGAAGAATCGTCAGTAGAATCGTCAGAAGAATCGATGACGATTGCTTGATGAGCTAGTTTGACAGGATTCTTGGAAAAGAACCCGTCCAAGAATCTTTTGTCGTTGATTTCTGTGGATAAGCGGTAGGTCTCTTCGATGGTAGTAGGCCTTGCAGCTTCGACAAAATCGTCCACACATTCAGGCAAGCCGCGAATGTACTTCGTTATGGCTTTTTCTGAAGTGTTGACTTGACTTGGGCAGATTGTACTAAGCTGTTTGAACCTTGCGGTGTAGCCAGTATTGTCACCTTTGACTTGTTTGATTTCCCAAAATTCGTTTTCCAACTTCTGGACTTTGTGGGGAGGGCAGTACTCTTCCTTCATGAGCTCTTTCAACTCATTCCAGGAGAGAGCATAGGCTGTTTGAATCCCACGTTTGTTGCGTTCGGCGGTCCACCAGTCGAGTGCACACGATTGAAATACTCCGGTAGCGCAAGTAGTACGAAAACCATCGGGACACCCACTCTGACGAAGGGTAACTTCGATAGAATCGAACCACTTGAGTAGCTGGGACGCACCTCCTTCACCCGTGAACTCCATCGGACCACAGGCTTTGAAGTGTTTGTAGAGAAAAGCAGTTTGCGGCGCTCCCGTCTTAGAGTCTTCCGAGGTTCGAGAGTTGCTGAGAGAGTGCACTTGAGCGACAATTTGAGGAATGACCTTGGCCACTTCCTTGGTCACAAGCGAGGCAATCCTCTTATCAGCGCTTCGTTTGGCTCTTCTCCTAGCTGTTCGTCTCGAGGTAGAGTCGTTTGGAGACATCTAGACAGAGAGAGATTTGGAGTGAGATTCGATCATAATGATTTTGAGTTTTTGCGATGCGATTGAGCGCGATCAAAACTTGTTGTAGGTAGTATAATAGATTTCACATAGGAGCCACATAGGAGACACAAGATTCCTAAGTTCCCACACAATTGATTTGTTTGTATATATATAATTAGTTGTAGTTTATGCTTACACACATACGTGTCTGTATAGAATGCGCGAGGACGCAATGCTGAGAGTTAGAGTGGGAGCGAGTAATTGGACATTAGTTTTGTTGCGAACATTCGGTTTTCATTTCAGATTGCGATGGCTGTGCGAGTCGTGCGTTTATAAACCAAGGAGTGAAAATCGATAAATCGATAATGCGTAAAGTTTTAAATCGTGAAACACATAAGCGTAAATAGGTTCCATAAAGTGAAAAATCGGCGAGTCGTACGCTAGAGAAAATAGATAGAGTGCCTCGGGTGTTTAGGCGTCGACGGTTCAAAGTAACCCAACTATACCCAACAAGTTCGTGCACGCGCGTTGCCCTAGAAGACTTATGCTTCCACAGGGATGCAGCTCATGGCACTCGTCTTCTTAGTCATCACGTGGCTCGAGTTATCGTCATAGTCGACTCCTTGGGGAGAGCTTTTGAAAATCATTTTATAAAGAGCGGAGCGGTTTATTAAGGTATGGGTTTCACCCCTGGCTTAATAACTTCTCTCCTAACTGTGGTTGTGCTCTTCGAATAAATTCGGGAGTTCCACTGGATTTTGAAATGGAGACTTTCGTTGGGATATGGATGTCACTCCTAGCTCAACGAAAAGTTCTCATGCTAGAAAAATGCGCTGAGTGAGCGATCTTATTGAGAGTTCTTGGTTTTCACGCCTGATCTCAACTGGACTGCTCGGTTGTGTTATGCGAGTATTTTCGAAAACGTGTGTATTGTGTTGGCCTTAGGAAAGGCTAAGTAATCTTCCAGCCTTGGGAAAGGCTCCTCGCGTGAAATTGTAGTATGCGGTGTTCACGCGATGTTGTAGTCTTTAGCGAATTCGAATGAGAGTATCAAGTAGGCCCGTACAATCTCCTACTGGGTTCGTACGAGTCTGCCTGTTGGTACTTAGACTATAGACTAGGTCGTTTCTAAGACATTTACCCAGACTAGGTCAAGTCTTGCCTAATTCCCTATAGTTATGGCTTTGATACCAATCTGTCACACCCCAACCGATGGCGGAATCATCGGGGCGCGGCACTAGGCGAATCAGATTGCACAAGAGAATCCATAACAACTATATTGCGATAGTATTTATTACATTTGTTATCCCATACTAACAATCAGTACAATCACATAAGTTATCACATATTTCTTGCCCTCTCGAACAATACAAATCCGACAACCTAGATTTTAGGTGAGTTTCTAGACTTCCTAGCTTGATTTGCTGTAGCCTGTGATCTAACCTGCAACATACGTTAAAATAATGTCAATACAAAAGTATTGGCGAGTATACAGGTTTGATATGTAATAGTGTAATAGATAAAAGCTGTGAATTTCCACATACATGAACGTAATAGACGACATATATACTCACAAAACTGATACTACCAGCTAAGTCCTCGAGCTTCGATCGCGATTGCTAAACTAGACCCCGTCGGGCGCAATAGTACTATACTAGTCATGGTGGGACGTCGCGAGTATAAGTCCTAGCACATATGTAACTAGCATCACGTATAACTATGCACGTAAGTCATTCGCAAGTGATAAGTAGTTTAAGCATTTGATGTAATTTGATTTGATAGCAACGTATGTTACACCCAAAAGTGCAAAAGCAAAAAGGGTTCAAGTATACTCACAGTCGGTGTTCGGTAAGCAAACACAACTTGATTGGATTGATGGGAGCGCGTCTGAGATTAGCTTGGTTACAGTTTGATAGCGAAAGCATCGAATAGTGCGTTAAACGGTGGTGAGTGAACCAAGTGTCGAATGGTAATCTGATCGAATGGCAATCCGACCAGATGGCCAGTCGACCGGGTGGCAATCCGTTCGGATGGTCATCCGATCGGATGGCCATTCGATTGGATTGTCACCTCGTTTGGTGAAGATGTGTTTGTGTATGATGGTTTGACTTTTGAAGTTTTCTTTGTAGCATTTTTGAAAAACAGAGAAGTATCTCTACCCTTCAGGTCGATCGATCGAACGACGGCTCGATCGGATGACGATCCGATTAGTAGGACACTTAGTGAGAACAAGTTCGCAGCAGTTTATCACTCGATCGGATTGCAATCCGATCGGGTGGCAATCCGTTTGGAACTGACTATGTATTGAATTGTTTAAGTGTCGAAGTCCCAAACATCACATGGTCGGATGGTCGTTCGGTCGGGTGGCAATCCGATCGGACGGCAATCCGTTCGACGTTCAAGACTTTAAAAAGCTGAAATGATAGTTTAGGTGAGGAGCCAAGTGCAAGCCGATCGGACGGCTGTCCGATCGGGTGGCAATCCGATCGGATGGCAATCCGATCGGACGACAATCCGTCCCGGTGGCCTAGATCGTCTTGTCACTTGTTCGTTTTGGAAGTTTTGCGGTTTTGATCGAGACGATGTGATACCGTGCTAAAAAACAGAAACTCCATCATGAACCAAGTCATCCGATTGAACAGGAATCACCCTGATCCGATCAGTTAACTGTCCGTAATGGTTGTTCATGCTTAACTCAAAATTGGTTGTCTCTTTAGACAGAATCAGATCTGGAACCAACACTTCATTTATAATGAGTAGAAGATCAGAACGAGCTCTGATTCCATTGGCTTTGAGTGCATTGAGTGTAAAAGAGTTGAAAGAAAGTTAGAAACCATCTTTCAATCCTTTTAGCCATGAGTTTATGTAAATCTATGCGAAAACGTTGTTTAATCGTGTGGAAATCCTTCAGATCTGAGTTGTTCTTGGTGGAATGATGCCAAAGCTTGAAGCTCATAAGAACTCCATGATGACATCATCCTAGAACACCTCAAATCCATTTATTTCACGGTTAAAAGTTAAGATTCAGAGGTGAGATTGATGAAGAAGTGTGTGTAGATCGTAGAAGTACAAGAATTGAGGTAGAAAACTTACAAGAATCGCGAGAAATCGAGAAGAAATAGCCCCAAGGCGTGCTGGTCGAGTGGGAGCTGTCACATCACTGTTTAAGTGATGTGACAAGGGCTATTTATAGGCAAAGGAGGAGAAAGGCGGTGTAGTGCATCGGATCGGATGGCTGTCCGACCGGTTGGCTGTCCGATCGGATGGCTGTCCGATTGGATGGCCATTCGATCGAAGTGCCATTCGATCAAACGCCTCCGACGAGCTGAGTTTTGGTGTTCCGTTACGTTTGCTAAGCGTTGCGATAGCTTGGTTACACATTCTTATCCACATTTCTATATATTTATTATAATTAGCTACGTTGTGTCGTATATACATATCCATATCTCAAAGTTGCGATACAATAACCGGGGTTTGCTTTGAATATGTGTTGCTTTGCGACGCTTCACGGTCATCAAGGAGGGTAGAATAGGTCCTCACTCAACGTCATCGTGAACGTTAATGTGTGTGATGCGATGTGTGTTTTGAGTAATGAGTTGCACTGCGACACATCACGGCTATCAAGGAGGGTAGAATTGGTCCTCATTTGGTATCTTCGTGGTTGCCAGCAAGTGTAATGTGATGTGATAGCGATAAAGTATGCGTAATAGGCGAAAATACTGCGAAATAGCGATGTATGTGATATAGCTACATTATGATCCGAATCTCTGGTGCTAGGCGTAACGAGTATAGCGAGTGGTAACAACGCACGAACGTGCGGGTTGTCACATCTAAGGTGTCTTTAGCATATCTAAGAAAGTTGGAAGCATAGGAAGTGGAAGGACCATCTTGGAGTGCTTTTAACCACCCTATTTCTTCATCATCTTCATTCTTGTTCTTCCCTAGCCTCAGTGCTAGTAGTAAGCTCATCTAACCTTGTTTTTACTTCTAATTTTAGTGGTTAAAGTATCATGTAACTTGTTAATCTATAGAATCTCAAGAAAACATAAGCATGAACATGAACATAAAGCTTAAAAACATGAATATCAAAGTTGTTTTAGTGTATGTGCTAGACTTGTTTGTTGATTACTTGTGTTTATGGTGTAGATCATCATAAGAAGCTTGCTAGATGGTGATTAAACACATGATCTAGCAAGTATAAGGATGGATCTTGAGAAAATCATGTTGATCATCCTTTATACGAATCATGAACTTGAAGATGAACTTGTTTTAGTGTAGGATGATTATTCCTACAAGTTATAAGTCTTGAAAATGAAAGGTTTCAAAAATAATATTTTAAAGAAACTAAAAGTTTACTACTAGATTTAACAAGACTTGGTTTTTAAAGAAATAACCATGTATTAGAAGGTTAAATGCAACTAGAAAAGTGTTTGTAACATAAAAAGTGCAAGAAGAATAATTTTTGTAAAATCAAGTTGTAAGTTGTGAAGAATGAAGTTTTACAAGAAAGGGTTTTATTAAATAAAAACCATGGATTTAGTGTTCTTAAACCTTACTAAACAACATGTTAAAAGACTACAAAGTTTTATAAACTTCAAGTTCATATCATGTTGTTAAAATGCACATTTTTGGCTCTTGGTAAGTTATATGTGAATTGTGATGATTGATGATGAATTTTTAAAAGAAAATGATATGCTATTAAGCATGGAAACCTCCATTTTTAAGAGGAAACTACGGCAAACAAATTTTAGAAATTAAACACTTAGAAAAATATTTTTAAACAAGTGTTTACAAGTAAATTTTGATCATGGTTTTCATATAAAAATTTGCCATAATTTTTATTACAAAAATTACAAATATTGGATGTTGATTTTTGATAATAAAAATCACTAAGTATATATTTAGATGTCACAAATTGTGTGCTACTTATATATTGATTGTATTAGTTACATTAAAATTAGGGACTTGAAAATAATACACCAAGAATACCAAAAATTGTAATATAAAAATATTACCAAAATCCCAAGAAAATAAATATATAATTTATACCCGAATATTTGACAAGCGGACAAACGGACATAGGGACTACAAATATATATATTCCGGAAATAAATTCATAATTCGACAAATGTGACAAATGGTATTTTTGAAACTGAAGAAACGGTAAAATATAAATTTTTACAACCATTACAAAATATATCACATTTTGTCAAAGGGGAAAATATATTATTTTTGAAGTATATATTTTCTTAAACAATTCAAAAATATATTATTTTGGTGAAAACTAAAAATATATATTTTTCTAAGGTTAATCTTAAAAATATATTATTTTTGAGAAATATATGGAAGTATACTTATTTTTGCCAAGTAAAATTTATAGATGTTTTTATATAAAAAAATTCTCTCAAAATATGTATATTTTGAAAATATAAAGTTATTGATTTTTATTCGTATAAAAATAATATTCTGGAAAATTATACATAAATTAAGTATAAAATACTTAATAAATACAAGAAAATGCGTATCCTATACATATAAATACACACCGGAATACACCACCAATACTTGGCAAAATACCCGTATACAAATACACAAGTATGAAAATACACAAGTACAAGTATACCCATAGTTGGGAAAATATTTTTGTGAGAAATACATAATGAACTAAGTTAAAAATATATTATTTTGACAATACTTCAAATAATTGAATAAAAATAGTTTAAGTTAAAATAATTATTTTAACTAATAATTATATAATGTGGAATTATATAATATATATCCAACGTATAACTCAAAGTACACCAATTCCAAAATAAGTCTTAATAACTTAGACTAAGAGTCGTTACACGACCTAAACGTCTAATAAAACATAGTACGTGTGTAGGTAGTGGTACGACCCAGGAAGTGAACCCTTTGAGTATACGAGACAGTAGGACGCAAACTTGTGAGTTCATGTTCCCCTTTTCTTTTAACTGTTTTCAGTTTTATAGCTTACGATGGTGAAATACATGTTTCAAATGTTTCAAACGTTTACAAATGGTATGGTTAGCTTAGGAATGAACTGTTAGATCATGTGAATGGGTAGGCGTTAACTTAAAACCATTAATCTTCGTATGAAGACCGTGGGGCATGAGTGATAGATCTATTTGGGTGTTGCGAGCCCCACCCATGGGTCCGCGAGTTGGCCCATGTGGTGACTATGTCGTTCTAGCTGGGTGGCCCGGTACGAAATCCGCTAGGTTTGAGCCTTCCTACACCATTGCACACATATTAATGACCTTGCAAATCATTAATTGATCTGTCCATAGACGCTTTCATACCGAATTACAAAGATATACTTACAAATGTTTACAAGTTTATATGAGCGCACATACAAATCACATGAACTCACTCAACTTTTGCTGATGTTTTCAAATTACATGTATTTCAGGAAATTAATGGATCTGGCGGCGTATGAAAGTTTCAAGAAGTATTTTCAAGAATTGATGTCATCCTGTTTTGGAAGGGTTTGAAATGTATATCTTATCCTTGATAAGATATATGAATCAAAGCCTTGGTTTTTAAAGTCTTTTGTTTAAAAGTCCTTATGGAGCTTAGTACTTGAATGGTTTGTAAGTTAAACATGAAGTATGTTGGTTGGTACTAAACAACTTGTGTTTGTATTATTTTAAAATTTATGTATGGATGAACATCAAGTTTTAATCATTTAGTTGTTTGTTATGATTGAATGCAATGATATTGATCAAGTCACACATCACACGCTTCCGTAATAGTCAGGGTGTGACAGCTTGTGTCAAACTCCTGTTAAAAGAAATGATAGAAAATTGCTAACACTTTTTCATTTCTTGAAAACCAGAACACAAAGGAATCGGGGTACCAAGCAACAACATGTCAGTAGATTCAGCAATACTGACGAGTTAACTGCTATTAGGAGGCAAAAGATAATGTCTACACAAGGATTCTGGCTTTCCATAGGCATTGCGCATCATTGTGGGTAACACGTTGCGGCATATGGCTTAATGGTCTTCAATCTTGCATTGACAGATTGCCAAAGTCCGAGATTTCGGGTCTTTATATTGGTTTTTCATTCGAGGATATCATAGTCGCTCTTCTGTTGCATCCAGATATATGCTGACCTAGACACTATGATATCTTTTCAAAAAGAGCCAAAACGGACAAAACCCTAAATTGAAGAAGCTTTCATAGAAAGTCATTCAAATGCACAAAACATACCATTTCTGGTATCTGACTCCGCCCTCGGTAGGTTTTGGTCTCTCTGCTGTATGGAAGTACTGACCTGATCACCAATTATCTATCGTTGAAAAGCAAAACGAATGAAACCAATATACTCACCTGCTATGCGGAACCTTTGTGCATACCTTGATTGCGGGGGTATATCCTGATGTGGGACTCATGGGCGTAATGATTCTATTTCCGATAGCTTGTGTGGGAGCCATATAATTCTTGTCAATATTACCAAAACATGATAAACAAGCTCACCGAAAGCATGTTGAAAGAAGGATGCATGGATTTAAGCGGACAAACATACTGGCAGTTTTTCTTGTGCTTTGACTTACTAAAAAGAATAACTACAGATTTGACAAGTGTTGATAATATGATCTTTTGCAGGAAAGTCAACGAGCGTTTAAAAAGAAAAAGAAAATCAACGAAAAAAAAGGAACCTCCCGGGTTTGAAAAATGAAGTTCGAAGTTCAAATTGCCCAAATTTTCAAGAGTTTGTAAATATTTTCTAAAGTTTTATTGCATTTAAGACAAAATGGGCAAGTTTTTCGAGAAATTTTGAAATTTTCTAGCGTATTTAAATTCGGTTTTGAAAAAGGGGTGAGAAACTAAAGGGGGCGGGGGAATTAATCAGCCAACGGAATTATAATTCCGCTGGTAACCATCAATCCCCTATAAAAGGACCTTAACCGTCTTTATTCAAAACTTTTCAAAATAGATCTCATCTTTCTTTCTCATTATCACCGAAAACCCTTAATCATTCATCATTTTCGCATCTTCTGTGTTTGATTCAAAGTTGTTTGTCTCGATTCAAGGTAATGTAGTAAATACTCTACACTGTTTCATACGAATCGTTTCTCTTTATAGATCTAATTGTTGAAGCCATTTGATTTTGAGGAAGTTTAGTTAAAGTGATTAAGGGATTTTTAGAACATTTGCTTAACAAATCACTTGAAATATGACTGAAAATCAAATGATGTTAGGGGTTTTGAGACATGTTCCGATCGACTCTATTCGAGGATAATATATTGTTCTTCATTAGTTTAGAAGCCAAGGGTTTTAGATGGGTTTATCAAGAAAAAGATGATGCCAGCGAAGATATCCATGAACTCAGCGGAATTAATTTGAATATAGCGATGATATAAAAACCTTGGACTCTCGGTCATAAGTCTCGAACGTGAGTTCGAACAACCGGCGAAATAGATTATTTCGCCGGTCAAATGGCATAGACCACTGTCTACGCTACATGATCGACCTGTTACAAGACCCACCTTCGCCGACATTATCCAGCAAAATTATGTACAGCATTGTAACACCCCGAAAATATAACTCTTTTATTATATTATTATGTCGGTAATTAAACGAAAGAACTAACTAGGAGTAAAAAAAATAATAACCTAGTTAGGTAAAAGTCTTGTAGAGACTTATAAGTGGGTTAAAACACATAAAACATGAACTAAACAATTTTAGAGGGGCCAAAGTTGTTAAAATTGAAACATGAAATATATAAACAAAAATTAAAAATCTAAACACACACAAGTGTGTGTGTCTAGATCGATTGAAGCACAGGGCGACCAGGAGAAACCCCCACAACCCTAGTTCATGTTTAATCTCTCAAATTGAAGGTCAAAATCTATTCTAAATCAAAACCCGAGCATGAAATAGTGATCTCCACTGAAAAAGGAGTCATAAGGTATGTGAATTTCATGAGAAATCTATAGTTGAATTTCTAAGTGAACTTAGAGAATTCGAAATTTATGATTGCATGTTTGTTATATGGATGGAATAGGAACAATATAATGTCTAGGAGTAAGCCCTAGACAAGTATATGATGAAATCATGCCTAATTGTAGTAAATTCCATGAACACCATTGAAGGTGATTAGTGGGTTTTTGTGAACTTGATAAACACTAGGATTTCGATTGTTGTTCTAGTGTAATCTGATATTTATGAAGTGATTTCTGATTTATTAATGTTAACCTTTATATAAAATAATCCGATTGATGTTAATTTTGTCTATATAACAAGTTATGAACTTGATAATGAATCATGTAAATTTCTGCCCTTAAAGTGTTTGTAGAAATGCCTAAGTGAAGGCTAAATGTTGAAATTTGAACAAAACCGCATATTTGTACTAGTTGGTGAATTATGCATTATGTGATTAGAAAAGAGTTCTAAACATATTGTGGTTGAACTCTATAGGAAAGGAAACCGGAGCGTCTAGTGGACAAGCCGGTGGTGAGGCGCGTTTGAAAGGTGTGCTTTGAAGGTATGTAACTCGATTCGTTACATTAAGTAAATTTGATATTTAAATTATGTATAGTCGTGTTTTTAGAATAGAGGCTTGTGTTAATTGAGGTGACAATGTTCACTACTTGAATTAATAGGTTAAGATCGGATTAAGAAGCGTTTGGTAGTCAATATAAATGGAGGATTCCATGATTGAGCCAAACGGGTCGAATAATTGTGTTGTTAGTAGTGTTAGTGTTTGATAGTTAGCTTTTGGCGTCGACAATCACAAGAGCATGAAGCCATATGATTGGTAATGAAATGCCGGTGATATTAAGCCCCGGATGTTAAGTAAGAGCGCCTTAAGGTTACTATCTCATTGGTACAAAAATTGGTATAAACTTGGTGGATTGAATAATTACATAGTGGTTTCAGTCATTCGGTCCGTAACCCGAATTCTTGGAATAATGAACGTCATAGGCACGCCGGTAATGAAATTACAGACGTATAGGAAAAAGAATCACCAAAAACGGACCTACGGATCAAAAGTTATGGGCATTTGAAGTTAAAATTTGTGAATTTCGGAGCTAGCAGGAAATGCAGGTCAAAAACCTGCACCTGCTGGAAAACCGAGTCCCCCGTGCCACGCGACAGGATCCTTTGGATCTGGCGCGACACGCGAGAGTCCTCGCAACACGCGACAAAGTGAGGGGGGTCTGGCGTGACACGCGACATGCCTAAAACAAAATTTTTATTTTATTTTCGATGGTTTGATGCTAGAACTCGTTTACATGCATTATATCAATGTCAAAACTAACATTTTAAGTGGTTTTGACTCTAGGTGATGATGGGGTCTTTTCGGATGGCGATCAAGCATGTTTTGAAGAACCGAACACGAACTTTTGAAGCTTCCGCATTAAATTGACTTTGTTTAGACAATGTTTATGATGTAAACAATTAACTAGTCGTGTTTTGGATGTTTAAACTAGTTAGTAGTTAACTAGTATGTAATCACTTTAGAACTTCTATTTTGTACTTGTGTTGAAGTGAAGTACTTTTTATATAAAATTATGCATATTTTTATTAAATTCGAATTGAAATTAGACGGTTGTTACAAGTTGGTAATCTGAGCCCAAGGTTGTCAACAAAGTGTTCGGCTCAAGCTTGATCGATCGTCCGGTAAGGATTTTTTTAGTAGATCTTATCCTATGTAAGAAAAAGAGATGCGAATTAATGTGCACGGGAAGAGCGTGTTAACACACTCAAACTCGGAAAGTGCACTAAATGAGAACGGTCAAAACAAGTTACGAACTTGGCTAAACCGAAGCAAATAAAGTTATGTTATAAATGAAATGTTTAATAATTGATGTAAACATTTCAATTTCAAATTGACGGAAAGAAATGACAATGATCCGGTGCCGACAAGCACCGAACAAATGAAAGAGATAATTGCCGAAGAAGTGGGGAAGGCAATTGAGGGTAGTCTATCCGGTTTCATAGACAAAATTCAAAACACAGTGTTATCGTTAGTCGAAGAATGAGTTAAAAGGTTGGAAGACAATGTCAACCTTATGAGAGAGAAATCCGGAGAACGTAAGGAATGTTCGTATAAGGAGTTTATGGCGTGTAAACCGCCGATTTACAACGGGGAGGTTGACCCGATAATATGCCAAAGATGGCTAAGTGATGTCGAAGGGGTGTTTGAAAGGACCCACTGTGACGTAAGCGATTTTGTGGCAGTGGCGGATCTTACCCGTTGAACGTGTCAGGGCCGAAAGACATGGGCACTAAAAAAAGCCCGGGCAAGCCCGGGCCAAACATAGTATATATATAAAATTTCGATCGAAATGCGGAAAATTAGCACTACGGCTGAAAAACTTGCCCGGGCCGTGGCCCTGCCAGTGGCCTTCTAAGAACCGCCCCTGGTTGAGGGGTCAAGCCAAGGACGGGTGGGACAACAAAAAGAAAGAAATAGGAGCCGAAGCGGCAAGGGTCATGACATGGGACAAGTTTAAGGTGTCATTCCTTAAACATCATAGTCCCAAGGCAGTCATCAACAGGATCAAGGAGGAGTTCATCCAGTTAAGACAAAAGGGTGAAACAATTGATAAAATTACGGGTATATTCATGGATAAGCTGAGGTTCTGGGATGAGTTAGTGACTACAGAGGAGCAAAAAATATATTATTATTATAATATGTTAGGTGCTGAATATTGAGAGTTTATGACTCCTTCCAAGTACGAAACCCTCACGGAAATCATTAACACCGCCCGGGAGCGGGAGATAGAATTGAAGAAACAAATCGAGAGGGGTGAACGAAGGGTAGTGGAAGTTAACCCGAGCCCTACAAAGAAGGCTCGAACGGTTGAGTCGGTGAAGAAGACGGATGCGAAGGGTGGATCGCCGAGTTGCAAGGTATGTGGAAAGGGGCACAAGGGTGAGTGCCGCTTCAAGGACAAACCGTGCCCCATATATGGGAAGACGGGGCACACTGCATCGTTATATCCGGGAAAGGTCTCTGTGTGCTACAAGTGTTACCAACCGGGCCATAAAAAGTCCAAATGCCCGGACTTGGTTGGAAAGAAGGACACCAAAGAATCTCCAACAGAAGCTTCAAAGGCGAAGGCCATGTCCTTCCAACTAACAGCGGCTGAAGCAAAAACAGAACCCGATGTGGTCTCAGGTATATTTGCAATAAACTCGATTCCTGCACGTGTATTATTTGATACAGGTGCGAAGAAATCCTTTGTTTCATATGGATTTATTCGACATCCTTAATTTGTATTGACAAAATTATATGTGCCCTTAGAAGTTGAAATAGGGGATAACAAGAGTTTCATAGTATGTGATGTCAGTCAAGGCTGTAAATTCAGTATCGATGATGAAGAATACTCGATAGATCTAATCCTGATGTCGATGGGAGAATTTCAAGTGGTTGTTGGGATGGATTGGTTATCCCGACACCACGCGAAAGTCGTGTGTTTCCGTAAAGAGATATAACTAACATCTCCGAGCGGAAAACACGTTACAATCTATGGCGAGAAAGGAGGCAATCCTATAATATGTTCGATGTTGAAAGCTCACAAGCTCATGAAGCATGGATGTAGAGCGTTTATGATATACGCAAATGAGCCCGAGAAAGAATCACCGAAGATTGGAGACGTACCGGTGGTACGTGACTTTGAAGATGTGTTTCCAGAAGATTTACCGGGGATACCGCCCGAACCGGAGGTAGAGTTCGGAATCGAATTGGTTCCGGGCGTGAAACCCGTAGCTAAAGCGCCGTACTGACTCGCGCCATCAGAATTACAAGAACTAATGTCGCAGATTCAAGACTTGCTCGTTAAAGGATTTATAAGGTCGAGTGTGTCTCCTTGGGGCGCACCGGTACTATTCATGAAAAAGAAAGACGGAAGCATGCGAATGTGTATCGATTACCGGGAGTTAAACAAACTCACGGTAAAGAATCGATACCCGCTTTCGAGAATAGAAGATTTATTCGACCAATTACAAGGTGCGAATTGGTTTTCAAAAATCGACCTTAGATCGGGGTATCACCAATTAAAGGTCAAGGAAGAGGATGTACCAAAGACGGCTTTCCGCAAGCGATACAGACATTATGAGTTCCTCGTGATGTCATTCGGGCTGACGAATGCACCCGCGGCTTTCATGGACCTCATGAACCGGGTTTACAAGCCAATGTTGGACAAGTCGGTAATCGTGTTTATCGATGACATTCTGGTGTACTCGAAAAGTGAGGCGGATCATGCGCATCATCTACAGGAAGGGTTAGAGACACTCAGACGAGAAAGGTTGTATGCAAAATTTTCAAAGTGCGCCTTTTGGTTACGAGAGGTGCAATTCCTCGGCCACATCATAAGTGCCAACGGAATATTGGTTGATCCGTCAAAGAGAGAAGCCGTGTCGAAATGGAGCCCTCCGAAGAACCCTTAGGAAATTAGAAGTTTCTTAGGGCTTGCGGGATATTACAGGAGATTCATTCAAGATTTCTCCAAGATTGCTTCGCCGTTAACTAAATTAACTCGGAAGGAGGAGAGATTCATTTGGGGTGTTGAACAAGAAAGAGCGTTCCAAATGCTAAAAGAAAGGTTAACACAAGCTCCGGTATTAACGTTGCCGGACGGAGTAGAAGACTTGGTAGTCTATTCTGATGTGTCACTTTCGGGGCTCGGATGTGTTTTAATGCAACGAGGCAAAGTGATAGCTTATGCCTCGAGGCAATTAAAGGTGCATGAAAAAGAAATATCCCACGCACGATCTCGAACTGGTGGCGGTGGTGTTTGCGCTAAAAATATGGAGGCACTATTTATACAGGGTAAAGTGCACCATATTTACTGACCATAAGAGTTTAAAATACTTCTTCGATCAGAAGGAGTTAAATATGCGACAAAGGCGATGGTTAGAAACAGTAAAAGACTACGACTGCGAAATACATTACCACCCCGGAAGGGCAAATGTTGTGGTGGATGCCTTGAGCAGGAAAACGGACTATGTCCCAATACGAGTGTGGTCAATGCAGCTTATTGTAACCTCGAGTTTACTTGAACGTATTCAAGAAGCACAAGCCGAGGCGATAAAAGAGAAAAACTTGAAAAAGGAAAGGATAGTCGGTCAATTGAAAGATTTGGCGGATGGCAACAGTGGGTTAAAGACAAGATTCAGAAGAATATGGGTCCCAAATTCATGTGGAGTCAAGACGCTTTTACTCGATGAAGCTCATAAATCCCGTTATTCTATTCATTCGGGTGCAACCAAGATGTATAACGATTTAAAGCAAAACTAATGGTGGCCCGGAATGAAGAGGGATGTTGTAAAGTATGTAGAGAAGTGCTTGACTTGTTTACAAGTCAAGGCGGAACACCAAAAGCCATATGGAAAACTGCAACCATTAGAAATCCCAGTTTGGAAATGGGAACATATCACTATGGACCTGTTGACCAAACTGCCTAGGACGAACCGAGGATTCGATGCTGGGTGGTCGTGGATAGATTGACGAAGAGTGCTCACTTTATTCCTATACGTGAGACTTATACTTCGGAAAAGATGTCGGAAGTATATACAAACGAGATAGTGGCACGTCATGGGGTACCGGTATCTATCGTGTCGGACAGGGATACCCGGTTTACTTCACACTTCTGGCGAGATTTCCAAGAACAGATGGGAACAAAGCTTTTTATCAGCACAGCGTACCATCCTCAAATGGATGGACAGAGTGAGGGAACAATCCCAACACTAGAAGACACGCTGAGGGCGTGTATTATTGACTTTGGGGGCAGTTGGGATATGTATTTGCCGTTAGCAGAATTCTCTTATAACAACAGCTATCATGCCAGCATTGGCATGACCCCGTATGAGATGCTATATGGTAGGAAATGTAGAACCCCGGTGTGTTGGGGTGAAGTGGGTCCGCGAGAACTGGCCCATAAAGATGTTGTCCAAGCCACTAACGAGAAAATTGACGTTGTTCGAGCTCACTTGAAAGAAGCCCAAGACATACAAAAGTCTTATGCTGACAAAAGACAAAAACCGATTGGATTTCAGGTAGGTGACGTGGTTATGCTAAAAGTTTCCCCATGGAAGGGTGTTATCCGATTCAGAAAAAGAGGGAAACTAAGCCCAAGGTTTATTGGACCCTTTAAAATCATCGAACGGGTTGGCAAGGTGGCATATCGCCTTGAGTTGCCAGAAGAATTGAGCGGGATTCATGGCATGTTTCATGTGTCACAACTCCGTAAGTGCTTAGCTGAGGAAATGGCTTATATCCACTACGATGATATCGAAGTGGACAATAGCCTTAACTATGCGGTAAGGCCAATTGAGATTCTCGACCGAAAGGTTAAAGATTTGCGGAATAAGAAAATTGATCAAGTAAAGATCAAAAGGGAGCATAGAAAAGGTTCGGACACTACATGGGAGTCCGAGGAGGAGATGTGGCGTCTCTACCCGACATTATTTGGTACGTATTTCCGGTTTCGAGGACGAAACCTTTATAGGGGGGTGGACTTGTAACACCCTGAAAATATAACTCTTTTATTATATTATTATGTCGGTAATTAAACGAAAGAACTAACTAGGAGTAAAAAAAATAATAACCTAGTTAGGTAAAAGTCTTGTAGAGACTTTTAAGTGGGTTAAAACACATAAAACATGAACTAAACAATTTTAGAGGGGCCAAAGTTGTTAAAATTGAAACATGAAATATATAAACAAAAATTAAAAATCCAAATACACACAATTGTGTGTGTCTGGATCAATTGAAGCACAGGGCAACCAGGAGAAACCCCCCACAACCCTAGTTCATGTTTAATCTCTCAAATTGAAGGTCAAAATCAATTCTAAATCAAAACCCGAGCACGAAATAGTGATCTCCACTGAAAAAGGAGTCATAAGGTATGTGAATTTCATGAGAAATCTCTAGTTGAATTTCTGAGTGAACTTAGAGAATTCGAAATTTATGGTTGCATGTTTGTTATATGGATGGAAAGGAACAGTATAGTGTCTAGGAGTAAGCCCTAGACAAGTATATGATGAAATCATGCCTAATTGTAGTAAATTCCATGAACAGCATTGAAGGTGATTAGTGGGTTTTTGTGAACTTGATAAACACTAGGATTTCGATTGTTGTTCTAGTGTAATCTGATATTTATGAAGTGATTTCTGATTTATTGATGTTAACCTTTATAAAAAATAGTCCGATTGATGTTAATTTTGGCTATATAGCAAGTTATGAACTTGATAATGAATCATGTAAATTTCTGCCCTTAAAGTGTTTGTAGAAATGCCTAAGTGAAGGCTAAATGTTGAAATTTGAACAAAACCGCATATTTATACTAGTTGGTGAATTATGCGTTATGTGGTAAGAAAAGAGTTCTAAACATATAGTGGTTAAACTCTATAGGAAAGGAAATCGGAGCGTCTAGTAGACAAGCCGGTGGTGACGCGTGTTTGAAAGGTGTGCTTTGAAGGTATGTAACTCGATTCGTTATATTAAGTAAATTTGATATTTAAATCATGTATAGTCGTGTTTTTAGAATAGAGGCTTGTGTTGATTGAGGTGAAAATGTTCACTACTTGAATTAATAGGTTAAGATTGGATTAAGAAGCGTTTGGTAGTCAATATAAATGGTGGATTCCATGATTGAGCCAAACAGGTCGAATAATTGTGTAGTTAGTAGTGTTAGTGTTTGATAGTTAGCTTTTGGCGTCGACAATCACAAGAGCATGAAGCCATATGATTGGTAATGAAATGCCGGTGATATTAAGCCCCGGATGTTGGGTAAGAGCGCCTTAAGGTTACTATCTCATTGGTACAAAAATTGGTATAAACTTGGTGGATTGAATAATTACATAGTGGTTTCAGTCATTCGGTCCGTAACCCGAATTCTTGGAATAATGAACGTCATAGGCACATCGGTAATGAAATTACATACGTATAGGAAAAAGAATCACCTAAAACGGACCTACGGATCAAAAGTTATGGGCATTTGAAGTTAAAATTTGTGAATTTCAGAGTTGGCAGGAAATGCAGGTCAAAAACCTGCACCTGCTGGAAAACCGAGTCCCCCGCGCCACAAGACAGGATCCTTTGGATCTGGCGCGACACGCAAGAGTCCTCGCGACACGCGACAAAGTGAGGGGGGTCTGGCGCGACACGCGACATGCCTAAAAAAAATTTTATTTTATTTTCGATGGATTGATGCTAGAACTCGTTTACATGCATTATATCAATGTCAAAACTAACATTTTAAGTGGTTTTGACTCTAGGTGATGATGGGGTCTTTTCGGATGGCGATCAAGCATGTTTTGAAGAACCGACACGAACTTTTGAAGCTTCCGCGTTAAATTGACTTTGTTTAGACAATGTTTATGATGTAAACAATTAACTAGTCGTGTTTTGGATGTTTAAACTAGTTAGTAGTTAACTAGTATGTAATCACTTTAAAACTTCTATTTTGTACTTGTGTTGAAGTGAAGTACTTTTTATATAAAATTATGCATATTTTTATTAAATTCAAATAGAAATTAGACGGTTGTTACAAGCATGAATCATCCACTCGGATATGATCCACGAAGTTGACTTAGAGATCAAATCATTGTATACTTCGTTAATGGTGAAGATCTCGGCGAAGACCTCAGCGATGATATCAGCGAAATTAATCAAAAAAAATTTTAAAACTTTATTATTTTAAGTTTATTATATATATATATATATATTAATAAAAATTATAAATGTAAATACCTTATATTTTCTATTAAATATTATATATACTTTTATACTATTTTTGTAAAAAAAAAAAATTAAATATTATATCTTTGTAACGTCTTACATATTCAAAAGTGTCTAACTTGGCACGTTTATTTTGTTATTTGCAGGATGGTGAAACTGGTCGAGTGGGACAAGACGTTCAAGTACAATCAACCAATTAAACTTGATCCCGCACCAAAAGATTTTGAAGATGTGGCTAAGTGGATAAGTTCGAGCAACATCAGTTATGTTGTACAAACAGAACTCACCATTCATCGAATCCATATACAAGAATTCTGGGAAACAGCCAAAGTTGAAGTTGTTGACAAAGTTAGAAGAATATCGGCAACGGTTCGAAATAAGGAAATTATTGTTACAGAAGGAAGAATTCGAAGGGTGTTAAAACTTGGAGACAATCACGATGATCCCATCAGTCTTAGAAAGGATGATATACTGGACGGTTTTCATAGGATGGGTTATGTGGGTGACTTCAGAAAGAAAAATGAAATCAAGAGGAATGGACTCACAAGAGACTGGAGATTCATCCTACACGTGATCGCAATGAGCATCGCCCACCAAAAAGGAGGATATGATGGTTTAAATCTGGAATGGTCATGCGCTATGTTGAATTTGTGCTTAAACCAAAAGTTCAACTTTTCAGGAATAATCTTCATGTACATGACCGATAATGCAAAAAGAAACACATGGGCGATGTATCCTAGGATTATACAGATGCTGATAAATGACCAACATCCCAAGCTGCCTCATGAAGGAAATCCTTACAACTTCCACGTTCCTACCAGTCGTCAGCTCACAGAAATCAAGACAAACAAATGGGTAATGCTGCATGATTGGATGTACACAGCTGAACAACTCCCTCTAGTTAAAGCAGCTTACAAAAAGTACACGGAAGCGATCAAAGCAAAGCAACAAAAGGTTGTATAAGCTGAGGAACATGAAGAAGAAGTTCAAGAAGAAGAGGAGGAATAATTGAAAAGAAAAAGGAAAGGAAAACAACCGGCAGAAGACGAGCCGTCAAAGAAAAAGAAAACATCGCAAAACCCCGAAAGACTTATGGGGGCAAGTTTTAGAGCTGTAAACTCTCAAGCTCACAGAGAGTATATTAAAGATATGCGCGCAATCCACGCAATGGAGGAAAGACAAAAGAAAGAAAAGAAATAAGCCAGATGACAGATTCTGAAACCCCCGTTGTGGTAACAGAAGAAGAAGAAAGATTAGATGATTTTGTTGATAATTTGTTAGTTGATCCGGATGAGCAATCTACAAGCAAAATGCCACCGTCAAAGAAGAAGAAAACCGATGAAGGCTCATCGAAGCAAGCTCAAGTGAAACCCACAAGAATCACACAACCAGTAGCTGCTCCACAAAGAATTCGTCCTTTTCAAGATCTCTATGATAAGTTGGTGAAAGACATTGGTGCAGGATCGGCAAAAGAAATTTGTCTTCTCAAACATCAAGTGAATGACACGAATGTATTGAGAGAGAAATTAAAAGAACATAGAAAGAAAAATAAAGAGTTGCACGCCTATGTATCTGAACAGTCAAAGTTTGTGAGATTTCAACAACACGGGCTGGAGAAGCTGTACCGAATGCTGAAGAAGATTTGTGCTAAGATTGAAATAGAACCTATGTTCTCCATCGCTGAAATCTTCGACTTCGAAAAGTTCAAAGAAGATGAAACAAATAGAAAAGCCAAAGAGGCGGAGGCAAAGAAGAGACGTTTGGAATCAATAGACTAGATCACTGAAGGAGATGAAAGTGACGAAGAAGAAGTGGATCAGGATGAAATGCCTTCTATATTCATCGAATGGGGTTTAGAAGAGGAGGTGACATACGAGCTTGAGGATGGAGAGAAATTTACTCCACAACATCTGGAATGGTTCAAGAAAGAACGTGAAAAGCTTCCAGATTTCTATCAAGTAATTACTGTTGAAAAGACAGAAATTACTAACAAGATCATTAGCTGGATGTACAGCAACTTCAGGGGAATGTTTGTAGTGAAGCGACGACGAGGAGTAATTCAATATTTCAAAACTGGGTACAACTTGCAATCTCTTCCAAGATGGGATGTTAGGGAGCTTGGCAGATTAGACTTGCTAAATCCATATCGAAGTAGCATCGATGCAGACTTTGAGCATATCATCGCGAAAGAGTGCAACAGAGGCTTCCAAGTCTTTAAACCTCAACGCCCTCGATGAAGAGTTTCTAAAACCACGAAAGATCCTATTACGGGCAAAGGGAAGGTAACTTGGGTAATCGACCCTGCTAAAGTGGTCACCAGAATCAAGCTCCCATCAGAAGTCCCTGTCTCTATAAACAATTTCAAGAAGTGGTTTTATGATAGTCAAACAGGCGAAGCTATGATCCGATCCAATACGAATGAAGACATAAAAATTCTGGATCCTATGGACGTCTTTATGTTTGGACTTTCTGACCTGAATGTGCTGAACGCTAACCGCATACACGTTGGAGCTGGTAATGCCAATCTTGAAGAAGCCATGCTGTTTCAAAGGGCAGTCGAGAGAGCATGGAGAAGAAAAAGAGAAATGCTAGATATTATCGACAAGATTGAGAAAAAGAAAGATACAGCAGAGGCAAAGAAGAAAGAAGAAACGAGGAAAAACAAGAAGCTAGACAAGAAGAAAGATAAGTCCCCAACAAAGTCGAAAGATTCCTCATCCATTCCTCTGAAGAACAACAACCTCCGGCCTCATCCACATATGAGGCCATTAGGAAGACCCCACCAACAAACAGTGAAGCTATCCTCATTCAAGAAACTCCATAAACAACCGATGAAGTTCAACCTCCACAATAAACGACAACAACAGCAGAAATCCCATAACAGCCAACAAAAGAAGCTACAAGCAATCCAGCTGCCACATCTGAAGAATGAAAGATTAGACAAGTATGCAACGATCTAGGGGGGATATTGTTAGACCATTTGAGATCGTTGATACTTATTCTGGATTGTTTTTGTTATGTTCTTGTAGCTTTATAAAAGTCTAGGGGCTAAAATGTAATATTTTTAAACTTGTTGACTGACCTGGCGTATTTAAGATGCCAGCGTATTTATAAATACGCTAGCAGGTCAATAACTATATATATGTGTGTTATGAAACCCTAGCCCAAGCTTTTGGCTAGTTTTTGGTGAAACCTTGTGTTATTGCTCTTTGATTATTGTGATTGTGCTTATCCGATTTCCAGGTGCTTAATAGTGTTTTTACTTGATTGGAATCAATACAACACTTGTTGTAAATCATCAAACCATAAGCCTCATCTTCATCTTTTGATTTCTCTTAACTTTCTCAAGTTCAAACACCTAATCAATAGGTGTTTTGGACTAAAACAATCAACCACTGTGATCCGGATTGATATTGGGATCTACAGATCTGTGTTTCTTTTTGCTAGTTGGAAACAAAGGATTTGGTTTTCAGTTATGTGCCTGAATTTTTTTTAGAAACTCTGGTACTCCATTGAACCCTCATAATATAAACTTTCACTTTTTTGTGTTACCCAAAAATATTTTGAGGTTATTAAACCCTATTCATCTTTCTTTGCAGGTTGATTGTTTTCATGTTTTTCGAAAGAGTGATCCTCCTTTTGTCCCTGCAGGAATGTTTATAAAACAAGGACTTGGTTCATTTGTACGTTCCTCTTTTTCCATGTTTGTAAGTTTATTACTACTGATATAAACTATTTACATATAAACTAATGTTTCGATGTTTTTTTATTCAGGTTACTTTCGTGGTTACCCATTTTAGCGACTCGAGAATATCAAGCCCAGAACTAAGAGATCTACTTCTGCAATCAATTTATGTATTAGTTCAGTACAAGGAGTTTTTGGCTGCTTTTGAGAGTAACCGAGCAGCAACTCGTAGCCTCCCAACATCACTTTTATTAGCGTTTGATAACCGATTATGGATTCTTGTAATGATTTGTAGATCTGCATATGTTTGATTATTATAAGCTGCATATGTTTGTTTACCGTATGCTATTACGAGCCCTAACTTTTTTATTGTTTTTTTGACGGAAACCAGAAATGAGAAAGCGTTTCGCAACAATTAACCCGAGAATGGAGGTTGAGAGGCTCTACGACGTTGTTTCCGGTGCTCCGGTGGCAGAGATCTTCAGTTTGATGGTTAAGAAGGTTGTGGCTACTCAGAAATTTGTTTATTGGCTTCTGTTTTTGGTAAATATGCACTATGTTATGAATGTTATTATTTAGGTTTACGAGATCTGTGTTATTGTGATCCTCTTGATTGTCTTGTGAAACACGAAAGTTCTGGCTTGTTCTTCCCGGTGAACCGATGGTCAGTAAAGCGGTTGTTAATATCCAGGAAAACGCACAGGGGCCGAACCGGTTTGTATGAACCGAGATTTGAAAACATTTCGCTTCATTTTATTTTGTCATTTAAGTTTGCGGAAATATCGGATTCTACTTAAGGGCCTCTTGTTAATGCAATTGAGATTAGTAAATATCTTAGAATAAGTGATGGATCTCTTGATGGTAAGTAAACCAAGTTTTTTAGATTAAATTTGTCTAACAATTATTTTTAAAAATCTTATTTTTTGTGTTTTTTTTAATTATTTATAGGAGTTGTGGCTGCAAGTTTGGTATCGGGTTACAAGTTGTCAGATTGGGCTCAAGAAGGTGGCGACCCATGTTTGCCGTGTAACAACCCGACTTTCTGTTGTTCCTATCTTATCATTGATTCATTCATAAACGCTTGTACTCCGAGATTTGATGATTACCAAGGGTTAACAACATTTTTAAACGCATTTTATATCGCTTATTTATCGCATTTAAACGCTTATTACTTAAACGCTCATCGCAACGCAAACTCAACGAGAACCTAAAACGCGGATTTATTTTTATTACTTGTGTGTTTAAATGTTAAATATGTTATATGTGTTGATACTCGCTTAACGCTCAATCGCTCACTCGCACGACTCGATTTATCACGCTAAAACGCAACGCAACACAACACTTAATTACCTCGCTAAAACACTTAAAGTACTCGAACTAACTAACGCAACCAAACGCACCAAACGAACATACGACACGCGAAACGGGAGCCACTCACACGAAATAGGTACCCTCGTACGAAGACACCACCTTCGTAGGAAGGCACCGGCTTCATACGAAGCGGCCCTTCGTACAAAGCCCAACCTGCACCAAATCTCTCATCTCTATAAATACCCAGCTCACTCCCTCATTCACAACTTGCTGCCATCGCACAAGAACACTACCTACCTGCCTTCTCTCTGCATCCCAAGTAAGAATCACTATTTTTACAAGTATCACAACGATTTTTCACGAGTTTATCTCCGATTTCATCTAAAAACTTCTCTATTTACGAAAACCTTCATCTTTTTCATCAAAACTTCTGATTTTGCTACAGATCTACACCTAAACGGGTGTATTGGGCTTAGCTTTGGCTTCCCAAGTTGGAAATCTAATGATTTCACACTCACCAGGTGTTTAATCCAAGGAAAAACTGTTCTAAACTTGATTTTTACACTAAAACAGACCAAAACCGACATATGTTTCATTCACTGGATAGTGGGACGAAGCAGTGTCGAAACCATCATGAAAAGGACTCGAAAACACATCTGATTCAGGCGAAAACATAGTTCCGGACGCATGAAGACTCTAAAACAACCACCTGTATGAACGGGACTGGCTTGTACGAAGGCACCGGCTTCGTACGAAGCACCCTTCGTACAACGCAACCCATGTTCCCACATGTGACTAAATCGCTCAAAAGACCTCTCCTGCTCTAAGTTTAATTAGTAGCTTAAGGCTGGAGGGATGAACACTCGATTTCCCGAAGAAAGACGCGAAGAACACTCGATTTTGGACACGGAAACAAGCAACTTGCATGAAGGCACCACCTTCGTACGAACAATCTGTTTCCCACTCGACACTTCGACTTGACTATTTCAGCAGTTTGGAAGACTTATGCACTTTTGTTCCCATACGCAGGCTGATCCGGCGCTCCCTCCACTCCTTTCCAGGCCGTGTTTAACTATTAAGCATGCACTGTGAGTATACTCGACCCCTTTTTCGCTTAACGCACTTTTTGGGTGTTACATACGTTCTCTATCAAAACACGACGCACACAACGCTTAAACTCTTTTAAAAACGCTAACCGCTCTCGCATGTTATACGTGAATAGTTGAATGGTTGTTTGCTATATTTACACAGTGATGACTTGCCCTACCACCCTTAGCAATGATAGTACTATAGTTTGGACTCAGCACCTGTTTACTCATGGGTTGTTAAGGATTTCTTACTAACCTACGTGTGTGCTCACTGCGGTGAACACGTATCGCACATACTCTACCACACAGTCATGTTGGTTAGCTTGTATCATTGTCGATAGCTTACTTGTTCGCCCATTTATGTGTTACATGCTGGTTATGCGTATACGCTTTATTACTATACGTATGCAAAACTTGTGTACCCGCCTTTATATTATTGTATTGACTTTTATTTTAATGTATGTGACAGGTTGATGGATTTACTGCTGGAAATGATCTAGGATTCTAAAAACCCGCCTATATTTAATTGCAAGTTTTGTTATGAGTTTTGTTGCTTGAGAAACTACTGAATTTCGTTTCGGTTTTTGTAAGAATATTTGTTTGATTGTATGGGAAATTGAACCTTATTAAATATTGTTATAATTAGTCATTATGGATTCTCTCGAGCAACCTATTTGCATCATGTCACATCCCGATGATTCCGCCATCGGTTGGGTGTGACATGCCGGTTGCATGGTCGTGGTTGGAGTGTAATTCAGATCGTGAACCGAAGATTATATCGGTGTATCTTTCTTAACTTTATTTTTCTTGATATTAACTCCAATGTAGAAAATAAAAAGCAAGACTAGTGTGATTTGCACGAACGCGAAAATGTTGTTATATTCTTTATCCGTTATCTGTCTAAGTTTTTTCTCCGGTTTTATGTAGAAAATTGTCTAGCAAGAACTTGACCGGAAGCATACCGAACGATTTGACTAGGTTAACCAACTTAGAACAGTTGTAAGTTTCATTGTGCACCTTTTATTTTTGTAAATGTATACAAGTATTTGATTTTGACCACTAAATATTGCATGTTGTTAAATATAGGTGGCTTGATGGGAATGCCCTCACGGGTCCGATACCTGATTTTAGTGGATGCCCAAATTTAAAGATCATGTAAACGCACACTATATTAGCGTGTATTGATTTATTTATTTTTTTAATAATTTAATCCATTAAGTTTCGTGTGTGTAGACATCTTGAGAACAATCAGTTGAGTGGTGAATTACCTACCTGGTTAACAGATATACCTAATTTAAGTCAATTGTAAGTAAATTATTATTTTATTATATCTGTCCCCAATATCAGCTTTTTATCAGCTTCATAACTTTGTTAAAAGGGAAAATTACTAAAGTAGCCGTTTGACCAGGCGGTTTACGAAAATAGCCATTTGACCAGGCTTTATGCACATTCAATCCAAGTGAACTCCCATTTTTATGCACCTTCAATCCAGCCACAACCAAGCGGACACGTGTCCCGCTTACCTGAACCGAGCCGTTTCATGCCCATGCCGCTACACGTCGGAAATGCCGGTTCACCTGTCGGAAATGCCGGTTCACCTGCCTCAAGCCGGTTCACTTGCCGGAAATGCCGGTTCACCTGTCGGAAATGCCGCTACCGCTGCCTTAAGCCGCATGAAACGGCTCGGTTCAGGTAAGCGGGACACGTGTCCGCTTGGTTGTGGCTGGTTGAAGGTGCATAAAAATGGGAGTTCACTTGGCTGGGGAAGCGTGAAAGGACATTTTTATGCCTGGTCAAATGGCTATTTTCGTAAACCGCCTGGTCAAATGGCTACTTTGGTAATTTTCCCTTGTTAAAAATCATAATTCTGTTGCAAATAGTGTTTTTTTGACACTACTGTAGAGATATATCAACCATTCTGTTTTCTCTTTGTGGGTTAGGATCAAATACAAAGGATAAAATAAATAAGAAGTGTAAGAAGGATTCTAGTTCATTGATCTTAGATTTGAAGGGTTGAGATTGGTTGTAGAGAAAAGAAGATAATAGAAGGGCATAAAAGGAATCCTATATTTATGGATTTTCTCTCTCCACATGCAAGGCACATGCCAATTCCCCCATCGATTTAAAACGTCCATAACTTTTTCATACGACATTTTTTTTTTCAAAAAAAATTTCACCATAATGACGAGCGTTTTTTTATCTTTAATACGAGTACCATATTATCATATAAAAATAAAATAAAAATTTTTATTTTTACTGGGTTTTTTGGCATTTGTGTTAAAGGTTCAGGTTAGTGTGTCTTTTAACTGAGTTTTGGTCAGTAGAGTTTCTATACATTGTGTTATTATCAAAACCTATAACACAATGTTAATTTGAGTTCTATCCATTGCGTTTTTATAAAAACCTATAACACAATATATGACACAATGAAGATTTTGTTATATCTGGGTTTTCTATAAATTGTGTTATTAGTTCAGGTCATTGTGTTTAATATGTTATTCATTGTGTTTTAATATATTGTCCATTGTGTTTTAATAATTTGTTCAATTTTTTTATTATCTTGTTCATTGTGTTTTAGTTTGTTATGTATTGTGTTTTTAGTTTATTTTTCATTGTGTCTTCATATGCTCTCGATTGTGTCTTTTATCTGCTGTCATTAATTGTGTCTTTTATCTGTTGTCATCAATTGTGTTTTTATTTAGTCTGATTCTTATTGTGTTATATGTTATCGCCATTGTCTTATACCTTATGGTCATTGTGTTTTAGTATGTTGTCCATTATGTCTTTATCTGTTATCATTGATTGTGTTTTTATTCTAATTTACATTGTGTTTTACATCATGTCCATTGTGTAATATGTTATTCATTGTGTTTTAATATGTTGTCCATTGTGGTTTAATAATTTGTTCAATTTTTTTATTATCTTGTTCATTGTGTTTTAGTTTGTTATGTATTGTGTTTTTAGTTTGTTTTTCATTGTGTCTTCATCTGCTCTCCATTGTGTCTTTTATTTGCTGTCATTAATTGTGTCTTTTATCTGTTGTCATCAATTGTGTTTTTATTTAGTCTGATTCTTATTGTGTTATACGTTATGTTCATTGTGTTTTAGTATGTTGTCCATTGTGTCTTTATCTGTTGTCATTGATTGTGTTTTTAATCTAAATTACATTGTGTTTTTACATCATGTCCATTGTGTAATATGTTATTCATTGTGTTTTAATATGTTGTCCATTGTGGTTTAATAATTTGTTTAATTTTTTTATTATCTTGTTCATTGTGTTTTAGTTTGTTAAGTATTGTGTTTTTAGTTTGTTTTTCATTGTGTCTTCATCTGCTCTCCATTGTGTCTTTTATTTGCTGTCATTAATTGTGTCTTTTATCTGTTGTCATCAATTGTGTTTTTATTTAGTCTGATTCTTATTGTGTTATATGTTATCGTCATTGTGTTATACGTTATGTTCATTGTGTTTTAGTATGTTGTCCATTGTGTCTTTATCTGTTGTCATTGATTGTGCTTTTAATCTAATTTACATTGTGTTTTACATCACGTCCATTGTGTAATATGCAACTGGGTTTTTGAATTTTTTTTGAAACATATAACAATATGGTACTTATATTAAAGATAAATAAACGCTCGATTTTATGGTATAATTTTTTTTAAAACAAATGATGTATAAAAAAGTTACGGACGTTTAAAAGTTAGGGGGAAATAGCATGTGACTTGCATGTACATATTCTTTTTCCTCTTATAGACAAAATTACCCTTTCCATTTAATTACTCATAGGACACTTGTCACTCTCTGGTGCCTTCTTACCCTTCTTATTTTTAAATCTTTTGTATTATAACTCAACCCTTAATATACAAAATTACATTTATTTAATCTGTGTAATACACATGATTTTTAAAGATATAATTCTTTTTTAAATCTATTCAACACGTGTAATATACGGGGTTTTTAAGAATGTAAATTTTTATTATTTGGTAGATTTATTCAACCCGATTATACACGGGTATTTTAAAGATACGACGTTTTTAGTATTTAGCATACAAAATTACATTTATTTAATCTGTGTAATACATATGGTTTTTAAAGATATAACATTTTTATTATTTAATATATAAAATTACATTTATTTAACCCGTACAATATACAAGGTTCATAAAGATATAACTTTTTATTATTTAATATATAAAATTACATTTATTCAACCCATGTAATACACGGGGTTCTAACCTAGTAGTTATATAAATGCTTAGAGCCAGGTCACTAATTTTAAATATCTGTGTTTAAGGGCCAGGTAATCATTCCTGGGAAAAACCTAAAAAGCTTTAACTGTTAAATATTTGTGTATAGAGCTAGATTTTCAATCTTGAACTTTTATTCTGTGACAACAAGTGATTTACGGCTCTAATTACACGATTAACAAATGTTTAGGACGATAATAAACAGCGTTTAAGATGTAAACAAACCTAATTAGGCCTTAAGTATGCCTAGGAACGTCTATTCGGCTTTACAGTGCGTGAATAATACACTGAGGGAAATCTGCGAAACGTTAAACAATAACGAACTGAAATCGAACAAAATACTGACAACACCGACAAATACGGATTTTCTACAAATATTTTATATCTATGAATTTAGTTTTGTGAATTTATTGTGTTTCCGTACGTAGCAAAACGCAAACGTGAACGAAAACGCGACCGCGGGAACGCACCGGCAACGAAACGGAAGCACCGGAGACGTGTAATATCTTCTGTAACATCCGTAAAAAACGGATCTCCGAAATCCAACCCGGATTGCAAAATCGGACTCTTTTTTTGTAAATAAAAGAAATGAAATTTTAATAATTATATAATTTTAATATTTTAATATTCTATTTATCAATTAAAGGTAATGTATTGCGTTGGATTAAAACCGGAATAAAAGTGGAGGTTTATAAGCGAGACTCAGTTAACTCGGTTAATAGTTATAAGGGAAAAATTAACTATGTTAAAATTTGGTGGTTAAAACAAGTTTTCACCATAAAAGGGTTAAAACCGTCAAGATATCAAAGTCACAAGTTAAGGGGTTGTTTGGTAATTAATGGAAACTATAAAATAAGCAAATCAACTAACTAGGTTAGTCAATCGGTTAGTTATTTTCTATAATAGGTTAACTAGGTTAGTTAGTTCTATAAAGACTATAATAGGTTAACTAGGTTAGTTAGTTAGTTCTATAAAGAAATATATTAACTAAGCTATTATATAAGTTAGCCCAGTTAGTGACTTTTACAAACTGCATGGACTGAAACAGTCAATAGCTGAAAGTATTTTTTGAGAAAAAAAGAGAAGAAACGAAGGGGACGGGGCTCGAAGCCGAGACTCCAGCGTCTGAAAGTGAGCAGCACACCATTGCGTATACATCTTGTTAATAAATATAAGGCGCTAAATATTTAAACACAATCTGAAACGTGAATCTGAATCATCTTCTTCCTCACTTTCTGCACGAACCAAATCCCACAAGACCTAACCCGACTTTCTAACCCGTAAAACACGATGTTTGACATTCCTAGTGAGATCCCAATCGCTTGGAATCCATGGAGAAACTTATTATTTGTCATTAATCGATCCATATTCATCATTTACTAAGCTAATTATTAACGAATTTAAATCACCATTAAAGTTTCTTGATGAGCATATGGGTTTTGACATTTTCATAAAATTAGACTACCCTCTTTACAAATTTCAATCTTCTGATCAAACCAATTAAAACCCCACTGAAATTTCTCCATTTCATCACCTCTATATCGCGAATTTAATCGAAGAACATTCTAGGGCTTGTAACTTGTGCGGATGATATCTCCTTCAATTCTCACCCTTTTCAGGTGATTCGAAAGCCTAAACTTATTTATTTTTCATTCTCTACAAAGCCCTATCATCAATTTCTGCATTTGTATACTTTAGGGATTCGAACTTAATTTTTGATAAACTATAGTTCTTGAGTTCTTGAAATTTGGGCCTTTTGATCTTAGACACCTATTTTAGTGAAATTGAATTTACCCTACTGTTCTATATCATATTAAATTAGTTCATGTAAATTTTGGGAATTTCCAAACTTGTTATGGATTTATTATGAATTTTAGCATATTATATTAATTTATAGATTATGGAAAAATAATAGTTCATGAGAATATTATATCCCAAACTACATAATCTGAATTTTTCAGTTATTCGTTAGATGTGGAATTTTAACAACAAAATTCATATTTAATCTACTAATTGATATAAAAAATCAGTAAGAATATTTGTAGATATCAATTGGAATTTTGGTGAATTGTTTATATTTTAATCAATAGATAAATCAAATAAAAATACAAGATAATTTTAAATAAATTCAATATATATTTTTATTTGAAATTTCAGAGTGTATAAACACTAGGGAATTTTAATATAATTTTTTCTTAATTTTTGGGAATTCATGAATATAATTCAGATTTATACATGTTTTAATAATTCAAAAATACAAGTTTATCACAACTAAATTCTATAAATATTCTTACTGATTTTTTTATAGGTTCTGTAATTGTTTTCATACTCTTATATAAATTTTCTATAATTTTAGATAATTTCTTTATGAAATTTATCATTTTAAATTAAAAAAGAATGTGATAACCATGAAATCTAAGGTATGATTTTGTTAAATGAATTCTATTAATTAATCGAAATTGGTAACATTTAACGATTATGATAACATACTAAATTGTTATTACTATATAATTAATCATGACAATTTGTACAAAATACCAATTTGTATATTATTTGAAAACTCATATAAGTCCCCAAATAGGAGAACCCAATTTCCTAAAATTTATATATTTTCCGTTTATTTAGGACTACGGTTATTCATTTTAGGGTGATTATCATTTTAGATATAATCCGGTTCTTGTCGTGCGTTGTTTCACAAGACTAAGCAGGAATGCAACCTGTGAGTAGATTCGATTCTTTTCCCCCTTTTTGTCATTTACTCTTTTTGGGGTGTATCTCGTGCTTGATTTCAAATTTGTTATTTAAATTGTTAACATGCTACTCAATGTGTTTCTATGTGTCACTTGTTGCTAAATTCTATTGTTTCTATATACGTGCATCTATGTGTTACTCGCTTTGTGTCACAGGTTTCGCGTGGATCCACCTGGCTGACCGGTTCCCCACGGTCATGGGTTGAACTCGGTATCGCCATCATTGTTTCGCAGATTCGCCTTTCGGGGCTTGAATCTCTATGTTTCTATGGTTACTAATGTTGTTATGTTTGTGTTGCTTGTGAGATATTTGTTGAATTCTTGTTATATTGAGGGACCTAGTTTCACATTTGATAATGCATGTTAAAAAGGAAAGTTTTCTAAAATTAATAAAATAAAAACCGAATCTATTCACCAACATGTTTGTTGACCCAAAACTCTTTTATGGGTGATACATGGTACACAAGGGTGGGCGGATTTTGAGTTGAAGACATGTAGGATTGCCTTAGTAATAAACCGGCTATGATATGTTGCTTTTATTTATTTGATTTTGTAACTTGATATTAATATTTGAACTCTATGTTATGTGTGACAAAATTTAATTTGGTGACTTTAAATATTAAACTTATAATAATGTCATAAGCTATGGGCAATCAGTCTGCCCCGTACCATTCCGCTATGGGTCGGGGTGTGACATCTTCAATACTAGAATTTTACGTTTATATTTAGCTCCGTAAATAATTTTTAATAAACGCAGTCGAAACCGGATCGAAGAACGGATTAAAAATGACAACAACGCAATTTTACGCAATTAGTACCGTAGTCGACGAATGGGCGCATAAACGACGTCTACCACTACTAATTCACGAATATTTAACCCAAAAATTTTAATTTACGACATTACGGATAGTTCGGGATCCGAAAACGGGTTCGTATGGGTTGACGGGCCACTAAACACGGGGATTGGGCTTGTGGGCCTTGGGCCCAAGCCAAAAGCCCACTAACTAAAACCCCAGAACTATATAAGACTACTTACATCTTATCCTCTCATTTTGAAACCCTATATCTTAAAAACACACGGCTGCTTATCTCTATCCCTCCCAAATCCTCACCCACAGACTTCTTCATCTTCACTTTGAAGAAAGACCCAAACCTAAACACTTACATATCCCCCCCTCTCCCGATTCTGCTCGGCAGATAAACCAGAGCCGGCGCTCCGGTGAGTTTTCTGGTCAGGTGCTTCGACACCCCCACACCCTACACCCCTCACCTCTTCACACCCACTTGAACACCTCCTCCTAACCTGATGAACGACCGTTCACCACCACCGCCATCTGTGGCGGCGTGGTGACGAGAAAGAGGGACGCGAAAAAGAGAGGGTTGACACCCTCTTGCCTGCGACTAGCAGTGCTGTCACACCCCAACCGATGGCGGAATCATCAGGGTGCGGCACTAAGCGAAACAGATTGTCCAAGAGAAATCCATAACAACTAATATTACCAAATATTTATAGTTAGGTCCCATACCATAACATATCAAGCAAAATAGTTCTTACAGACTTAGTATCTCAAAGACAAAATTGTTCCGACAACTCATAAAGTTATTTAGTTTGTTTCTAGACTCCCCTAGCTCGATTCCACAGAAAGTAAGCATACCACATCATCCTAAACACCTGTCACATACGTTAAAATAGGTCAATACACATAGTGTAAAGGTGAGCATACAAGTTTAATAGTATAATAGTAGCGAAAGCGATTTACGCATAACCAACATGTAACGTGTTGAAATGTGAAGCTAGCAAGTTATCGACAATGAAATATGCATAGACATGACTGCGAGTTGTAGAATACGCAACACATATCACCACTGTGATACATGAAGTAAAACCCTTAACAACCCCTGTCCATGACAGGTGCTGAGTCCAAACTATAGTACTATCATTGCTAAGGTGTCAGGCAACAATCACTGTGTAAACATAACATACAAGCATTCATTGAGTAACACGTATAACATGCAGAGCGGTTAGCGTATAAAAGTGGTTGCGTTGTGTGATAGATGTGATTTGATATAAGTAACGTATGTAACGCCCAAAAGTGCGTTAAGCAAAAAGGGATCGAGTATACTCACATATCGTGTTTAATGAATAAACACAGTCTTGGATTAAAGGGAGCGCTGAAGGGAAATAGCCTGATCACAGTACGATAGTATAAGCGATGAACAGTGCGTGGAATAGCGTGTCGGTGGAATAAGTGATGAAGGGTGATCCGATCGGATGACCGTCTGGATGGATGGCCATTCGGTCGGAGGGTTATCCGTTTGGGATGGATGTGTTTGTGTATGATGTGAACTTTGAAGTTTTCGTTGAAGCATTAATAAAAGTGAGAAGTATCTCTACCTATCAGGTCGTTCGGTCGAACGGTCATCTGGGCGGATGGTCGTTGCTCGGATGGCGATCCGTTCGAGAGAGATGTTTCAAAGACCCAATTCCCCTGTAGAATAGTCATTCGATCGGATGGTCGTCCGATCGGATGACTATTCGTTTGGAACTGATATTCTTTGAAGTTTTTATAAATTGTTTAAGTGTTGAAAGGAAATCACAAGTCATCTGGTCGAATTGTCGCAAGATCGGATGGCGATCCGATCGGACAACAATTCGTTTGGCAACCTGTTCGTTTGAAAACTTGAAAAAAATTGTTAAGTTAAAAGTTTGTGGTTGAACCGAGATGACAAGACAACGTGTTAAACAACGGAAACTCCATAAAGTCCAATTCATCCGATCGGATGGGAATCACCCCGTCCGCTCAGTAACTGTTCTTGATGGAATTTCATGTTCAACCCGTTAAGTCGGTCATCTCGTCGATAGAAATCGGTTCTCAAATCGGCACTTCACTAGAGAATGAGTAGAAGGCCTGAACGAGGTCAGGTTTTATCGGTTTTTGAGTGAAAAGTTAAGAACATTGAAGAAAAGTGGAAATCAATTGGAAAATGTTTAGTTTTAAGAGAAATCGTTGTTTAAACTTTGTAGAAATCCTTTAGATATGAGTTGTTCTTGGTGGAATGAGGTCACACTTTGGTGTTCATGAGAACCCGTGATGACATCATCCTAGAACAGCCCAAATCCACAGATTTCAAGGTGAAAAAGTTAAGATTTGATGGTGAAATCGATGAGAAAGTGTGTGTAGATGATAGAAGTACAAGATTTGAGATGAAAACTTACAAGAATCGCGAGGAATCGAGAGAAAAAGGGCCAAGAATGCGCTGGTCGGAGGAGAGCTGTGACATCACGTGAACAGTGATGTGACAGGTGAGTATTTATAGGGGAAGGAGAGAAAGGCGGTGGGTAGTGGTTCGATCGGAGGGCTTCAGCGAGTTGGTTTCCGACTTTTCGTTTCGTGCATTTGAGCATTGCGATGCGTTTAAGTGAGTGTCGAGTAAGCGATGCGATAGTTTTAAATAATAGTTACACAAATAACATAACTAACATACAACAACCTAAGTAACATTGCTTTCAAGTTCGCGATGAGATTGCGTTGCGATAGAGTTGTGATTGTGTTTGCGATTAACACCTTTAACACAAATAAACATGCACAAGTAACACATAATAGCACACACACACGTAAAACAATATCCAGAACTTGCGATCCAAGTTGCAATGCGATAGCGATGAGATAGCGTTAAGTAGATTAGCGGGTAATAGCGTTTACTTCATTGTTACTCCATATAATACAACTAAAACAAAGTAAACTAAAGTATAGATTTATCGAGTCAAGAGTACAAGAATTAAACTGTCTTTCATAGTTTTAAGTCACTAAGGTCCTCGTCCAATCCAATGTTTGCATCATGATCATCTAACAACAGCACCTGAAAACACTTGTGAAAATAGGTACGTCAGCATAAAAATGCCTATGATTTACATAGGTTTTGTAAATAGGATTCATGACTTGTGAGTTTAAAGAAATGTTTAACAAAGTTAGTCATGAACCTTGTTAAGTATTTTCTTTTATAAAATATACGAAAATCGATAAGAAATCAGATGATATAAAAGAAAGATGTATGGTTAAATGAAAACCAAGTAAAATGAGTTTGTATAAATATGTTATTTGTAAAACAATGTTTTGTGAAGATATGTTATTTGTGTAAAATGTAATATGTCTAATTGAAATGGTTTAAATAACGCTACAATATGTAATATCATAAAAGCACTTATATATAGGAAGTACCAGCGGCGTATCCACCATGCTTTTATCATATTACACACGCCTCGTTATTTAAATCACTTACCCAAACAAACCACCAATGTAAAATGTTCATGTATAATCAAATGTTATGTATGGCAAAATAAATAAAAATATCTACTCAAACCATATGTAAAATGAACAAAACAATGCATTTGAATAAATCATAGTTTAAATCAAAAGTTATGTTTTGTAAAATTAATGCTTTATTGATACAAACATCTATGCGGTAATGTTAAACGTATACATCCAAGCCTTGCGACTGTGGCGACAAACCCTTAACAAGTTAAAGGTTCATCTAAATTATGAATTCGGGTTCAGTCATTCCTTCCACCCAAACAAACCTAGGAATTCAGGAATGGGAGTTGTCAATTACTATGGTACCACTACCTACTACCGAGCGACATGATCGGTGTTAATGAACGTATTTATAACCCGTTAAACAAACCAAATGTCATACCAAATGTAAGCATGTTATGTGAAAATAATGTACTAAATATGCTAAATGAACATACGTAGAAAAAAATGTGATGTAAATCAATGTGTATATATACTGAAATAAACATATGAAACAATTGTTTTTATGAAATCAATGTACTAGCATGTTAATAAAATATACATAGCAAAAAACATGGATGAAATCATGTACTATACGTGTACTAATGAACATAGCAAGTATATGTTATGAAAGCGTGAAAAGCATGAAAGTAACAAGTAGGCACATGTGTTTCACCCCAAAATGTTTGAAAACAGTAAAAGAGGGGACTATGTACTCACTTGAGAATGCTTAGAAGTCTTGAATAACAACCAAGCAATGCTAGAGGGATCACGGAATCAATCGGCACCTAATATAGGTAACTATGTTAATAAATCGGACCTAAATCGGAAGATCGGATAGGATGAGGTTTCATAAACCAAATGAGTATTGGAACTCATATGATATGATTTAACAAAGCCTACATACTAAATCGGAACCTATCCTAAGTGCTTACGACCCATTACGACTCGTTTTGGTAGCTTATGCTACTTTAACGCGTCGTTCGCGTAAAACGCGCTCGGACCGTCTAACTAGTCCTATGACAAGTATTATATTCTTTAACATGTCTAATAATGTTACCTAATCAGTTTAGATGTAAAAATTTAGGTTACCTATGCTTAAAATGAAATTATGCGTAAAAAGGGCATTTTGGTCATTTTCCTAAGGCATATAAACTACCTATCATACAACTAACTAAACGTAGTGACCATAAGGTATAACCTCGGAAGGTTATTCCCTATACAACTATGGTCACAAAACGTGTTTGGTCGGATCCTAATGATCGACCAAACGGGTCGGGTTCAAAAGTCTAAGCGGTTGTTTAGACCGCTTATCTTACGACCCTATATAATCACTAAACTAAAAGTGACGAGTTAAACATGTTAAAACATGTTTAACGAAGTTAGATAACAAGTTTGATATCAAAACAAAGTGTTTTGATACCCAAAGATAGCTTCATGGCAAAATACGCATAAACGCATATTTTGACCGAAACTATGACTCGTCACTACGCCTAATCAACGTGGTAATCAGTAGGTATAGTCACAAAGGACTATAACCATCATGAGTATGCTCACGTTGCGAAGTTCAACGAACTTCGTGTTGACCATAAACTGGTCAAAGCAGAAAGTCAAACACTGTTTGACTTTCATGCTTAAAAAACGCATAAAAGATGAAAGAAACTTACAAAAGGTCCAAGCTAGGAAGATTTGAACTCAAAACACTCCGGTGTGAAGCCTCACAAGGGAGAGCTTCAACTTAGAGCAGAAGTGAGTTCAATTGTGAGGAATGAGGGTTGAATTGGTGGGTATTTATATAAATTCAAGAGCCGTTAAGATCGTTCCTCGTACTTTGAGCTTAAATCTTGGCCCTCCAAGTGTTACCCATTGATTTACAAAGTTATGGGTGTCCAAAACCAATTCATAGATTGAAGGAAACCATGTACAAAACCAGAAACCAGCTCCTGAATATGAAAAACTAATTTTTGTAGAACTGGGGATTCTACACGGTCCGCGTAGATAGAAGGGATGGGCTACGCTATGCGCCCCTCCTAGTACATCAGATCAGCAACTTTTCAAAACTTGGCAGAACAGGCCCCTAATGCTTTAAACTTGATTTTTGACACGTTTAAGCCCCGTTAAACCATTTTCAAGGATCAATAACGATGCCAAAGTGTAGGGGAAATGAAATATGCTTGAAAATGTGTCGGATGTCGGGTTCATTTGGTCGTACGGTCACGTTATTCGCTTAATTACGACGAAACACGAACGGACGTGAAAACTGATCCAAATTACGCAACGAATGAAATTTTAACAAGACAATCACTAAAATAAAATATTTTAATTATTACAAAAATTTTTGGATGTCTGGATATGTTCAGGACGTAAGATATGTGCGTAATTGCATACTTATGCACTTTTTGACGCTTTTAGTCCCTGTTTGATCAAATAAGTTTATTTTTGCACACCGAACCTCTCAAAGCCTATTTCTAAGCTATGTAAAGGATATTTATGGTATTTTTAACTTATGATCATATTTCGGAAGGTACGTTACTATACGAATCGGTAAACTTTCGCAGTTTGACGCAAATAGTCCCCGTGATCGAATAAACTTGATTTCGACACACCAAACCCTACAAAACTTATTTCTAAGTTATGTAAAGGTTATTTAAGGTATGTTAAGCTTATGTCACTGTTCCGGAGTGTTTGTTGCATTAAACTGATTACATTTACGCATCAGTTCGCGTATAACCTTCCAGGAAGCGATTTAAAGCTCGAAATCGAACAAGAATTGATATGTGCAAATGATACACATATTTATACAAATCCCAAGTATGAAGCACAATATTTCATTGATTTGGTATTTTTTTGATGGTCGTAGTGACACAGATATCACAGTCTCCCCTACTTTAGGAAATTTCGTCTCGAAATTTATTTAGATGAAACTTGTGAGAGTAGACGTGGATGTTTTGCTTTTAAATAAATCCACCGATCCCAAAGTGGAATCTCTGGTTCACATTTGGATTTCTAGCATGCTTTGGTTATTTGAATCAGACTATTGTTTATAAGGGAAGGTTTAGATCCGAAGATTTAAACTCTAATTTGATGGGTTTGTGTATGCTTGTACCAAACCTCAAGAGTGCTATAGAATTGTCGAAATGACATCCTTGTTATAGTGAAATATAGAGAACATGTGAATTCGTCGAGAAGTTGGAGTTTCAAACAATGGATAGAGAGAATGTTTCTTGTGAAGGTTATTATAAGAAACTTTGTGTGAACTCGAAACTTGAAGTCGAAAAGATAAAACAACATTGGTTAAGGTTCTGAACTTCTAGTAACTTAAATAACGTCTTGCTTGCAATGTAAGAGGGACACTTATATAAATATATGAAGCGCCATCGGTGCGTCCACCGTACCTCCATTACACTGTTCACGTTTCGTTATTTTTGCCACTATAGGTTCTTACACATGACAAATCTTACTGTGGTTTCTGTGCACTGAATTCCATAATTATGTATGCATCCATAACTATGTATTTCCTTGCACAGTCCGCACAGTGCATTTTATAATGTGTAGGGGAAGAAAATCAAACGAATAATCCTGCGATGACTGTGGCTAGACTGCCAAATGGTCTTTTTTTAGTTAGATCAACAAATGATCTCTTTAAATAGACCACCAAAGTGTCTTTTCAGCTATATCATCACATGACATTCTTAACCAGATTTTCGCATCAACTTTTTAACTAGACCACCCAAAAGGTTTCTTTTGAATTATGGAATAGTACTTTATAATCCAAGGGTCTTAACTATTACGTATAAGCCCATTAAGGATTTAAGGTAGTACCTTTGGATATCCTATTATGAATCCCTCATATGAAGATAAGGAAGATTCTACGAGGATTTGGATAACGAAAATTCAGATTACGCAAAAACAAAACACATAAAACATAATCACATAATCACATAATTGTTTAACTTGATCTTTGATTTGTTATCAATTTGTTATCGATTTTTATTTATCAACTTGCTATTGGTTTACACACGGGTATTTTTAGTACACCAGGAATCCAATCTGTGGATTTCATTTGGCACTTTAAACATCTTCAAGAATCTAACTATGCAGATAGGAAGATCTTAATAGGAATTCGGATTTGTCCTTATTGAATCATAACGTACGCATTAAAGCATACAAAGAATCCAATTGAGGACTCTGATTTGAGCGATAATCATCCACAAGGATCTAATTGTGAAGATAAGAAGATCCTATATGGATTTTGGAATTTGAAGAGCGGGAGACGCTTCGAAACCTTGCACTAGACGTGCTTAAGTCGATACACGAGGTAAAATGTTCATGAAGTTGAGGTGCTAGATATGCCAAGGCGACATATGAAGCAGAATTTGAAGGTCGTATATTACGTATGTTAAGTCAATCATACGAGCAGAATGTTTTCGAAAACTATGCATGGGGTTCTTTAGAAATGTGTTTTGTGACACCTGTGCCTCCACGACCATCAAACAAATATCAAACCAATGAAATATTGTATTTCATACTTGGGATTTGTATAAATATGTGTAACATTTGCACATATTAATTCTTGTTCGATTTCGGGCTCTAAATCGCTTTCTGGAAGGTTATACGCGCCCTGATGCGTGAATATAACCAGTTTAATGCAACAAACACTCCGGAATAGAGACATAGGCTTAACATACCTTAAATAACCTTTACATAACTTAGAAATAAGTTTTGGAAGGTTTGGTATGCTGGAATCAAGTTTATTCGCTTACAGGGACTAAATTCGAAAAACTGCGAAAGTATGCTAAAGTGAACTGTAACGAACATTCCGGAACATGATCATAAGTTAAACACACCTTAAATACCCTTTACATAGCTTAAAAATAGGCTTTGAGGGGTTCGGTGTGCTTAAATAAACATTAGTGTTTGGAATGATAAAATTTCATTCGTCGCTTAATTTGGATCGTTTTTGCGTTCGTTACGACTTCCGTCGTAATTAACCGAACAACGCAACCGTACGACCAAACGAGCCGACATCCGAGATATTTTTGAGCACATTTTAAGTTCCCTATACTTTAACTTCATTTTAGAGCTTTGAAATGGGGTTAACGGGGCTTAAACGTGTCAAAAATGCATCGAAAACCAAGTTTGGGGCTTCAGGGGCTAAATCTGTCATTTTTGAAAGTTGCTGGTCTGCAGGTCCCTTACGGTCCGTATGGACCTTTGCTTACGGTCCGTAAGACATCCCAGAACCACATAATTGCAGAAACAATGAATCTGGCCTATTCCACTTGCTCAAATGGTTTTTACCCCTTGAATTACACACTATGGGCTGGTATTTGATGTCCCCATTGTATTCAAAACCTTGTGCCCAAGTGTAAGGCCAAGATCATTCCCTCTTCTCCAAGAAATGATCCTAAAGTTTGTGAAATTCCTATAAATAGCTATCTCCATTCACTCATTTCTTCACACCTTGATCAAATCTGCTCTAAGTGGAGGCCACCTACCTGAGCATACTTAATCATTCTTCCCTCTTGGACCCTTTGTAAGTCCTCTTTCATTCTTTTATTGCTTTCCTAGCATGAAAGTCAAACTATGTTTGACTTTCAGCTTTGACCAGTCAATGGTCAACACAAAATTCCGTTGAACTTTGCAACGTGAGCGTAATCACGATAGTTATAGTCCCTAGTGACTATACCTACTGATTACCACGTTATCTAGGCTCAGTGACGAGTCGTAGTTTCGACCAAAATGTGTATTTGTGCGTATTTTGTAACCAAACTACTATTGGGTATCAAAACCGTTTGTTTTGATACCAAAACCTGTTTTCTAACTTAACTAAACATGTTTTAGCATGTTTAGCTCGTCACTTTTAGATTTGTGCTTGTCTAGGGTCGTAAGGTAAGCGATCTAAACAATCGCTTATACTTTCGAACCCGACCCATTTGGTCGATCTTTAGGATCCGACCAAACACATTAGGTGACCATAGTTGTATGGGGAATAACCTTCCGAGGTTATACCTTATGGTCACTTCGTTTAAGTAGTTGTGTGATAGGTAGTTTATATGCCTTAGGTAAATGACCAAAATACCCTTTTTGCGCCAAAATTCATTTTAAGCATATGTAACATAATTTTTGACATCTAAAATGATTAGGCAACATTAATAGACATGTTAAGGCATATAATACTTATCATAGGACTAGTTAGGCGTCCGAACGCGTTTTACACGAACGACGCGTTAAAGTAGCAAAAGCTACCTAAACGGGTCGTAATGGGTCGTAAGCACTTAGGTTAGGTTTCATTTTAGTATGTGGGCATTGTTAAACCATATCATATGAGTTCCAATACTCATTTGGTTTACGAAACCTCATACTATCCAATCTCCCGATTTAGGTCCGGTTATATATGTAGTTATCTATATTAGGTGCCGTTTGACTTCCGTGACCCCTCTAGCTTTGCTTGGTTGTTGTTCAAGACTTCTAAGCACCCTCAAGTGAGTACACAGACCCCTCTTTTACTGTTTTCCAAACGTTTTGGGGTGAAACACATGTGCCTACTTGTTATTTTCATGCTTTCCATGTTTTCATATCATATACTTGTTATGTTCATTAGTACACTATTAGTACATAATTTCATTTTCTTTTGCTATGTATGTTTACTTAGCATACTTAGCACATTGATTTACATTACATCTTCTTTTGCTATGTATGTTTACTTAGCATACTTAGCACATTGATTTACAATACATCTTTTTCTGCTTTGTATGTTAACTAAGCATATTTAGCACATTGATTTACATGACTTTTCTGCTTTGTATGTTAACTTATCATGCTTAGTACATTACTTTCATCACATGTTTACAATTTGATATGACATTTGGTTTGTTCAACGGGTCTAAATTACATTCTGATGCGGGCCCAAGTGTGGAGGAGCGGGCCATCTTGTATTTGGAGGCCCAAGATCGCGTAACAAAAGGGGCTGTGAAACATTGGCGTGATTATTTGTTTCACAAGGAGTTTGTTTTATTTACAGACCATGATTCATTGAGGCATATCCGCAGTCAAGATAAAGTGTCACATAAGCATGCCCGATGGATGGCTTTCTTAGAAATGTTTACTTTTGTTGTGAAGCATAAGTCTGGAATTTCGAATCGTGTGGCAGATGCCTTGAGCAGAAGGAGTAGCCTGCTTGTTTCTATGAGAGTTGTTGTACCCGGGCTAGACAATCTCATGGAACAGCTCACAACAGATCCGTATTTTTCTGTCATTTTGCAGGATGTGCAGTTTGGGAAGAGGACATATTTTCTTGTGCATGACGGTTTTCTTTTTAAGGAAAATCAATTATGTATTCCTAATTCCAGCCTCCGCCTTCAAATAATTAAAGAACTACATGGAGAAGGGCATGTGGGTAGATACCGTACTTTACGATTGGTGCAGTCTTCTTATTTTTGGCCTACTATGCGGAGGGATGTTGATCGGTTTGTTAGACGTTGCAGGATCTGCCAAGTTTCAAAAGGAACATCTACCAATGCAGGGCTTTATATGCCTCTACCCATTCCTCAGCAACCTTGGGTAGATATTAGCATGGATTTTGTGTTGGGGTTACCCCGTACTCAGCGTGGTAATGATTCGATCTTTGTAGTGGTGGACCGGTTTTCTAAGATGGTACACTTTATTCCTTGCAAGAAGACAACAGATGCAGTTAATGTGGCTCAGTTGTTCTTTCGAGATATCTATCGTTTGCATGGTTTGCCATCCTCTATAGTTTCTGATCGGGATACTCGTTTCTTGAGTCATTTTTGGCGAAGTCTATGGAAAATGGTGAACACTCAGCTCAATTTTAGTAGTGCTTACCACCCACAAACTGATGGGCAGACGGAGGTTGTTAATCGGTCACTTGGTAATCTTTTGCGGTGTCTTGTGGGTGATCATGTGAAGTCTTGGGATCAAAAGCTTTGTCAGGTTGAGTTTGCTCATAATCATGCTGTTAATAGGAGCACTGGGTTTAGTCCGTTTGAGGTGGTCTATTCTGCTAAGCCTCGGGGTCCTCTTGATTTAATGTCACTTTCTACCCCAGGTTCTGTTCCCAAAAAGGTGCAAGATTTTGTGGTTGGGTTACATGAAGTTCATAAAGCTGTGTAGGATAACTTGGCCAACGCTAATTCAAAGTACAAGCAAGCTGCAGACCAAAAGCGCAGGCAAGTTGATTTTGAAGAGGGTGACTTTGTTTCGGCCATTTTGACTAAGGATCGTTTTTCAGTGGGGGAGTATAATAAATTGTCAGCCAAGAAGATTGGACCAGTGGAGATTGTGCAGAAGATAAATTCTAATGCCTATCGTCTGAAGTTACCAAGCCACATTCATTGTTCCGATGTTTTCAATGTCAAACATTTGCTTTTTATGGGGATTCGTCTGATGATGAGGTTGCTACGGATTCGAGGTCGAATTTTGTCTACCCAGGAGGGAATGATGCGGGCCCAAGTGTGGAGGAGCGGGCCATCTTGTATTTGGAGGCCCAAGATCGCGTAACAAAAGGGGCTTCACTAAAATGGCTCTAACTTGGGCTACGGGGGTCCGTTTTGGGCGTACGACCAGGCGAAACGAACGTGAGAACGAGCTCCATCTTGCTGCAATCGCCTACGGCGGTTTGGGTCATCGTCTAGGCCGAAAAACACTTATTTCTATTAGTTATTTGCATTTTTATGTTTTTTGGACTATTTTGGGCATTTTGTTTTAGGCCGTGTGTTTGGCCCGTTATCTTTTTAGGCCCATTTCGAATTTCTGTTCTTATTTATATGTCCCTTTAGTAATTGAAACAATCAGACTTGAATTTTGAGAAAACTGAATTTTCACTTCAAATTCCGTGGCCTTTGGATTGCAATTTGGGGGTTGGGGAAGAACTACACGGGTATTCGTAGAATCAACGTGTTTGATCTTCATTATCATACTACTCACTACATCACATTCATTAACATTAGCTATGCCACTCGGTAGTAAGTAATGGTACCATAGGACTTGACAAATCCCGTTCCTAAAACCCTAGGTTTGTTTGGGTGGAAGGAATGACCGAATCCGAAAACATTTCTTTTGATAACCTTCACTCTAAGGTTATCCGTCTGTCTCAAGGCTTGGATGTAGGCGTTTAACATTACCGCATAAATGTTGTATCAGTAAAGCATGCATTATTCTACAAAGCATAACTTTTGATTTATTCAAATACTTTGTTTTGTACATTTACTTGTGGTTTAAGTAGTCTCATTTTACTTACCATACATAAATTTTGATTACACATTACATGATTTACATTTGATGGTTTTCACACAAACATTTGACATTTAACTATACATAAACATTTTTACATTGGTGGTTGGTTTTGTTTAAGTGATTTAAGTAACGAGGCATGTGTAATATGATAAAAGCATGGTGGATACGCCGCTGATACTTCCTATATATAAGTACTTTTATAGTATTACATATCGTAGCGTTATTTAAACCATTTCAATATTTGACATATTACATTTTACACAAATGACATATTTTCACTAAACAATTGTTTTACAAAACAACTTATTTTATACAAACTCATTTTACTTGGTTATTCATTTAACCTTACATTACTCTTTTACATATCATCTACTTTATCATCGATTTTCAAATGATTTATGAAACAAAACATTTTTCAAGGATCATGACTGACTTTTGTTAAACAACCTTTTTCTAAACTTATAAGTCATGAATCCTAAATCAATAAAACCTATGTATCTCATAGGCATTTTTATGCTGACGTACCTATTTTCACATGTGTTTTAGGAAATGATGCATAGGATTTATCAAGATACACTTAGGCGGACTTGGGCCTTAGTGACAATAAAAGATGCAAAACTAGTTAATTATGTTATGTTTCTTTGTTGTTAAGACATTGTAACTTCTTTTGACTCAATAAAACAAAACTTCAATTTCCATGTGTTATGAAACAATGATTCTGTTACAACACTCCCCGACGATTCCGCCACGATTTGTTGTTTTACGTGGTCGGGGTGTGACAGAAAAGTTGGTATCAGAGCTCATGGTTATAGGGAATTAGGTTATTAGTAATGCTTTGACCGAGTCTATAACCTTCCTAGGACCCTAACGCGAGTTTACTTGCGTTTAGTCATAAAACAATACCGTCACCTATTCTTAGGCGACAACCGCAACAGGAACATAAATTTCAAAACCGCCTTGAAAACCAATCATCTGTTCTAGGATAATTGATTACTAGGTTTTGAACCCTCTAAGTTTTCAAATCTCGTCAAAGTTTGGGTCTTATAATGTGAACACGTGCAAACTGGAAGGGTGAATGCCTGTACTCTGAGTTTTCTGTCTAAGGCTAGAGTGTTCGTACAAATCCGCAGTATCGGACCAGTCACTCTTACCTGGGAACTCTTGGGGTGAGTGTTCACTTATAGGCAAGCATGTCTTCAGCGATACATTATTATGACCCGCTTGCTTTGATTTGTTACCGTCTCATTTATTTGCCTTAGGTAACAAACAAATTATCGCAATTTTTATGCATTGCCATTCTGTTTTGTTTATCCGGTAACATTTCACTTGTTTCTTCCTATGCTTTTCATTCCTTCTAGAATGTCTCTTCTTCACAACAACGGTCAAATGTCCGAGAAGACCGCCAAATTTGCCCAACGAATAGGCGAAGTAGTCCTGAAGACTATGGAATTAGCTACTGCCATGTATCATCTCCAGGAAGAAACCACTCAAGAGTCACCAAAGGAAGCAAAAGTCAAGCCTGCACCAAAATCAAGGAAGCGTAAGGCTTCAAGGAAACCCGCAGCAGTTACACCTAATCAAGCGGGACCTAGCCAAGTGGCTACACCACCAGCTGGGAAGCCGTACTTAGGAACTGCCCCATGGTGCAAACGATGCAACCGTCATCATTCAAACCTCATACCCTGCTCCAAATGTACCTACTGTGGATGGTGGGGACATTTGGTTAACATATGCCACTTTGCTATCCAAAACAAAGCTGCTATAAACCTTGCTGCTACCCAACTCTAAGTCAACCCTACTCAAGCTCGTTCTCCGTCTGGTACTTGCTACAACTATGGCGAGACGAGCCATTTCAGGAACAAATGCCCAAAGATTGTCAATGCAAATCAAACCCTTGGATGAGCATTTGGCTGATTAGAAGAAGCTGCTGCTTTAAATAATTTGAATCTGTTGCTTTTGTTTCTTTTGTTGAACTCGAAAACAATGTGTTCAGTTTATGAATAAATTGTTGTTCACAATCCTGATGTACAAGTGTAGTTACATGTGTGTATGGCATTTCCCTATGATACCTACATCAAGGAACTATGTTCTTTACAAACTACTCTTGTGATTCTCTCTTTTCAAGTGATCGCTCATGATTTTCCTCGAAAAATTTTAAGTACTCGTTTCATTCTAGGAGACGAAGTACAAGAAATAAAGCGAAATTATGAGTAATCGTGCTTTTTGCACATCTGTGCCTTTGAATCCTTGGTTAGATAACTAAGGATATTTTCAAATCTCATACCCATTACGTTCTGATTCTTCAACATGCATAACATAAGTTTTCAAAACAACCCTCATGATTTCAAAATATTTCATATAGTTTGAAAACAATTTTATGTAATATATCAAATACATGATTTCAAAAGCATTGTCTATGTTTTCAAAAACAACCTTCACGATTTTAAAATGTTTCATATAGTTTGAAAACAATATTAACACGGTATATTTTCTTATCAAGTGCATGACTTCAAAAAAAAAGGGGCATTATTCATATTTTCAAAAACCTTATACATAATTTCAAAATTCATCTCACATGATTTTAAAACATTTTTATAAATATACCTACCTAATACACCTACTTTATGATTTCAAAAGTATTATATATAAGGTTTCAAAAACATTGAACACATTTTTTAGAACCCCATGCATAGATTTAAAAAATATTTTCCTCATACATTGACTTAACCTTCAAATTCTGCTTCATATGTCGCCTTGACATATCTAGCGCACATCCAGTGCAAGGTTTCAAAACATCTTCAACTCCAAAAAATCCATATGGGGGTCTTTTTATCTTCACAATTAGACCCTTGTGGATGATTATCATTCAAATTGGAGTCCTTAATTGGATTCCTTGTGTACCTTAATTTGAACATTTCGGTTCCTAATAATCAAAATCAAATTTTCTTTTTAAAATCCTTCTATCTTCATAGTTAGATTCTTGCTAATGTTTAAAGTACCAAATGAAATCCACAGAATGGATTTCTAGTGTGCTTTAAAGACATGTACGCAATTAACAAAACAAATTAACAAATTAAAGATCTAAATAAACAATTTTTTGGTTATGTGACTATGTGTTTATGCATTTTGCGTCTTCTTTTATGCATTTTGTGTTTTTGTATACTCTGGATATTCGTTATCCAAATCCTCGTAGAATCTTTCATATCTTCATATGAGGGATTCGTAGAAGGATATTCAAAGAGGTACTACCTTAAAATCCTTATTGGGCTTCTACATGATAGATAAAACCCTTGGATTATATAGTACCATTCCATGATTCATAAGAGACCCTTTTAGTGGTCTAGTCAAAAAGACTGATTCAAAATCTGGTTAAGAACGACATCTAGTGATGTAGCTGAACAGACTCCTTGGTAGTCTATTTAAATCATTTATTGATTTAATTAAAAGGACCCTATGGTGGTCTAGTCACAATCATCATAGGCTCGTTCATTGTTTTCTTCCCCTACACATTTTAAGATGCACTGTGCGGACTATGCAAGGAATTACATAATTATGGACGCGTACATAATTATGAAATTCAGTGCACAAAAACCCAGTAGGAATCATTATGTGTAAGAACCGATAGCGACAACAATAACAAAATGTGAACGATGTAATGGAGGTACGGTGGACGCACCAATAACGCTTAATAGACTTATATATAAGTGTCCCTCCTACATTGTAAGCATGATGTTATTTAAAGTTACTAGAATTTCAAGAACTCCAACCAGTGCTGTTCGATCTTTTCAACTTCATGTTTTAAGCTCTCACAAGTTTCTTCTAAATAAAATTTCGGGACCAAATTTCCTAAAGTAGGGGAGACTGTGACACCTGTGCCTCCACGGCCATCAAACAAATATCAAACCAATGAAATATTGTATTTCATACTTGGGATTTGTATAAATATGTGTATCATTTGCACATATCAATTCTTGTTCGATTTCGGGCTCTAAATCGCTTTCTAGAAGGTTATACGCGCCCTGATGCGTGAATATAACCAGTTTAATGCAACAAACACTCCGGAACAGAGACATAGGCTTAACATACCTTAAATAACCTTTACATAACTTAGAAATAAGTTTTGGAAGGTTTGGTATGCCGAAATCAAGTTTATTCGCTTACAGGGACTAAATGTAACATCCGTGCTTGTAATCTTTATGAACAGTTCAATTATCAATAAAACAATGTTATTTGATCCCAATGTTTGTTTGTTTGTGTTTTACATTTTTCATGTTTTGACTTTTATTCAATTTCAAACTCTATATCGCTTTCTGGAGAGTTATACGCAAACTGGTGCGTAAACGTAATCAGTTTAATGCGAAAAATGCTCCGGAACATCAACATATACTTAACATACCTTAAATAACCTTTACATAACTTAGAAATAAGTTTTGAAGGCTTTGGTATGGCAAAAACAAGTTAATTCGCTTATAGGGACTAAACTTGACAAACTGCGAAAGTATGCCAATTTGAACAGTAACGAACATTCCGGAACATGACCATAAGTTAAACACACCTTAAATATCCTTTATATAGCTTAGAAATAGGCTTTGAGGGGTTCGGTGTGCTAAAATAAACTTTTGGGTCATTGAGGGACTAAAAGCGTCAAAAAGTGCACAAGTTTGCATTTTCGCGCATAACTTACGTTCTGAATACCTCCGGACATCCAAAAATTTATGTAAGCACTAAAATATTTTATTTTAGTGTTTGGCATGAGAAAAATCCATTCGTCGCGCAATTTGGATCTTTTTTCGCGCTTATGCGCATTCCGTCGTAATTAAGCGAACATCGCGATCGTACGACCAAACGAACTGACATCCGGCATATTTTTGAGCATGTTTCATGCCCACAATGTTTAGGCATCTTTGTGGAGCCTTGAAAATGATTTAACGAGCCTTAAACATGTCGGAAATGGCCTTAATACTCAACGGGGACTGAAAGGGGAACATTGGAAAGAGGTTGCTGATCAGGAGGACCTTAGCGTGACACCTAGCCCCCTTGGCATCACGCTAGGCCTCTTCTGATCAGCAAAAGCCATTTTAAACACATGTTAACAGCCCTTAAACCCTCCAAAGGCCAATGCCAAGTGTCAAACTCTTGTGGTGGAAGCTAAATGAGCTACCACAACATTCCAACTAGTGTAGGGATGTGATCATTCCCTCTTCTCCAAGAAACGATCCTAACGGTGAACCGAAATCTATAAATACCCATCACATTTTCACTCATTCCTCACAAGAATCTGATTTGAGAAGCTCTAAGTTGAAACCTTTGTTTCATACCTGAGCTACTTGAATCAAGATTAGCATTCGGGGACCCTTTGTAAGTGTTCCTTCGTTCTTTTATTGCTTTTCGAGTCCGAAAGTCAAACTTTGTTTGACTTTCTGCATTGACCAGTTTATGGTCAATGCGAAGTTCGTTTGAACTTCGCAACGTGAGCATAATCACGATGGTTATAGTCCCTTGTGACTATACCTACTGATTACCACGTTGTCTAGGGTCGTAAGGGTAAGCGATCTAATAAATCGCTTATACCTTCGAACCCGACCCATTTGGTCGATCATTAGGATCCGACCAAACACTTTAGGTGACCATAGTATATAGGAAATAACCTTCCGAGGTTATACCTTATGGTCGCTTCGTTTAAGTAGTTGTATGATAGGTAGTTTATATGCCTTAGGTAAATTACCAAAATGTCCTTTTTACGCCAAAATTCATTTTAAGCATATGTAACATAACTTTTGGTATCTAAACTGATTTGACAACAATATTAGACATGTTAAGGCATATGTTACTTGTCATAGGACTAGTTAAGCGATCCGAACGCGTTTCACGCGAACGACGCGTTAAAGTAGCATAAGCTACCTAAACGGGTCGTAATGGGTCGTAAGCACTTAGGTTAGGTTTCATTTAGTATGTTGGCTTTGTTAAACCATATGACACGAGTCTCCATACTCGTTTGGTTTACGAACCCTCATTCTATCTAAATCCTCCGATTTAGGTCCGGTTTATTAACATAGTTACCTATATTAGGTGTCGTTTGATTCCGTGTTCTCTAGCATTGCTTGGTGGTTATCTTAGGACTTCTGAGCAATCTCAAGTGAGTACATAGACCCCTCTTTTACTGTTTTCCAAACTGTTTTGGGGTGAAACACATGTGCCTACTTGTTACTTTCGTGCTTTCCTGCTTTCACATCATATACTTGCTATGTTCATTAGTACATTAATAGTACATGATTTCATTGTGTTCATGCTATGTATGTCCATTGTGTGCATACTTAGTACTTTCGTGCTTTCCTGCTTTCACATCATATACTTGCTATGTTCTTAGCACATGTTACAGCAGATAAAGGCAAGGGTAAGTCTATTTCAGATATCCCTGTCGTTCGGGATTATTCTGAAGTTTTCCCTGAAGAGTTACCTGGTCTACCCCTAGTACGCCAAGTCGAGTTCCGCATTGATCTCGTACCTGGTGCAAATCCCATTGCCAGAGTTCCATATCGTCTTGCACCATCTGAGATGCAAGAGTTGTCTAAGCAGCTTCAGGAGCTCTCTGACAAAGGTTTTATACGTCCTAGCTTTTCACCTTGGGGTGCTCCCGTTCTTTTTGTCAAGAAGAAGGATGGATCTTTTAGGATGTGTATCGATTATCGTGAGCTTAACAAGCTTACCATCAAGAATCGATATCCCCTACCTCGCATCGATGATATCTTCGATCAGTTACAAGGCGCTTCTTATTTTTCGAAGATTGATCTGCGATCTGGATATCACCAACTTCGTGTGCATGAAGAAGATATTCCCAAGACAGCGTTCCGCACTCGTTACGGGAATTACGAGTTCACAGTCATGCCATTCGGTTTGAATAATGCTCCTGCTGTTTTCATGGACTTAATGAATAGGGTCTGCAAACCTTATTTCGATCAGTTCGTCATTGTTTTTATTGACGACATCTTGATTTATTCTAAGACGCGAGCTGATCACGAGCAACATCTTCGTCTTACTTTGGAACTCCTAAAGAAAGAGCAACTTTTCGCCAAATTCTCCAAGTGTGAATTCTGGCTTAAAGAAGTTCAATTTTTAGGACATATTGTCAACGAACAAGGCATTCATGTAGATCCCTCCAAGATCAGCGCGATTAAGGATTGGGATACGCCTACTACTCCTACTGAAGTTCGTTCTTTCCTTGGTCTAGCGGGTTATTACCGCCGCTTCATTGAGAACTTCTCAAAGATTGCAGTTCCTCTAACTGCTCTAACTCAGAAGAACAAACCCTTTGATTGGGGATTCAAGCAAGAGGAAGCTTTTCAAAACTTGAAGCAGAAGCTTTGGGACGCGCCTGTTCTGACTTTGCCTGAGGGCAATGATGATTTCGTCGTTTATTGCGATGCATCTAAATTGGGTCTTGGCTGTGTTATGATGCAAAGGAACAAAGTCATAGCATATGCATCGAGGTAGTTGAAGATACATGAGAAGAACTACACCACTCATGATCTTGAGTTGGATGCAGTTGTCTTCGCTCTAAAGATCTGGAGACACTATTTGTACGGTACAAAATGTGTGGTTTTCACGGACCACAAAAGTCTTCAGCATATCTTCAACCAGAAAGAACTCAACATGAGGCAACGACGTTGGGTCGAGCTTCTAAACGACCATGACTGCGAAATTCGCTATCATCCTGGTAAGGCGAATGTCGTAGCCGATGCATTGAGTCGTAAGGAACGTACTAAGCTTCATTGTGTTCGTGTTCAATCTGTTATTCAAGCTCGATCCGATATCCAAGCCCGCATTTCTCAGGCTCAACAATCTTGTGTTTCACAAGGTTTGATGGATAAGGAATTTCCCTATCACATAACACCTGATCTGGAACTGAAGGACAATGGATCGTATTACTTCATGGATCATTTGTGGGTCCCAAGCCTAGATAACCTTCGCACCTTGCTTATGGATGAAGCCCATAAGTCTCGTTATTCTGTTCATCCTGGCTCAGATAAGATGTATAAGGATCTTCGTATTCAGTATTGGTGGCCTGGTATGAAGAAAGACATTGCCTTATACGTATCAAAATGCCTTACTTATCTTAAGGTTAAGGCTGAACATCAGCATCCTTCGAGTTTATTGGTGCAACCAGAGGTCCCAGTTTGGAAATGGGAAAACATTACTATGGATCTCATTACCAAACTTCAGCGCACAAAGAAAGGTCATGATGCCATCTGGGTAGTTGTTGATCGTCTTACTAAGTCAGCGCATTTCTTGCCAATCCGTGAGGATTTTCCTGCTGACAAGCTTGCTAAAATATATGTGGATGAAATTGTAGCTCGACATGGTGTTCCTTTGAACATCATTTCTGACAGAGATGCTCGTTTCACTTCTCATTTTTGGAGAACCATGCATTCTGCTATGGGGACCCAACTTAATCTGAGCATAGCTTATCATCCGCAAACGGATGGTCAATCTGAAAGAACAATCCAGACTCTGGAGGATATGCTTAGAGCTTGTGTGATCGATTTTGGTGGTAGTTGGGATTCACATCTTCCGTTAATTGAATTCTCCTACAACAACAGTTATCACACCAGCATCAAAATGGCTCCTTTCGAGGCTCTCTATGGTCGAAAATGTCGTTCACCAGTCTGCTGGAATAAGATCAGCGAGGCTCAGCTTACTGGACCTGCTCTCATTTTAGAGACAACTGACAAGGTTAAGAAAGTTCGTGATAACCTTCAGACAGCTAGAAGCCGTCAAAAGAGTTACGCGGACCCAAAATGCAAGCCCTTGGAATTTCAAGTCGGTGATCGAGTATTACTTAAGGTCTCACCATGGAAAGGTGTGATCAGATTTGGAAAGAAAGGAAAACTTCCACCTAGATACGTTGGACCATTCAAGATCGTCGAAAGAATCGGAAAGGTAGCCTACAGACTTGAGTTACCTCCTGAACTTGGAAATGTTCATCCAACCTTTCACGTGTCCAATCTCAAGAGGTGTTTAGCTGATGAGAACCTCCACATACCACTTGACGAAATTCGTGTTGATAAAACACTGAAATTTGTCGAGAAACCTGTGGAAATCATGGAACGTGAAGTCAAGTGGCTTAAACGCAAGCGCATTCCTTTGGTCAAAGTTCATTGGGAAGCTAAACGTGGACCCGAGTTTACTTGGGAATGCGAAGATCAAATGAAGGCGAAGTATCCGCATCTTTTCCCACGAGTTTCCTCTAAATAAATTTCGGGACGAAATTTCCACAAGTAGGGGAGATTGTAACATCCGTGCTTGTAATCTTTATGAACAGTTCAATTATCAATAAAACAATGTTATTTGATCCCAATGTTTGTTTGGTTGTGTTTTACATTTTTCATGTTTTGACTTTTATTCAATTTCAAACTCTATATCGCTTTCTAGAGAGTTATACGCAAACTGGTGCGTAAACGTAATCAGTTTAATGCGAAAAATGCTCCGGAACATCAACATATACTTAACATACCTTAAATAACCTTTACATAACTTATAAATAAGTTTTGAAGGCTTTGGTATGGCAAAAACAAGTTAATTCGCTTATAGGGACTAAACTTGACAAACTGCGAAAGTATGCCAATTTGAACAGTAACGAACATTCCGGAACATGACCATAAGTTAAACACACCTTAAATATCCTTTATATAGCTTAGAAATAGGCTTTGAGGGGTTCGGTGTGCTAAAATAAACTTTTGGGTCATTGAGGGACTAAAAGCGTCAAAAAGTGCACAAGTTTGCATTTTCGCGCATAACTTACGTTCTGAATACCTCCGGACATCCAAAAATTTATGTAAGCGCTAAAATATTTTATTTTAGTGTTTGACATTGGTGGTTGGTTTGAGTAACGAGGCGTGTGTAATATGATACAAGCATGGTGGATACGCCGCTGGTACTTCCTATATATAAGTGTTTGTATGACATTACATGTCGTAGCGTTACTTAAATCATTTCAATATTTGACATATTACGTTTTACATAAACAACTTATTTTCACAAGACATTGATTTACAAAATAACTTATCTTATACAAACTCATATTACTTGGTTATTCATTTAACCTTACATTATTCTCTTATTTATATGTATCATCGCTTTTTGAATGATTTACAAAACAAAACAATTTACAAGGTTCATGACTGACTTTTGTTAAACAACTTTTTCTAAACTCATAAGTCATGAATCCTCTTTTCACAAATCCTATGTATCTCACAGGCATTTTTATGCTGACGTACCTATTTTCACATGTGTTTTCAGGAGCTATTGCGTAGGATGATGATCATGACACTAGGGCGGACCTGTGCCTTAGAGACTAAAAATGAAGATAGACTAGTTTAATTATGTTATGAACTCTTTGTTTCCTGTTTAAGACAATATAACACTCTTGTTTAATAAATAAAATATAACTTCGTATGCCATGGTTGTGAAACAATAATTCTGTTACAACACTCCCCGACGTTTCCGCCACGTTTTGTATGTTCTACGTGGTCGGGGTGTGACATAAGAGTTGGTATCAGAGCCAATGGTTATAGGGAATTAGGTTATTAGTAATGCTTTGACCTAGACTATAACCTTTCTAGGACCCTAACACAAGTTATCTTGTGTTTAGATCTTAAAACATGCACATCACCTATCCTTAGGTGATTATCAAAAACAAAAACCAAATTTTCCGAAACGATTTTTGAAAATTAATCATCTGTTTTTGGATGATTTATTACAAGGTTTTGAACCCTCAATTGTAAGATTTTGAACCCTCTGTTATATGGTTTTGAACCCCGTTGAGTTTTCAAAATCTCGTCAAGGTTTTGGGTTTTAAATAATGTGAACACGTGCAAACTGGAAGGGTGAATGCCTGTACCCTGGGTTTTCTGTCTAAGGCTAGAGTGTTCGTATAAATCCACATAATCGGACCAGTCACTCTTACCTGGGAACTCTTGGGGTGAGTGTTCACTTATAGGCGAGCATGTCTTCGCGATACATTATTTTTGACCCATTTACTTTGATTAGTCACTGTGTGTCGTTGTTTGCCTTGTGATGCGAACAAATGACCACCATCTTTGCTATTGTTGATTTTTGTTTCATCTCATTCTTTTCATCCAATCATCTCACTCGTTTCCTTTCATGTTTCCCTCTTTTAGAATGCCTCCTCGATGCGAAAACCAGATAGCAACTGCCGAACTGGCAGAAATCATTGCGCAGCAGATGGCTGCTCAATTCCCAAACCTCTTTGCTCAATGGAACCAAGCCAACAACAACAACAATGCTCCATGCAAATACAAGGATTTTAACTCGGCTAAACCACTCAAGTTTAGTGGTTCTGAAGGAGCGACTGGGCTTCTTCAATGGTTCGAGAGCATTGAGAATACTTTTCACTACGTGCAGTGTCCTGACAATCGCAAGGTCAAGTTTTCTTCGAGTGTGTTTCAGAAGAGGGCTCTCACATGGTGGAACGGGGTTATGAGAGACCGTGGTGCAGAAGTTGCTCTAGCACAGACATGGGCTGAACTCAGGGCCCTTATGATGAGGGAGTTCTGTCCTCGTCATGAACAGCGAGCTTTGGAGAGAGAGTTCGATGACTTGAAACAAGATAGTGGCGAGCACAGGGCATATACTGATAGATTTGAGGAGTTGAGTCTGCTTTGCCCAACAATGGTTACCCCACTTGACAAGGCTATCGAAAGGTACATCGACGGCCTACCTGACTCAGTGCAAGACATCATTACTGGTAGTAACCCTGCCACACTCCGTCAGGCTATCGAGTTAGCAGCGACATTGACTGAGTCGCAGATTCGGAAGAATAAGTTACACAGGAAGGGTGACAAGGTAAAGAAACAGTCGTCTGACAGGGAAGATAGCAAGAAAGGTCAAAACAAGAATGGAAAGGATTCTGGTTCATCGAAAAGGGAAAGGAAGCGTAAGGCTTCCCAAAACTATGCTGTCACTGCCCAAGCTAACCAGGCAGCTCCCAACCAACCTGCACAGCCTCCAGCGAAGAAGCCCTATTCAGGGAATGCACCTTTGTGCAATAGATGCAACAGTCACCATCAGCCGCAACATCAGTTTTGTTTCTGTAATAACTGTGGGAAGTCGGGTCATCTTGCCAATGTTTGTCGGTTTGCTCAGAATCAGGCAGTTCAGAACCCGGCTCAACAAGTTGCTCAGCCTCCTGCTCAGCAACAGGGTCAAGCTGCACGACCACACTACCCACCAGGTGCTTGTTATAACTGTGGGGATCTGACCCACTACCGTAATCAATGTCCAAGATTGGTGAATGCGAATCCAGCTCAGGCTCCGGCTCGAGGTCGAGTCTTCAACATGAATGCCCAAGAGGCACAGGCGGACGATAATGTGGTGAACGGTACGTTCCTTATTAATAATCAGCCTGCATCTGTTCTTTTTGATTCTGGTGCCGACAAGAGTTTTGTGTCATTGTCTTTTGAGCCAATGCTTCGCGTGTCTAGAACGAAACTAGGAAAACCCTTGACAGTAGAAGTTGCTAGTGGTGAACCCATTGTTCTTGATTCTGTTCTACACAACTGCCAGTTGAACCTTAACAACCATCTTTTTCCTATCAACCTCACGCCTATGCAACTTGGAAGCTTCGACGTCATTGTGGGTATGGACTGGTTATCCAAGCATCACGCAGAAGTAGTTTGTTTCGAGAAGATCGTTCGTGTGCCGCTTTCGACAGGCGAGATCCTACAGGTTCAAGGTGAGAAACCGTCTGGTGGTCTCAAGCTCATGTCTTGTTTTAAAGCTCGGAAATATCTGCGGAAGAACTATGTGGCTTTCTTAGCACATGTTACAGCAGATAAAGGCAAGGGTAAGTCTATTTCAGATATCCCTGTCGTTCGGGATTATTCTGAAGTTTTCCCTGAAGAGTTACCTGGTCTACCCCCAGCACGCCAAGTCGAGTTCCGCATTGATCTCGTACCTACTGTGCAAATCCCATTGCCAGAGCTCCATATCGTCTTGCACCATCTGAGATGCAAGAGTTGTCTAAGCAGCTTCAGGAGCTCTCTGACAAAGGTTTTATACGTCCTAGCTTTTCACCTTGGGGTGCTCCCGTTCTTTTTGTCAAGAAGAAGGATGGATCTTTTAGGATGTGTATCGATTATCGTGAGCTTAACAAGCTTACCATCAAGAATCGATATCCCCTACCTCGCATCGATGATATCTTCGATCAGTTACAAGGCGCTTCTTATTTTTCGAAGATTGATCTGCGATCTGGATATCACCAACTTCGTGTGCATGAAGAAGATATTCCCAAGACAGCGTTCCGCACTCGTTACGGGCATTACGAGTTCACAGTCATGCCATTCGGTTTGACTAATGCTCCTGCTGTTTTCATGGACTTAATGAATAGGGTCTGCAAACCTTATTTCGATCAGTTCGTCATTGTTTTTATTGACGACATCTTGATTTATTCTAAGACGCGAGCTGATCACGAGCAACATCTTCGTCTTACTTTGGAACTCCTAAAGAAAGAGCAACTTTTCGCCAAATTCTCCAAGTGTGAATTCTGGCTTAAAGAAGTTCAATTTTTAGGACATATTGTCAACGAACAAGGCATTCATGTAGATCCCTCCAAGATCAGCGCGATTAAGGATTGGGATACGCCTACTACTCCTACTGAAGTTCGTTCTTTCCTTGGTCTAGCGGGTTATTACCGCCGCTTCATTGAGAACTTCTCAAAGATTGCAGTTCCTCTAACTGCTCTAACTCAGAAGAACAAGCCCTTTGATTGGGGATTCAAGCAAGAGGAAGCTTTTAAAAACTTGAAGCAGGAGCTTTGGGACGCGCCTGTTCTGACTTTGCCTGAGGGCAATGATGATTTCGTCGTTTATTGCGATGCATCTAAATTGGGTATTGGCTGTGTTCTGATGCAAAGGAACAAAGTCATAGCATATGCATCGAGGCAGTTGAAGATACATGAGAAGAACTACACCACTCATGATCTTGAGTTGGGTGCAGTTGTCTTCGCTCTAAAGATCTGGAGACACTATTTGTACGGTACAAAATGTGTGGTTTTCACGGACCACAAAAGTCTTCAGCATATCTTCAACCAGAAAGAACTCAACATGAGGCAACGACGTTGGGTCGAGCTTCTAAACGACTATGACTGCGAAATTCGCTATCATCCTGGTAAGGCGAATGTCGTAGCCGATGCATTGAGTCGTAAGGAACGTACTAAGCTTCATTGTGTTCGTGTTCAATCTGTTATTCAAGCTCGATCCGATATCCAAGCCCGCATTTCTCAGGCTCAACAATCTTGTGTTTCACAAGGTTTGATGGATAAGGAATTTCCCTATCACATAACACCTGATCTGGAACTGAAGGACAATGGATCGTATTACTTCATGGACCGTTTGTGGGTCCCAAGCCTAGATAACTTTGCACCTTGCTTATGGATGAAGCCCATAAGTCTCGTTATTCTGTTCATCCTGGCTCAGATAAGATGTATAAGGATCTTCGTATTCAGTATTGGTGGCCTGGTATGAAGAAAGACATTGCCTTATACGTATCAAAATGCCTTACTTATCTTAAGGTTAAGGCTGAACATCAGCGTCCTTCGGGTTTATTGGTGCAACCAGAGATCCCGGTTTGGAAATGGGAAAACATTACTATGGATCTCATTACCAAACTTCCGCGCACAAAGAAAGGTCATGATGCCATCTGGGTAATTGTTGATCGTCTTACTAAGTCAGTGCATTTCTTGCCAATCCGTGAGGATTTTCCTGCTGACAAGCTTGCTAAAATATATGTGGATGAAATTGTAGCTCGACATGGTGTTCCTTTGAACATCATTTCTGACAGAGATGCTCGTTTCACTTCTCATTTTTGGAGAACCATGCAATCTGCTATGGGGACCCAACTTAATCTGAGCACAGCTTATCATCCGCAAAAGGATGGTCAATCTGAGAGAACAATCCAGACTCTGGAGGATATGCTTAGAGCTTGTGTGATCGATTTTTGTGGTAGTTGGGATTCACATCTTCCGTTAATTGGATTCTCCTACAACAACAGTTATCACACCAGCATCAAAATGGCTCCTTTCGAGGCTCTCTATGGTCGAAAATGTCGTTCACCAGTCTGCTGGAATGAGATCGGCGAGGCTCAGCTTACTGGACCTGCTCTCATTTTAGAGACAACTGACAAGGTTAAGAAAGTTCGTGATAACCTTCAGACAGCTAGAAGCCGTCAAAAGAGTTACGCGGACCCAAAATGCAAGCCCTTGGAATTTCAAGTCGGTGATCGAGTATTACTTAAGTCTCACCTTGGAAAGGTGTGATCAGATTTGGAAAGAAAGGAAAACTTGCACCTAGATACGTTGGACCATTCAAGATCGTCGAAAGAATCGGAAAGGTAGCCTACAGACTTGAGTTACCTCCTGAACTTGGAAATGTTCATCCAACCTTTCACGTGTCCAATCTCAAGAGGTGTTTAGCTGATGAGAACCTCCACATACCACTTGACGAAATTCGAGTTGATAAAACACTGAAATTTGTCGAGAAACCTGTGGAAATCATGGAACGTGAAGTCAAGTGGCTTAAACGCAAGCGCATTCCTTTGGTCAAAGTTCGCTGGGAAGCTAAACGTAGACCTGAGTTTACTTAGGAACGCGAAGATCAAATGAAGGCGAAGTATACGCATCTTTCCCACGAGTTTCCTCTAAATAAATTTCGGGACGAAATTTCCACAAGTAGGGGAGACTGTAACATCCGTGCTTGTAATCTTTATGAACAGTTCAATTATCAATAAAACAATGTTATTTGATCCCAATGTTTTTTTGGTTGTGTTTTACATTTTTCATGTTTTGACTTTTATTCAATTTCAAACTCTATATCGCTTTCTAGAGAGTTATACGCAAACTGGTGCGTAAACGTAATCAGTTTAATGGGACAAATGCTCCGGAACATCAACATATACTTAACATACCTTAAATAACCTTTACATAACTTAGAAATAAGTTTTGAAGGCTTTGGTATGGCAAAAACAAGTTAATTCGCTTATAGGGACTAAACTTGACAAACTGCGAAAGTATGCCAATTTGAACAGTAACGAACATTCCGGAACATGACCATAAGTTAAACATACCTTAAATATCCTTTATATAGCTTAGAAATAGGCTTTGAGGGGTTCGGTGTGCTAAAATAAACTTTTGGGTCATTGAGGGACTAAAAGCGTCAAAAAGTGCACAAGTTTGCATTTTCGCGCATAACTTACGTTCTGAATACCTCCGGACATCCAAAAATTTATGTAAGCGCTAAAATATTTTATTTTAGTGTTTGACATTGGTGGTTGGTTTGAGTAAGTGGTTTGAGTAACGAGGCGTGTGTAATATGATACAAGCATGGTGGATACGCCGCTGGTACTTCCTATATATAAGTGTTTGTATGACATTACATGTCGTAGCGTTACTTAAATCATTTCAATATTTGACATATTACGTTTTACATAAACAACTTATTTTCACAAGACATTGATTTACAAAATAACTTATCTTATACAAACTCATATTACTTGGTTATTCATTTAACCTTACATTATTCTCTTATTTATATGTATCATCGCTTTTTGAATGATTTACAAAACAAAACAAAACAAAACAATTTACAAGGTTCATGACTGACTTTTGTTAAACAACTTTTTCTAAACTCATAAGTCATGAATCCTCTTTTCACAAATCCTATGTATCTCACAGGCATTTTTATGCTGACGTACCTATTTTCACATGTGTTTTCAGGAGCTATTGCGTAGGATGATGATCATGACACTAGGGCGGACCTGTGCCTTAGAGACTAAAAATGAAGATAGACTAGTTTAATTATGTTATAAACTCTTTGTTTCCTGTTTAAGACAATATAACACTCTTGTTTAATAAATAAAATATAACTTCGTATGCCATGGTTGTGAAACAATAATTCTGTTACAACACTCCCCGACGTTTCCGCCACGTTTTGTATGTTCTACGTGGTCGGGGTGTGACACTAAATTCGACAAACTGCGAAAGTATGCTAAAGTGAACTGTAACGAACATTCCGGAACATGATCATAAGTTAAACACACCTTAAATACCCTTTACATAGCTTAGAAATAGGCTTTGAGGGGTTCAGCGTGCTTAAATAAACTTTTTGGTCATTCAGGGACTAAAAGCGTCAAAAAGTGCATAAGTTTGCATTTTCACGCATAACCTACGTTCTGAATACATCCGGACATCCAAAAATATATGTAAGCATTAAAATATTTTATTTTAGTGTTTGGAATGATAAAATTTCATTCGTCGCTTAATTTGGATCGTTTTTGCGTTCGTTACGACTTCCGTCGTAATTAACCGAACAACGCAACCGTACGACCAAACAAGCCGACATCCGAGATATTTTTGAGCACATTTTAAGTTCCCTATACTTTAACTTCATTTTAGAGCTTTGAAATGGTGATAACGGGGCTTAAACGTGTCAAAAATGCATCGAAAACCAAGTTTGGAGCTTCAGGGGCTAAATCTGTCATTTTTTAAAGTTGCTGGTCTGCAGGTCCCTTACGGTCCGTATGGACCTTTTCTTACGGTCCATAAGCCTTCCTCAGAACCACAGAATTGCAGAAACAATGAATCTGGCCTATTCCACTTACTCAAATGGTTTTTACCCCTAGAATTACACACTATGGGCTAGTATTTGATGTCCCCATTGTATTCAAAACCTTGTGCCCAAGTGTAAGGCCAAGATCATTCCCTCTTCTCCAAGAAATGATTCTAATGGTTGTGAAATTCCTATAAATAGCTAGCTCCGTTCACTCATTTCTTCACACCTTGATCAAATCTGCTCTAAGTGGAGGTAACCACCATTGTGGATGCCACCTACCTGAGCATACTTGATCATTCTTCCCTCTTGGACCCTTTGTAAGTCTTCTTTCATTCTTTTATTGCTTTCCTAGCATGAAAGTCAAACTATGTATGACTTTCAGCTTTGACCAGTCAATGGTCAACACAAAGTTCCATTGAACTTTGCAACGTGAGCGTAATCACGATAGTTATAGTCCCTAGTGACTATACCTACTAATTACCACGTTATCTAGGCTCAGTGATGAGTCGTAGTTTTGGCCAAAATGCGTATTTGTGCGTATTTTGTAACCAAACTACTATTGGGTATCAAAACCGTTTGTTTTGATACCTAAACCTGTTTTCTAACTTAACTAAACATGTTTTAGCATGTTTAGCTCGTCACTTTTAGATTTGTGCTTGTCTAGGGTCGTAAGGTAAGTGATCTAAACAATCGCTTATACTTTCGAACCCCACCCATTTGGTTGATCTTTAGGATCTGACCAAACACATTAGGTGACCATAGTTGTATAGGGAATAACCTTCCGAGATTATACCTTATGGTCACTTTGTTTAAGTAGTTGTATGATAGGTAGTTTATATGCCTTAGGTAAATGACCAAAATACCCTTTTTGCGCCAAAATTCATTTTAAGCATATATAACATAACTTTTGACATCTAAACTGATTAGGCAACATTAATAGAGATGTTAAGGCATATAATACTTTTCATAGGACTAGTTAGGCGTCCGAACGCGTTTTACGCGAACGACGCGTTAAAGTAGCAAAAGCTACCTAAACGGGTCGTAATGGGTCGTAAGCACTTAGGTTAGGTTTCATTTTAGTATGTGGGCATTGTTAAACCATATCATATGAGTTCCAATACTCATTTGGTTTACGAAACCTCATACTATCCAATCTCCCGATTTAGGTCCGGTTATTTATGTAGTTATCTATATTAGGTGCCGTTTGACTTCCGTGATCCCTCTAGCTTTGCTTGGTTGTTGTTCAAGACTTCTAAGCACCCTCAAGTGAGTACATAGACCCCTCTTTTACTGTTTTCCAAACGTTTTGGGGTGAAACACATGTGCCTACTTGTTATTTTCATGCTTTCCATGTTTTCATATCATATACTTGTTATATTCATTAGTACACTATTAGTACATAATTTCATTTTCTTTTGCTATGTATGTTTATTTAGCATACTTAGCACATTGATTTACATTACATCTTCTTTTGCTATGTATGTTTACTTAGCATACTTAACACATTGATTTACAATACATCTTTTTCTGCTTTGTATGTTAACTAAGCATATTTAGCACATTGATTTACATGGCTTTTCTGCTTTGTATGTTAACTTAGCATACTTAGTACATTACTTTCATCACATGTTTACAATTTGATATGACATTTGGTTTGTTCAACGGGTCTAAATTACATTCATTAACATTAGCTACGCCGCTCGGTAGTAAGTAATGGTACCATAGGACTTGACAAATCCCGTTCCTAAAACCCTAGGTTTGTTTGGGTGGAAGGAATGACCGAATCCGAAAACATTTCTTTTGATAACCTTCACTCTAAGGTTATCCGTCTGTCTCAAGGCTTGGATGTAGGTGTTTAACATTACCTCATAAATGTTGTATCAGTAAAGCATGCATTATTCTACAAAGCATAACTTTTGATTTATTCAAATACTTTGTTTTGTACAATTTTACTTGTGGTTTAAGTAGTCTCATTTTACTTACCATACATAACTTTTGATTACACATTACATGATTTACATTTGATGGTTTTCACACAAACATTTGACTATACATAAACATTTTTACATTGGTGGTTGGTTTTGTTTAAGTGATTTAAGTAACGAGGCATGTGTAATATGATAAAAGCATGGTGGATACGCCGGTGGTACTTCCTATATATAAGTGCTTTTATAGTATTACATATCGTAGCGTTATTTAAACCATTTCAATATTTGACATATTACATTTTACACAAATGACATATTTTCACTAAACAATTGTTTTACAAAACAACTTATTTTATACAAACTCATTTTACTTGGTTATTCATTTAACCTTACATTACTCTTTTACATATCATCTACTTTATCATCGATTTTCAAATGATTTATAAAACAAAACATTTTTCAAGGATCATGACTGACTTTTGTTAAACAACCTTTTTCTAAACTTATAAGTCATGAATCCTAAATCAATAAAACCTATGTATCTCATAGGCATTTTTATGCTGACGTACCTATTTTCACATGTGTTTCAGGAAATGATGCATAGGATTTATCAAGGTACACTTAGGCGGACTTGGGCCTTAGTGACAATAAAAGATGCAAGACTAGTTAATTGTGTTATGTTTCTTTGTTGTTAAGACATTGTAACTTCTTTTGACTCAATAAAACAAAACTTCAATTTCCATGTGTTATGAAACAATGATTCTGTTACAACACTCCCCGACGATTCCGCCACGATTTGTTGTTTTACGTGGTCAGGGTGTGACAGAAAAGTTGGTATCAGAGCTCATGGTTATAGGGAATTAGGTTATTAGTAATGCTTTGACCTAGTCTATAACCTTCCTAGGACCCTAACGCGAGTTTACTTGCGTTTAGTCATAAAACAATACCGTCACCTATTCTTAGGCGACAACCGCAACAGGAACATAAATTTCAAAACCGCCTTGAAAACCAATCATCTGTTCTAGGATGATTGATTACTAGGTTTTGAACCCTCTAAGTTTTCAAATCTCGTCAAAGTTTGGGTCTTATAATGTGAACACGTGCAAACTGGAAGGGTGAATGCCTGTACTCTGAGTTTTCTGTCTAAGGCTAGAGTGTTCGCACAAATCCGCAGTGTCGGACCAGTCACTCTTACCTGGGAACTCTTGGGGTGAGTGTTCACTTATAGGCAAGCATGTCTTCAGCGATACATTATTATGACCCGCTTGCTTTGATTTGTCACCGTCTCATTTAGAAATGTGTTTAATGTTTTTGAAACCTTACGTAATACTTTTGAAATCATACGGTAGATGTATCAGATAAATATGTTTATAAATTGTTTGAAAATCATGTGAGATGATTTTTTTTGTAATCATATACACGGTTTTTTTTATTTTTTATTTTTGAAAACATGGATAATGCTTTTGAAATTATGTGCTTGGTATAAGAAAATATACTAGGTTAAAATGTTTTTAAATCATAAGAAAATGTTTTGAAAACCTATACTATGTATGTTGTTATGAAAACCAGAATGTAATGATATGGGTATGAGATTGAAAAAATACCCTTAGTTATCTAACCAAGGATTTAAAGTGATATTTTGAGTAGTCGTTTAAGATTGTAACATATTTTCTGTACTTCGTTTCTTAGAATGAAACGAGTACTTTAGAATTTTCGAGGAAATCGTGAGCGATCACATGAATGGGAGAACTACAAGAGTAGTTTGTTTTGTCAAGAATATAGTTCTTTGGTGTAGGTATCGTAGGGGTATGCCATACACACATGTAACTACATTTGTACATCAGAATTGTGAACAAAGATTTATTTATAACCCAACCAAATTGTTCTCGAAGTTCAAGGAAAACAAAAGAAACGAAAACACAAGATTCTAGTTACTTCCAAACAACATCATCTTCCAGTCAGCCCGATGCTCATTCATGGGTCAGATTTGCATTGACAAGCTTTGGGCATTTGTTCCTGAAATGACCCATCTCGCCACAGTTGTAGCAAGTACCAGGCGGAAAACGAGCTCGTGCTGGATCTGCAACAGTTTTATTTTGGATAGCAAAATGGCATGTCTTGACCAAATGTGCCCATCACCCACAGTAGGTACATTTGAGACATGGGGTTTGATTCGTATGATGGTGGTTGCATCGATTGCATAGAGGAGCTTTTCCTCTGTATAGCTTCTTAGCTAGTGGTGTTGCCACCTGGCTAGGTCCTGCTTGATTTGGTGCAACCGCTGCGGGATTCTTTGAAGCTTTACACTTCTATGATTTTTGTGAAGGTTAGGCTTCTGTTTCCTTTGATGTCTCTTGGTTGGTTTCATCCTTGAGACGAGCCATAGCAAAGGCTAATTCAGCAGTCTTCTAGAATACTACACCTATTCGTTGGGCAATTTTGGTAGCCCGTTCGGACATTTGAGTGTCGCTGCGATGAAGAGACATCCTAAAGGAAATGGAAGACATGGGAGGAAACAAGTGAGATGTTATCGGATAATCAAAACAGAATGTTTAAATATATCGAAAACGCATGAAGATTGTGATCATTTGTTTGTTACCTAAGTCAAACAAATGAGATGGTGACTAATCAAAGTAAGCAGGTCATATTAATGTATCGCGAAGACATGCTTTAGCCTATAAGTGGACACTCACCCTAAGAGTTCCCAGGTAAGAGTGACTGGTCCAATTATGTGGATTTGTACGAACACTCTAGCCTTAGACAGAAAACTCGGGATACATGCACACACCCTTCCAGATTGCATGTGTTCACATTAATAAGACCCAAACTTTGACAAGATTTTTGAAAAATTTGAGGGTTCAAAACCTTATAATAAATCATCCTAGAACAGATGATTGGTTTTCAAAACGAATTTGAAATTTGTGTTCTTGTTGTGGTTGTCGCCTAAAGATAGGTGACGGTATTGTTTTAAGATCTAAACACAAGAATCTTGTGTTAGGGTCATAGGAAGGTTATAGACTAGGTCAAAGCATTACTAATAACCTAATTCCCTATAACCATGAGCTCTGATACCAACTCTTCTGTCACACCCCGAACGCGTAAAACAACAAATCACGGCGGAAAGTCAAGGAGTGGAGTAACAAAATCATTGTTTCATAACACATGGTATTTGAAGTTATGTTTTATTAATTAAAATGTTTACATTGTCTAGAAATTTACAGAAGCATAACAAGAATTAAACTGTCTTTCATAGTTTTAAGTCATTAAGGTCCTCGTCCAATCCTATGTTTGAATCATGATCATCTAACAACAGCACCTGAAAACACATGTGAAAATAGGTACGTCAGCATAAAAATGCCTGTGAGTTACATAGGTTTCGTTAAAATAGGATTCATGACTTTTGTGTTTAAAGAAATGTTTAACAAAGTTAGTCATGAACCTTGTTAAGTATTTTCTTTTATAAATTATACGAAAATCGATAAGAAATAAGATGATATAAAAGAAAGATGTATGGTTAAATGAAAACCAAGTAAAATGAGTTTGTATAAATATGTTATTTGTAAAACAATGTTTTGTGAAGATATGTTATTTATATAAAATGTAATATGTCTAATTGAAATGGTTTGAATAACGCTACAATATGTAATATCATAAAAGCACTTATATATAGGAAGTACCAGCGGCGTATCCACCATGCTTTTATCATATTACACACGCCTCGTTATTTAAATCACTTACCCAAACAAACCACCAATGTAAAATGTTCATGTATAATCAAATGTTATGTATGGCAAAATAAATAAAAATATCTACTCAAACCATATGTAAAATGTACAAAACAATGCATTTGAATAAATTATAGTTTAAATCAAAAGTTATGTTTTGTAAAATTTATGCTTTATTGATACAAACATCTATGCGGTAATGTTAAACGTATACATCCAAGCCTTGCGACTGTGGCGACAAACCCTTAACAAGTTAAAGGTTCATCTAAATTATGAATTCGGATTCGGTCATTCCTTCCACCCAAACAAACCTAGGATTTCAGGAATGGGAGTTGTCAATTCCTATGGTACCACTACCTACTACCGAGCGGCATGATCTATGTTAATGAACGTATTTATAACCCGTTAAACAAACCAAATGTCATACCAAATGTAAGCATGTTATGTGAAAATAATGTACTAAATATGCTAAATGAACATACGTAGAAAAAAATGTGATGTAAATCAATGTGTAGATATACTAAAATAAACATATGAAACAATCGTGTTTATGAAATCAATGTACTAGCATGTTAATAAAATATACATAGCAAAAACATGGATGAAATCATGTACTATACGTGCACTAATGAACATAGCAAGTATATGTTATGAAAGCATGAAAAGCACGAAAGTAACAAGTAGGCACATGTGTTTCACCCCAAAATGTTTGAAAACAGTAAAAGAGGGGACTGTGTACTCACTTGAGAATGCTTAGAAGTCTTGAATAACAACCAAGCAATGCTAGAGGGATCACGGAATCAAACGACACCTAATATAGGTAACTATGTTAATAAACCGAACCTAAATCGGAATATCGGATAGGATGAGGTTTCGTAAACCAAATGAGTATTGGAACTCATATGATATGGTTTAACAAAGCCTACATACTAAATCAGAACCTATCCTAAGTGCTTACGACCCATTACTCGTTTTGGTAGCTTATGCTACTTTAACGCGTTGTTCGCGTAAAACGCGCTCGGACCGCCTAAATAGTCCTATGACAAGTATTATATGCCTTAACATGTCTAATAATGTTACCTAATCAGTTTAGATGTAAAAATTTAGGTTACGTATGCTTAAAATGAAATTATGCGTAAAAAGGGCATTTTGGTTATTTTCCTAAGGCATATAAACTACCTATCATACAACTAACTAAACGTAGTGACCATAAGGTATAACCTCGGAAGGTTATTCCCTGTACAACTATGGTCACAAAACATGTTTGGTCGGATCCTAATGATCGACCAAACGGGTCGGGTTCGAAAGTCTAAGCGGTTGTTTGGACCTCTTATCTTACGACCCTATATAATCACTAAACTAAAAGTGACGAGTCAAACATGTTAAAACATGTTTAACGAAGTTAGAAAACAAGTTTGATATCAAAACAAAGTGTTTTGATACCCAAAGATAGCTTCATGGCAAAATACGCATAAACGCGTATTTTGACCGAAACTATGACTCGTCACTACGCCTAATCAACGTGGTAATCAGTAGGTATAGTCACAAAGGACTATAACCATCGTGATTACGCTCACGTTGCGAAGTTCAACGAACTTCGTGTTGACCATAAACTGGTCAAAGCAGAAAGTCAAACACTGTTTGACTTTCATGCTTAAAAAACGTATAAAAGATGAAAGAAACTTACAAAAGGTCCAATCTAGGAAGATTTGAACTCAAAACACGCAGGTATGAAGCCTCTCAAGGGAGAGCTTCAACTTAGAGCAGAAGTGAGTTCAATTGTGAGGAATGAGGGTTGAATTGGTGGGTATGTATATAAATTCAAGAGCCGTTAAGATCGTTCCTCGTACTTTGAGCTTAAATCTTGGCCCTCCATGTGTTACCCACTGATTTACAAAGTTATGGGTGTCCAAAACCAGTTCATAGATTGAAGGAAACCGTGTACAAAACCAGAAACCAGCTGCTGAATATGAAAAACTGATTTTTGCAGTACTGGGGATTCTACACGGGCCGCGTAGACAGAAGGGATGGGCTACGCGCCCCTCCTAGTACATCAAATCAGCAATTTTTCAAAACTTGGAAGAACAGGCCCCTGATGCTTAAAACTTGATTTTTGACACGTTTAAGCCCCGTTAAACCATTTTCAAGGCTTAATAATGATGCCAAAGTGTAGGGGACATGAAATATGCTTGAAAATGTGTCGGATGTTGGTTCATTTGGTCGTACGGTCATGTTATTCGGTTAATTACGACGAAACACGAATGGACGTGAAAAACGATCCAAATTACACGACGAATGGAATTTTAACTAGCCAATCACTAAAATAAAATATTTTAATGATTACAAAAATTTTTGGATGTCCGGATATGTTCAGGACGTAAGATATGCGCGTAATTGCAAACTTATGCACTTTTTGACGCTTTTAGTCCCTGTTTGGCCAAATAAGTTTATTTTTGCACACCGAACCCCTCAAAGCCTATTTCTAAGCTATGTAAAGGATATTTATGGTATGTTTAACTTATGATCATATTTCAGAAGGTACCTTACTATACGAATCGGCAGACTTTCGCAGTTTGACGCAAATAGTCCCCGTGATCGAATAAACTTGATTTCGACACACCAAACCCTCCAAAACTTATTTATGTGTTATGTAAAGGTTATTTAAGGTATGTTAAGCTTATGTCACTATTCCGGAGTGTTTGTTGCATTAAACTGATTACGTTTACGCATCAGTTCGCGTATAACCTTCCAAGAAGCGATTTAAAGCTCGAAATCGAACAAGAATTGATATGTGCAAATGATACACATATTTATACAAATCCAAAGTATGAAACACAATATTTCATTGATTTAGTATTTGCTTGATGGTCGTAGTGACACAGATGTCACAACAGACTCCCCTACTTTAGGGAATTTCATCCTGAAATTAAGGCGCAGGCGTAACGAATAGCTGTGGATACTTAGCCTTCATGTCACTTTCGAGTTCCCAGGTGAACTCGATGCCGCTTTTGCCTTCCCAACGAACCTTCACTATGGGAATGCGTGAGCATCGGAGCTTCTTGGTTTCTCGATCCATGATCTCGACTGGCTTTTCCACGAATTGTAATGTTTCGTCCACTTGTAGATCCTCAAGTGGTACATGTGAATTCTGCTCGGCCAGACACTTTTTGAGGTTTGAAACATGGAAAGTCGGGTGGACGTTACTAAGTTCCTCAGGTAGTTTGAGTCTGTAGGCCACCTTGCCAATTCTCTCCAGAATTTTAAAGGGTCCAACATATCGAGGCACGAGCTTTCCTTTATTGCCGAATCTGATCACTCCCTTCCAAGGTGACACCTTTAGGAGTACGTGATCGCCAACGTCAAATTCAAGGGGCTTGCGGTGTAACTCTTTTGACGACTCCGAGCTTTTAGGAGATTGTCTCGAATTTGGAGGATCTTGTCAGTCGTTTCTTGCAACAGCTCAGGACTGGTAATTTGCGCATCTCCGATCTCGTGCCATACAATAGGCGATCGACATTTTCTTCCATACAATGCCTCAAATGGTGCCATCTGGATGCTAGAATGATAACTGTTATTATATGAGAATTCAACCAAAGGTAAATGCGCGTCCCAATTACCACCGAAATCTATGACACACGAGCGAAGCATGTCTTCAAGTGTACGAATCATGCGTTCAGTCTGATCGTTGGTTTGGGGATGGAAAGTGGTACTTAGATTAAGAGTGGTAACAAGAGCAGATTGAAACGTTTCCCAAAGACGCAAGGTAAACCGACCATGCGATCAGAGATGATGTCACGAGGCGTCTCGTGTCGACATATAATTTCGTCGGTGTAGATCCGTGCTAATCGTTCTACCTTAAAGTCTTCTCATATCGCAGAAAATGAGCAGATTTTGTAAGACGATCAACGATAACCCAGATGCTATCATGAGCTGATGGCGTGCGCGGAAGTTTTGTTATAAAGTCCATAGCTATACTATCCCATTTCCACATAGGGATCTCGGGTTGCACGAGTAAGCCAGAGGGCCTTTGTTGCTCAGCCTTGACTTTGGAACAAGTCAGGCACTTCGAAACATAGATAGCGATATCCTTCTTCATTCCAGGCCACCAATACCGTAGACGAAGGTCATGGTACATCTTGTCGGCACCGGGATGAATGGAATATCGAGACTTGTGAGCTTCAGTCAACAATATCTCCCAAAGGTTATTGCGACTTGGAATCCAGATGCGGTCGAGATAGTAATAGACACCGTTCGATTTGGTGACAAGTTGGGATTCAGCACCACACTTCTTCATTTCCTCTCGCAAGGTATTCTCAATGAAGCAGGCATGCTGAGCACCACGAATTAGAGCTTCGAGGTCGTGCTGGGCGTGAGTATTACGAATGCTATGCAAGTAGCTTCGTCGACTTAGAGCATCGGCAACAACATTTACTTTGCCAGGATGGTAGCAAATCTCACAGTCGTAATCGTTGAGGAGTTCAACCCATCGGCGTTGGAGCTTATTTAGTTCCTTTTGGTTAAAGATATGTTGTAGGCACTTATGGTTGGTGAAGACCGTACACTTGGTACCGTAAAGGTAGTGTCGCCAAATATTTAATGCAAAAACAACTGCACCAAGCTCGAGATCATGGGTTATATAGTTCTTCTCATGGATCTTGAGCTGTCGAGAGGCGTACGTGATGACCTTGTCCCGTTGCATGAGGACACAACCGAGACCAAGGTTAGAGGCATCACAATAGACTACGAAGTCATTATTTCCATCGGGTAACGCGAGGATACGAGCATTACAGAGCACATGCTTCAGAGTCTGAAAGGCTTGCTCTTGTTCGGTTCCCCAGACAAAAGATTTATCTTTATGCGTGAGAGAGGTAAGCGGCACGACGATTTTCGAGAAATCAACAATGAATCGACGGTAGTAACCCACCAATCCGAGGAACGAACGTACTTCGGATGGTGATTTGGGTGTAACCCAACTCTTAACAGCTTCGATCTGCGCGGGGTCAACGTGTATACATATACTATTGACGATGTGACCGAGGAATTGAACCTCCTCCAGCCAAAATTCACACTTGGAGAACTTGGCATAGAGTCGATTCCCTTGGAGTAATTCGAGAACCAAAGGTAGATGCTGCACGTGTTTGGCTTTCAACTTCGAATAGATCAGGATATCATCGATAAACACGGTGACGAAATGGTCGAGAAAGGGTTTACACACGTGATTCATCAGATCCATGAAAACTGCGGGTGCATTGGTTAAGCCAAAAGGCATAACAACAAACTCGTAGTGGCCGTATCTGTAGGATCGAATCGCGACCTGAATGAGTCGTTCGGAAGAGCTCTAGTCCATTTCAGAGGCGGAAACTAAGAAACGGATGTAAAAACAGCTTGAATATCACTTTAAACGTCTTGTGTATTGAAATAATAGCAATTACAATCACAAGGAATACCGGCAGCACCTCGGTATCAAATCTGGAAAAATCTGTTACAAATGAATAGAACATTCCTCTATTTATACTATTCCTGGTTCGCTTGAAACATACATGACCAATTCAAGCGAAACCCACTAATTAAGTTCAAGCGAGCCCAACAACTATTTCAAGCGAACTGTACAATTTTACCATTCAAGCGAAACACTTGATAAATTGACTTTCAAGCGAATCTGTCTTATATGTGCATGTAATTTCATGTGATGATGCAGTAGATGATGTCACCATTATGATGTCATCTTTGTATATGATAATTTCACACTTGTTCAGATCCGCAACGCAACTGAGACTCGATATAAGACGAAGTCGACAGATGAATGCACTAACAGTATCGGGTTCGAAAAGCGGTTTTAGGTATATCTTCCTCCTGGATTCATAATTGGTGATAGCCTGAGCGTAAATCAATCTTCGAGAAACACGTTGCACCTTGCAATTGGTCAAACAAATCATCGATTCGGGGCAGGGGATGGCGATTCTTGATAGTCGGCTTATTCAATTCCCTATAATCGATGCACATCCGGAACGATTCGTACTTCTTTTAGATGAAAAGGACAGGTGCGCCCCAAGGAGATGTGCTAGGGCCAATGAAGCCTTTGTCAAGCAATTCCTGGAGTTGACTCGAGAGTTAGCGCATTTCAGACAGAGCGAGGCGATGAGGAGACTTTGCACAGGGTTTGCTCCAGGAATGAGGTCGATACGGAAATCAATATCATGACTCAGGGGTAAACCAGGTAATTCGTCAGGAAAGACAGTAGGAAAATCATGAACCACTGGCACCTTGTCCATTGCCTTCTTTTCCTTTTCCTTCGCTACTATGATGTGTGCCAAGAAAGGTTTGTATTCCTTTCGGAGATACTTGCTCGCTTGAATGCACTACATGAGTTTAAGATTCTTTGATGCGACTTCGCCATAGACACAGAGTTGATAATCATCAGCGAGCGAGAATCGAATCATTTTATTAAAACAAATGACTTCAGCACAATTTTCGCGAAGAAAATCCATGCCTACTATGATATCAAAACTACCGAGCTGCATCGGGATAAGGTCGATAGGAAAGATGTGATTGTTGAGTTCAATCGTACAATCACGGAGAACAGAATGAATAGTGACGATTCTTCCAATGGCGACTTCAACGTCGAATGTCGTAGGGAGATTAGCGCATTTACGTTTTAGGAGCTTTTCGAATTCTAACGTTACAAAACAGTTATCGGCTCCAGTATCAAATAAACACGAAGCATATATACCGTTGACAAGGAACGTACCATTAACCACATTGTTGTCTGCTTGCGCCTGGCGGGTGCTGATGTTGAATGCACGTCCACGGGCTGCTGGCTGCTACTGCTGCTGAGGCTGCTGCTGTTGATGTTGTTACACCGGTTGCTGTTGTGGCTCTTGCTTCACCACTTTGTTTGGGCAGACATTTGCAAAGTGGTTAGGGTCACCACATGTAAAGCAGGCTCTTGCGTGAGCAGCAGGGGCAGGAGCTGCTTGTTGGCCCTAGGGAGCAGGAAGAGGAGCTGGCAGTGCAGGAGCTTGAACTTGAGCTTGAGCTTGGCGGGGACCAGTACGGCAGTTGGCCGTAAAGTGGTCGTACAGGTTGTAGTGAACATAAAATCGACACGCGATTCCAACAGGATGATGACACGTACAGGTAGAGCACAGCGAGTGTGGACCAGTATATGCACGCTTAGCTGGCGGTGCATTGGTCACTGGTGCCGCTACTTGGCGGTTTTAGGGTTGCGGTTTGGGCAGGTACGATGTTCAGCGGTGCGGCGGTGACTGCACAGTTCTTGTTGTTGTTGTTGCATTTGTGGCGTGAAGACTTGGAAGCTTGCGGTGTGGCGGTTTCAGCTGTGGGAGCAGCGGTAACTTGATGGAGACTTTTGGTGGTATTCTTGAAGTAACCAGCCAAAACTCCCTTGTCATTAAACTTGGCAGCGAGTAGATAAGTCTCTTCAATGGTTGTTGTCTTCGCGACTTGCACGAAATCCGCAACACAATTCGGTAAAGCACGGATGTATTTCTTGATGGTCATCTCAAGTGTTGCCACCTGGCTGGGACAAATGATACTCAGCTGCTTGAAGCGGGCAGTTAGACCGACATTATCGCCACCATCTTGCTTGATGTTCCAAAATTCGTTCTCCAGCTTCTGGAGCTCATGGGGAGGGCAAAATTATTTCATCATTAGTTCCTTCAACTCATCCCAAGTAAGCCCATAGGCTGCGTCATTCCCTCGCCTGTTCCTTTTGGCGGTCCACCAATCCAGAGCTCTGGAATAGAAAACGCCAGTTGAGTTGACAGTGCGAAGGTGTTCGAGACATCCGCTTTGGCGTAACGTGACTTCAATTGAGTCGAACCATTAAAGCATAACGATTGGTCCGCCTTCGCCTGTGAAATCTTCGACACCACATGCCTTAAACTGCTTGAAGCTGAAAGTACCCTTTGGAGAGGCGGTCCTAGATTCCTCAGAGGACTTGCTAGCGTTTTCATTAAGTTCACTAACAATTTGCGGAATGAACTTAGCCATTTGCTTTGCGACTAGGGAAGTGATATGCTTGTCAGCGTGGTTTCTATGGGCAGCGCGAGAAGTATGCGAACCGAATGACAACATTGTCTGCACAGACATCGCCATAGGATTCGGACACTATATATTCAAATCTCACGTCACAATACACTACTACTAGATAAAGCTCATGACACATCAACACATAGGCACATAGTCACGTAGGCATATAATCCACCAAAGCACATAAACACATAAACACGTAAGCACACCGAAACCACATATTACACTATATTTTGCACGTATTCACCTACATATATTGCACGTATTCACCTATCATTCAAGTTCTCGAAGCGCGTTTGAGAGTTGCGAGTAGCGAGTACACAGCGAGTAGCATAGCGTAAGTGAGTAACATAACATGCGAGTGTCCATAGATTGCCTGCGATTTGCTAGCGTATTGAGATAGATGTGCAGTGCGAGTTGTGCATGTTGACCAAAGCGAAAGCGAAAAGTGAATAAATCTCCAAAATCGGAACACATAAACATATAAAACCACATAAAACACATAAAATCTCACATAAAGGCGATAAATCACAGAGTCAGCGGCTTGCGAGCTCAGAATCGAAACACTTAAAATCAGCGATTGGAGCGTCTGGGTGTTAAACATCGACTACCCAAAGTGATCTGACTATTCTCAAGGACTTTGAGTTCACGCTTTGGCCTAATAGACTGTGCTCTCTCCCCGGCATACGGTGAATAGCACGCATCCTTTCGGTTATTCATATACTCGAGGCTTTGGAATTCATCGAGACTCTGGTGAGAGTTTTGTAAAGCCAAAATAAAGAACAGAACAAGTCGTCAAGATTCGGGTTTCACCCCTAACTTAACGACTGCATTCCTGTTTGTGTGATAGAATCACGAGATAGAGAGAGATCTGCGTCGAAGTATGGATTTCACTCCTGATTCAACGCAAATTCTCGTGTTTATAATAAAAATTCGCGTCGAACGAGCGATTTAATCGAGAGTTTGCGGTTTTCACACCTAATCTCGATCTAATCACTCGTTTGTTTTCGAAAAGTCGTGTGTATCATGCTTGCCTTAGGGAAGGCAATGTGGTAGTGTTCCAGCCTTTGGAAAGGCTGACTTTGCGCGAAGCAGTAGTATGTGGTGTTCACGTACGGATGAATTCGAGAAAATGACAGAAATAGGCTCGTGCAGAACCCCTACCGGGTTCGCACAAGGCGGTCTGTTGGTACTTAGACTATAGACTAGGTCGTTTCTAAGACATCGACCCGGACTGGATCGAGTCTTGCCTAATTCCCTATAGTTATGGCTCTAATACCAATCTGTCACACCCCAACCGATGGCGGAATCATCGGGGCGCGGCACTGAGCAAAATAGATTGTCCAAGAGAAATCCATAACAACTAATATTACCAAATATTTAAAGTTACGTCCCATACCATAACATATCAAGCAAACTAGTTATTACAGACTTAGTATCTCAAAGACAAAACTTGTTCCGACAACTCATAAAATTATTTAGTTTGTTTCTAGACTCCCCTAGCTCGATTCCACAGAAAGCAAGCAAAGTACAGCATCCTAAACACCCGTCATATACGTTAAAATAGGTCAATACACATAGTGTAAAGATGAGCATACAAGTTTAATAGTATAATAGTAGCGAAAGCGATTTACGCATAACCAACATGTAACATGTTGAAATGTGAAGCTAGAAAGTTATCGACAATGAAATATGCACAGACATGACTGCGAGTTGTAGAATGCGCAACACATATCACCACTGTGATACGTGAAGTAAAACCCTTAACAACCCCTGTCCACGACAGGTGTTGAGTCCAAACTATAGTACTATCGTTGCTAAGGTGTCAGGCAACAATCACTGTGTAAACATAACATACAAGCATTCATCGAGTAACACATATAACATGCAGAGCGGTTAGCGTATAAAAGTGGTTACGTTGTGTGATAGATGTGATTTGATATAAGTAACGTATGTAACACCCAAAAGTGCGTTAAGCAAAAAGGGATCGAGTATACTCACAGATCGTGTTTAATGAATAAACACAGTCTTGGATTGAAGGGAGCGCTGTAGGGAAATAGCCTGATCACAGTAAGATAGTATAAGCGATGAACAGTGCGTGGAATAGCGTGTCGGTGGAATAAGTGATGAAGGGTGATCCGATCGGATGACCATCCGGATGGATGACCATTCGGTCGGAGGGTTATCCGTTTGGGATGGATGTGTTTGTGTATGATGTGAACTTTGAAGTTTTCGTTGTAGCGTTGATAAAAGTGATAAGTATCTCTACCTATCAGGTCGTCCGGTCGAACGGTCATCCGGGCGGATAGTCATTCGCTCGGATGGCGATCCGTTCGAGAGAGATGTTTCAAATACCCAAGTCCCTTGTAGAATAGTCATTAGATCGGATCGTCGTTCGATCGGATGACTATTCGTTTGGAACTGATATTCTTTAAAGTTTTTATAAATTGTTTAAGTGTTGAAAGGAAATCATAAGTCATCCAGCCGAATTGTCGCTCGATCAGATGGCAATCTGATAGGACGGCAATTCGTTTGGCAACCTGTACGTTTGGAAACTTGAAAAAAAGTCGTTAAGTTAAAAGTTTGCGGTTGAACCGAGACGACAAGACAACGTGTTAAACAACTGAAACTTCATCAAGTCCAAGTCATCCGATCGGATGGGAATCACCCCGTCCGCTCAGTAACTAATCTTGATGGAATTTCATGTTCAACCCGTTAAGTCGGTCATCTCGTCGATAGAAATCGGTTCTCAAACCGGCACTTCACTAGAGAATGAGTAGAAGGCATGAACGAGGTCAAATTTTATCGGTTTTTGAGTGAAAAGTTTAGAACATTGAAGAAAAGTGGAAATCAGTTGGAAAATGTATAGTTTTAAGAGAAATCGGTGTTTAAACTTTGTAGAAATCCTTTAGATCTGAGTTGTTCTTGGTGGAATGAGGTCACACTTTGGTGTTCATGAGAACCCATGATGACATCATCCTAGAACAGCCCAAATCCACAAATTTCAAGGTGAAAAGTTAAGGTTCATTCGATCGAAGGGCTTCAGCGAGTTGGTTTCCGACTTTTTGTTTCGTGCGTTTGAGCGTTGCGATGCGTTTAAGTGAGTGTCGAGTAAGCGATGCGATAGTTTTAAATAATAGTTACACAAATAACATAACTAACATACAACAACCTAAGTAACCTTGCGTTTCAAGTTCGCAATGAGATTGCGTTGCGATAGAGTTGCGATTGCGTTTGCGATTAACACCTTTAACACAAATAAACATGCACAAGTAACACATATTATCACACACACACATAAAACAATATCCAGAACTTGCGATTCAAGTTGCGATGCGATAGCGATGAGATAGCGTTAAGTAGATTAGCGTTTACTGCATTGTTACTCCACATAATACAACTAAAACAACGTAAACTAAAGTATCGATTTATCGAGTCAAGAGTACAAGTAATAATTAAGCAAGAAATGACAGATCGAATTAGCAATCTTTTCTTCCTTTGACATTGACTTTGACTTCAAAGAGTTGGGTTGTTACAAGTGCTCCGACGGTGTCTCTTACCGTTACACACACACAGCCAAACATTCTCTGTCCTCTCACCCTCTCGACAGACTACGACGACCAAAGAAATTCCGGTGAGAGTCGGTGCCGTTTCACAGCCACGCCGGCGACGGAGAGTCGTGAAGTCCGATGATGACGTTGATGTTTGATGATGACGATGATAATCTTAACTGCGGCGGATGGCCGCCGGAGTAATGACTGCAGCGGCGGTTCCGTCACGGGTCAGTACAAGAAGGTTAGTTCAAGTTTAGGTTAATTTACTCCGGTTCGGGTTTCGCTTTTTTGAGATTTACAAGGTATGGGAGCAGATTCGGTTCAGTACGGGTTGGGCGTCTCGCTTCGGGTTAGTTCGGTTAGATTCAGTTTGGATTTGGTTTAAGATGCGGTTCAACCCGGTTCAAATCCGGGTCAACAGGAGACAAAAATGGTCAACAGGAGTACGGTTTTGGTCTCGGTTCAGGCTTCGGGTTGGACTCGGATGGAATTCGGGTGTTACGGTTCACTCGGTTCAGATTTGGTTCGGTCAAAGGCAGTCAACAGTAGATTCGAAGGGCTTCAGCGAGTTGGTTTCCGACTTTTCGTTTCGTGCGTTTGAGCGTTGCGATGCGTTTAAGTGTGTGTCGAGTAAGCGATGCGATAGTTTTAAATAATAGTTACACAAATAACACAACTAACATACAACAACCTAAGTAACCTTGCGTTTCAAGTTCGCGATGAGATTGCGTTGCGATAGAGTTGCGATTGCGTTTGCGATTAACACCTTTAACACAAATAAACATGCAAAAGTAACACATAATAGCACACACACATGTAAAACAATATCCAGAACTTGCTATTCAAGTTGCGATGTGATAGCGATGAGATAGCGTTAAGTAGATTAGCGGTTAATAGCGTTTACTGCATTGTTACTCCACATAATACAACTAAAACAACGTAAACTAAAGTATCGATTTATCGAGTCAAGAGTACAAGTAATAATTAAGAAAGGAATGACAAATCGAATTAGCAATCTTTTCTTCCTTTGACATTGACTTGTACTTTGACTTCAAAGAGTCGGGTTGTTACAAGTGTTCCGACGGTGTTTCTTATCGTTACACACACACACACAACCAAACATTCTCTGTCCTCTCACCCTCTCGACAGAGTACGATGGCCAGAGAAATTCCGGTGAGAGTCGGTGCCGATTCACAGCCACGCCGACGACGGAGAGTCGTGAAGTCCGATGATGACGTTGATGTTTGATGATGATGATGATAATCTTAACTGCGACGGATGGCCACCGGAGTAATGACTGCAGCGGCGGTTCTGTCATGGTTCAGTTCAAGAAGGTTAGTTCAAGTTTGGGTTAATTTACTCCAGTTCGGGTTTCGCTTTTTTTGAGATTTACAAGGTATGGGAGCATATTCGGTTCAGTACGGGTTGGGCATCTCGCTTCGGGTTAGTTTGGTTAGATTCAGTTTGGATTTGGTTTAAGATGCGGTTTAACCCGGTTTAGATCCGGGTCAACAGGGGACAAAAATGGTCAACAGGATTACGGTTTTGGTCTCAGTTCAGGCTTCGGGTTGGACTCGGATGGAATTCGGGTGTTACGGTTCACTCGGTTCAGATTTGGTTCGGTCAAAGGCAGTCAACAGTAGGTTCGAGTCTCGGTCAGCCGCGGTCAACAGATCAAGGTGGTCAAACTCGGGTCAACATCGAGTCCACTTGGTCAAACCGAGTCGACTCGGTCAAACTCAATCAACAGGAGTCGACCCGGTTGACCCGGTCAACTCAGCCGGTCAACTAAGTTGACTCGGTCAACTCATTCAAGCGGTTCGATGTTTCGACACGAGAGATGGTAAAGTTTTAACGGCGAATACGTTGTTTTTATATAGTTTTTAATTGAATACGCGAAAAACGAGCTCGAACCGAACAAAACGACGGATTATCAGTTGAAAATTTACTTGGATTAATTATTATCTTGTTTATATAAGTTGATTATACGAAAATATTGTTGAATCTTATTGAATTTTGAAAATATAACGACAACTTGTGTTGTCGGGGCCGTCCAAAAACAGAGGAAACTCTACCCGTTTTTTGAGAAAATCCTTAAAACGAAACACGTTTTAATATAAAAACATAACCGAACGACTACAAACGACTTTTATAGAATTAAATACAAGTGTATAATATTTTCGACAACACTTTAGTACACACGAAAACGACAATTTGGATATTATTTACGACAATAAATATAGTTATTATATTTATTCTAAACTTCGACATTTCGACAATTCTTTTATAAAAATAAATATAGTTCATATATCTATTTCGAATATCAAACAACACAACGATTCTTTTATAAAATAAATATAGTTTTTTATATTTATTTCAAATATCAAACAAAATATGAACTCGCTCAACTTTATGTTGATTTTTAGCATCTTTCTTTCTCAGGTTACTTTCTCAAATTATGCCACGGTTGGAATAGGAGAACCACTAGAGATTCGAGTACTTAGTGGGCGTTCGTTTTCTAGAAGTCTTAACTTATTTGCTTCCGTTGTGCAATGAAGATACCATTCAGATCACACCCGGCTATGATGTAATCGATTTATCGGGGTGTGACAGATTGGTATCAGAGCTATAGGTTACAGCGAATAGGGTTTTCTGTAGAGATACCTAGGCTCTAACCTCACATTTCTTTGGGGACTTAGATCATTAAGACTTTAAATACATACAGAACGCCTAAGACTCGAATATGGTCTCCAACCATTACCAAAAACAAAGATCAATATTTTGTTTTTTTAAACATACGCTAATGTTGTGTTTTATACACGATACACAAAACAATCACACACAAAAACCAAAACTTTAAAAATTTAGTGAAACATGCATTTAGGACCTTCGAAAACTTATTTTGAAGTTCATTAAAGGTCATCACGTAGGAACCACGTCTATTAACTCGGGCAAACGCCATTATTATGTCGTTTATGCTATTTTATTTAACCGAGCAGATAAACTACGCAAAAAGAAGTACGAGCGTGCAAATTACACGAAACACAATCTGTACATCAACGGAGGTTGAAGTACGTCGCATACGACTATTCGAGGCAAGGTTTTTGAGAAGACGCGATTGAGCAGTTCAGCGACGATGCTAATTCCCGTCAGCAGGGGAACTACCGATCAGGATGCGACAACTTTGCAAACGACACGAATCACACCAGGGAGAAGACATATGTCTCCGCATCCCACTTATCTCATTCACGACGAATACGCTATGTTCGACATTCCATGGTAATGTCACCTAACAACCGGTCATCACATGAAACCCCAGGTAAAGTCCTTAAATTTCTTTTATTGAAATTGTGACAACTCGTATTTCCGAACCTATCTTTGTACTTTGAAGTAACATATGTGTACGATATGTGACTTTATGAAAGTGAATGATTATATGAATGTAATGTTGATACGTGCTTTGTGTAATGTATGTATGTATATAAATGGCCCAAACGCACAACACTCACCCGATCGCACAAGCCCGTTCGGGCCACACCTTTGCATTCGAGACCAAAGGGCAGCCCAAGCTTGGGTTCGGCCCATTACACTTGTGTCGCATAACACATGAGGGGAATGCAGACTCCTCATTCATTTGCTAAACACAACACACACACAAACCCTAGCTTTCTCTCATCCTCTCTCTCAAACTCAACGGCAAACACTCCCTCACCATCGAAGATCATAGTGCTCGGATCATTCTTTTATTCGGATCATTCTCGTTTACCCCTCTTAACCGGTTAGTGTCTTGTTATTAGTTGATGTTATGTTATGTGATTATACATGTCTCATGTGATGATTTGTAAACTTTAATATTGGTGACCTTAAAATCGGTTCACATGTGTAAGATGAAATCGAGATGTGTATTAGTAACCGGATGTGTATGATGATATTAATCGACTATCATGTCTTGTTTTCGGATTAGGTTGCATGATGAATGATGATGTTTATAATCTGTTGTATGTTCATGTAATCGGAATCAAATGATATGACATGATAAGTGATTGTTATGCTTGAAACATGATTAGGGTTGCATATTTGATATTGAAATCACTGATTCGAATGATTCGATGATTGCTGTTCTTGAGTTGATTACAATTAGGTTGGTATGAATATGCATGATTGCTAAATTGAATGTTGTTTGATCCGTTTTGAAACTGCCAAAGTTATTGCTGATGTTTCGAAGATAATTGGCTGCAAATTAGGAAGTTGTTACGCACCTAGTCTCGACACGGGTTGCGAGTCGAGAACTCACAGTCTCGACTCGAGACCACTTCTTACCAGCACTCAAACAACAGGACTCGAGACCTTGGTTGAGAGTCTTGTTGTGACTCGAGACCTTACTCGAGACCATCCAGTCTCGAGTGATATATGTATGACCCGAGACCATTAGTTGCGACTCGAGAACATCAAGACTTCGACTCGAGACCACATGATCACATATTCTGTTTGAACTTGCACAGTTACAGGTTTAAGTATTCGGGCCGAATACATGGACTTTATATGTTACTGTTGAACGCGTATGCTGTGTACTGTTGATTGGACTGCTATGAATAATACTTGTATGCAACTTGCTAGTATACGTGTAGAAAATATACGTGCATTACTTGGTTTGAATCTGACTTGTGTGGTAACCATACTAGGACGTGGTTGACCACAATTAGCTCAAGTAACCTTTCTGTGTATCTGCCGAGCAAACCAAGGTGAGTTCACACTAGCCAAGGCATGGGATTCCCAGGGGTTGGGAATGGGATTGGATAACTACTCGTACAACCATTACTATTAAACTACTTAATATTGTCCTTGGATTGAAGGGCACGTACGTAAAACCTACGTACAGTTATACTTACTACTGTCCTCGGATTGAAGGGCACGTACGTAAAACCTACGTACAGTTATACTTAATACTGTCCTCGGATTGAAGGGCACGTACGTAAAGCCTACGTACACGATCATAAGACCATCACCTCTATCAAAGGAAGTCCCTCATTTATCGACTTAATCGCCGAGGCCTATGGCGAGCGGGTCATTAGTTAATAGCGCTATTAGGTTTAACAAACCTCACACCGTGCCAGTTGGACGGGCGTGTACTAATGGACTATGGGCAAAGGGTCAATGCTGATAGACATTGACTTAGGGCACCTCTTACATTTTCGTAGCAGTCGATACGCGTGGTCTAGTAACACATGGGAAGACCCCACTAATCATCGCACACATGCCTGGCTTGGCCGCGATACGGATTAATACGATACATGCAAAACGAACATACGATTTATGAAATGAACACTTTAACCAAACAACCAACTGTGAACTCGCTCAACTTTGTTGTTGATTTGTTGCTACATGCCTTGCAGGTCATTAGGTACTCATGGAGCTTGCACCAGTCGTTGTGGGACATGGCAGTGTGTGCCATGCTTTAAACATTACTTTATTTTATACTTGTTACTTGCTATGGGTTTTACAATTATGCTTCCGCTTAACACTTAATTATGCTTTGGTTTTGAACACCTTTCATATTGTTTGGTTGAATTATGTTTACTTACATGCTTGTTCAATATGATTGGTGGCTTGATCCTGGTCAGTCACGCCTCCAAGCGGTAATACTCCGCGTGTGGATTTTTGGGGGTGTGACAGATTGGTATCAGAGCCATTGGTTATAGAGAACTTGGTTTTAATAAAGGAAAAACGTTTTTGTTAAAACCAGACTATAACCTGTACAGTGCTCTACGATCCACAACGACGCTTCTCTCCACGTGCAAGACTCGACACTCTAGGTAATATGGTTTATGTTTCATTACCTACATGCTAGATTGCGTAGAACTTTGCTCATGACATGCCTAGTTAGTATAGCTACTGTTGCTTAAACGCATGTGTGTTTACTCTCTTCTGTCATCGCACTTTCGCGAACCCATCTCACTCGTGTTTCCCTTTAAATATGAAGATCATGTCTGGACGCGTTAACATGACACAAGCCCAGTTGACGGCTCTGATTAACGAACAGGTTGCTGCGGCACTTGCAGCCGCACAAGCAGGAGGTATACCCTGCAGTTTAAACTCATTCTAGGATCTTAAAGTCCTACTCTCGTGAACCTACCTTTGTGTTAAACTTTGTCCTTTCTTACACCCACAACAGGTCAACATGCTCAGCCACCTGTGTGCACCTTCAAAACTTTTATGGACTGCCGACCCACTACTTTTAGCGGCACTGAAGGAGCTGTAGGTCTCCTCCACTGGTTTGAAAAGCTCGAATCTGTGTTCGAGATGTGTGAATGCCCTGAGGCTCGCAGGGTGAAGTATGCTACCGGTACCCTAGAGGGTTTAGCGCTCACGTGGTGGAACGTTCAGGTTCAAATGCTGGGGTTGGTTGCTGCTAACGCCACCCCATGGAACAATTTTAAAGAGATGATCAAGGAGGAATACTGCAGTCGTGATGACATTCATAAGTTGGAAGTCGAGTTTATCAACCTCAAGATGACGGGGTCAGAAATTGAGGCGTATACGAAGAGATCGAATGAGCTTGCATTACTGTGTCCTACTATGGTGGACCCTCCAATTAAGCGTATCGAACTTTATCTTAAGGGTCTAGTGCCAGAGATCCAAAGTCATGTGACTTCAGCAAACCTCGCCACCATACAGCAAGTTGTTCAATTGGCTCACCGTCTCACTGATCAGGCGGTGGAGCAGAACAGGTTACCAAAACGTATTAGTGCTACAGCCACCTCTGAAACTCCCAGTGACAACAAACGTAAATGGGATGGAGTTTCAAGTAGAGGTTCAACTTCTGTTCAGTCCCAGTCACAGCAGAGAAGAACCGAATATTATAAGAGCCCTGGTCAGCAATCTTCTGGTAGCCAAGGGCAAAGTGGTTATCGAGGGAACCTTCCAAAGTGCAACAGATGCAACAAACATCACAATGGTCAATGCAACAAGGGCCGTTGCCAGAGGTGTCTCAAAATGGGTCATGAAGCTAAGGATTGTAGGAGCTTACGACCTGCAAATCAGAACCAGCGACAACAACCACCAGCTCCCCAAGACCAACAACAGCAGCAACGAGACAACAAAGGGTGCTTTCAGTGTGGAGCTGAAGGCCACTTCAAGAGAGATTGTCCCCAGCTGAACAGGAACCACAACAACAACAACAACAACAATAACAACAATCAGGGGAATGGAAACAATGGGGGTAACAATGGCAACGGTGCAAGGGGTCGTGTGTTCGTTATTGGCCAGGGAGAAGCGAGGAATGATCCCAATGTTGTGACGGGTAAGTTCCTTCTCGACAACTTTTACGTTACTGTCTTATTTGATTCGGGTACTGATACTAGCTATGTATCCCTAAAAGTTAGCCAAATGCTTAAGCGTACCCCAACACCTTTGAACCCCAAGCACAGAGTAGAGTTAGTTAATGGTAAAGGTTTAGAGGTCACCCACATAGTTAAGGGTTGTAATCTTGTTCTTGCTGATCATACCTTCAATCGACCTCCTTCCTATCACCCTGGGTAGTTTCGACGTTGTCATAGGAATGGACTGGTTATCCCAACACCAAGCAGAGATTCTTTGCAACGAAAAGATTGTCCGTATTCCACGCCCAGGTGTTGAACCTCTCATGATTCGTGGCGACAAGAGTGGTGCTGTTGTGAGCATTATCTCTTTCCTTAAGGCTCAGAAGTGCTTAAGAAAGGGCCACACTGCTATTCTCGCTCTTGTTACTGACACCTCGAAGAAAGAGAAGAAGATAGAAGATTTTCCTATTGTGCGCGACTATCCTGAGGTATTTCCCGAGGAATTGCCTGGCCTTCCGCCTCATCGCCAGGTCGAGTTCCAAATCGAGCTAGCTCCTGGAGCAGCGCCCATAGCTCGAGCACCCTATCGTTTAGCCCCATCAGAACTAAAAGAGCTATCTACGCAACTACAAGAACTCTTAGATAAGGGTTTTATTCGTCCTAGCTCTTCGCCCTGGGGAGCTCCAGTGCTATTCCTGAAGAAGAAAGACGGTACATTCAGAATGTGCATCGACTACCGTGAACTCAACAAGGTGACTGTGAAGAATCGCTATCCTCTTCCACGCATCGACGACCTATTCGACCAGCTGCAAGGGTCGAGCTACTATTCAAAGATTGATTTGAGATCAGGATACCATCAGCTGAGAGTCCGAGAGGAGGACGTCTCCAAAACAGCCATTAGAACTCGATATGGCCACTATGAGTTTTTGGTCATGCCTTTTGGGCTGACAAACGGACCTGCGGTCTTCATGGATTTGATGAATAGGGTGTGCAAGCCTTACCTGGACAAGTTCGTAATAGTTTTCATCGACGACATCCTGATCTATTCGAAGAGTCAGGAGGAACACGAGCAGCATCTACGACTCATTTTGGAACTCCTTCGAACAGAACAGTTGTACGCCAAGCTTTCAAAATGCGACTTCTGGCTTCGTGAAGTCCATTTATTAGGCCATGTGGTGAAAAAGGATGGGATTCACGTTGACCCATCTAAGGTAGACTCAATTAAGAATTGGCCTGCACCTCGTACACCAACGGAAATTCGCCAATTCTTGGGCTTGGCAGATTACTACAGAAGATTCATCAAGGACTTCTCCAAGATTGCACAGCCCCTCACCTCACTGACGCAGAAAGGCGTTGTTTATCGATGGGGAAACGCACAGGATTTAGCATTTCAGCACTTAAAGGATAGACTTTGCAGTGCACCTATCCTTTCATTGCCAGAGGGTACAGACGACTTTGTGGTTTACTGCAACGCATCCATTCAGGGTCTTGGTTGTGTATTGATGCAGCGGGATAAAGTTATAGCCTACGCCTCACGCCAACTTAAAGTTCACAAAAGGAACTACACTACGCACGATCTAGAGCTGGGAGCTGTTGTTTTTGCACTTAAGATATGGAGACACTACCTGTACGGTACCAAGTGCGCCATCTACACAGATCACAGGAGTCTCGAGCATATCTTCAAATAGAAGGAACTGAATATGCGACAACGACGATGGGTTGAGCTACTGAATGATTATGAATGCTCGATCAGGTACCACCCAGGAAAAGCCAATGTTGTGGCCGACGCCCTCAGTCGAAAGGACACTGCGCCTAAGCGCGTACGAGCTTTGCAACTCACTATACAGTCTAGTCTTCCTTCTCAGATTCGAGATGCTCAGGTAGAAGCATTGAAACCAGAAAACATCAGGGCTGAAGTGTGACAACTGCCACTTTTCGGTAACTTTCTTACACTTAAAGTACTCATTTTTAGCTACATTTTTATGCATTTCGAACCTTCGAACTGCGTATTACATTATATACATCTTAAAATACTTATGGAATATTCAATTATGATGCACATGATTCATTTTTATTGATTACCTTTGAAACAATGTAAACAATGCGTCGAAGCAACTAGAGTAGTATCTAGTAAACTAGAGTGCTGACGAAAACTCAGGATATCAGAAATCATTTAAATTACATCTTTAGGACTCGAACGATAGTCCAACATCAATTATATATTAAACCCTATACGGGAATACAAGAGTTTGGTAAATATTTTACCAATGTCCGGTAGCACTAAAAATTGTCCGAAAAGCGCTAAAAGTGACCATTTCATTAATTTTCCGCAAAAATTCAGCATTTGTATTTTAATACAAGATGCAAAAAGTGTTGTATAAACACAAAGTTTATATGAAAATACATTGGGAATACCATATTTATACATAACCGAATAATTCCCTATAACTTATATATGTTAACATTTCGACTATCTTCTTGCGAAACGAGCGCTAAACATCTAGCCGAACTACATTTTGGCACATGTAGCGAACTAGTGAACATTATTTTTGGTCTTGTAAAGCTAGTTAATAAACATTTCAAGTCATGAACCATCTCGAAAAATTGTAAACCTTAAACACCTAAATGCTTGCATCTTTTTACCTCATGTTGAAATCTTATAATTCACCAACACATTTAAACAATTCAAGACACCCCCCCCCCCCCATATGTGGGCCGTAAATAAGGGGTCCCACACCCCTTAATCCCTTGTTAAAATATCTAGATATTTTAATTACATGCAAGTGGACTATGTTGGTGAATTGTTCTAACACTTAATCACTAAGTAATCTAACACTTTACCACTCACTTTTACACCTTTACTTCACACACAAACTCTTTCATTATCTTCATCATCCACCAAGAACACCATAAATCCATTTTATTTTATCACCTCTTTTATGATCAATATAATTTTCTATGGAACATAAGAAGATCTAAATCACTTACAAGTTAAAGCAAGGGTTTTCATCCATTCAAGAGTATTCTACCATCAAGATCTACATTTTCTTAGTTCTTAATCATCTTCTAAGATCATCCCTAGCCTAGTGCTAGAAGTAAGCTTCAAGATTTATTTTTTTTCTCATACTTATATTATGTTTATGATTGTTATTATAACTAATAAATAACTAAATAATCATACATAATAAACATGAAAAATACAAAGAAGCAAAAATAATAATCATGATATATTTATGTTGGTTTATATTGTGATCTAAGACTTGATATATGCATATTTGATCTTGTTATGATGATTATGATATAAATAAATTGTTAGAGGATGTTTTAAAAATATGATCTAACAATTATACATGTTTATGTTAAAGGGTTTTTAACATAAAGGATTACTTGGATGATCATAACCTTTAATTTTGTTAAAGTATTTAATGTTTTTCACTAAAAACAATACTTCCACAAAATTATGAAAAGTAACATACAACATGAGATTTTTATAAAAGTTGTTAAAACTAGAAGTAAACTTGGTTTTTGAACTAGTTAGCACATGTTATGATCATGTCCAAAACCCTACATGATTTGGAGATCATTTTGATAAGTTTATGTTATAAAAATCTCATATGTTTTTAGTTAAGATGATTGGGTAAATTGATGGTGATTTGGAAAAGAAAATGATATGTTTATGAAACATGGCCAAATGATTAATACAAAGGTTATATGGCCATTTTTTTTAAGAACATTATGTTAACAAAACTATCATTTTTTTTTTCTAACAAAGTCTTTACAAGATTAGAAAGTTGGTCTTTCTAAACATAAAAATTGACATAAATATATATTTTGGTAAAATACATATTTATTGAACATATCAAGTATGTGCTATGTGTTATTATTTGTATTAGTTATATATACAAGTTAGAGACTTGATAACAATGACACAAATAAATACAAGACATACTTATAACTAAAGACTTACAAGAATACATATAGACACACTTGAAAACAACTTACGGACATTCCGAACTTTCGGACACAACTTATGGTCAAAACGGACGACGGGCGAATCTATGAACATATCGCCATTCGGAGAAGTTACTACGATGCTTAGGCGACCTTTCGACGCAGACGCAAGAATTTCGTTACCATTAACAAAATTCGGACATTTTGAAACTTATAAAAACTATTATGTTTTTATTAACTAAAAAGTATATTTAGTTATCTTTTTTATAAAAATGTTTTTTTTATAAAAAATGAAAGACTTATACTTTCAAATGGGCATACATTTCTTAATGGGCTAGTTTATACAAATGGGCTATCTTTTATAAATGGGCTATTATTTATAAATGGGCTTAACTTCATAATGGGCTTATCAAAACAGATGGGCTAAGCCCAAAACCAAACATATGGGCCAAGGCCCAATAACATTAAGCCCATTACTATTGAAGCCCAACACTATTTAAGCCCAACACTATTTGAGGCCCAACACTATTTGAGGCCCAACACTATTGAGGCCCAACACTATTTAAGGCCCAGCACTATTTAAGCCCAATAACTTGAAAACATGGGCTTGGCCCAATGATACCATTATTGGAAACACAACTATACAATTGATACATATAAGACACGAAATTCAGCGGACTAGATCCGACTATACAACTCACAAGATACAAGATAACATTTATATATATATATTTGGTGAAAAATATATATATAACATTTGAACAACTCATTCATCGAATACACAGTTAACGAACAGTAAAGACATACAAGTCTTACACATATTGAAGACACAAGACTTGTACTCAAGTTCTTTACAAAGACCGAAGTGTCTAACAAAAATAAGAACATTTGTAGGTCGCAACGCTATTCAGGACGACCGCACGTGAGATCTTATTTACATCTATTCACAGGACGCGATACAGTGAGTTCATGTCCCCTATTCATTTAAATGTTTTACAACTTTACAACTATCGGGGAAGATACATGTTCAATCGTATGTTAAAGTTAGGGAATGAAACACCTTAGATCATGTGCGAATTAGGGTTATACATCTAAACACCATTAATCCAGTTTGGACCTAGGTACAAGTGGTTAGATCTAATGGGTTTTGGCGAGCCCCACTCTTGGTCGTGGACCCATACAGAAGAGTGCTTTTGTGTCCCAGTCGATAGGAATCGGCATAAAAATCGTCTAGGGTTGGATTGCTTCCTAATTCGTCACACATATTAATGTCCTCGCGAAACATTAATGATCAACGATTTCATTGACGCTTTACATACTACATCATTACATACAGATACATTTTATACAACTCACATTTTATGGATACAGTTTATACAACTCACATTTTATGGATACAGTTTATACAACTCACATTTTACAGATACATTTTATACAACTCACATTTTACAGATACATCTCATACAACTAAACTGCATGAACTCGCTCAACTTTTGTTGATGTTTTCAAACTTACATGTATTTCAGGGAATTAGTGGACCAATGCAACGATTTCAGTTCAAGGAAAACAAGTATCAATACTCCATGCCAACTATTGAAGGGTTTGCCTGTTATATACCGCCTCTTTGCGGTGATATAGTGGTCAAAGTCTTGACATTTTAAGACTTATATTTTGATGTATAAAACGATGACAACATATTTTCATTTGATGGTTTGTAACGAATTCATTTAACTTATGTTGCGTTCTTTTTAAACAATTATGACAATGGCATTGGAGCTTGTTTTTATTCATTTAGTATGTTCACTTATATTGTTATGCAATGAGAACCGATCAGATCACACCTCGCGCTTCCGCTACGAGCGGGTGTGACAGATTGGTATCAGAGCCATCGATTGTAGTGAACCAGGATTCTTTCTCGAGTCTAAGTCTACAATCACTAGGGATCTCTCACGAAAACCTCTTGTTCATGTTGAACAGATTATAAATAAAATTGGACAAGTCAAAAGGTTTTCATTGCATAAACATTTTTCAAGGTCCACTACAGCAAAAATTCATTTCACATAAATCAAGCGAGGACATTTCCATGGGTGAAGTCTATGAGAAACAGACACAATACATTAATAGACTATGTGCCTACAATACATTACATTATCAGTTTATGCATTATAAACAGTTTACAAGTTCAGCTTATACAAGATAGAAATCCTTGATTGATAGGATTTTACATGATTATATATATAGGTGGTTCATATATATGTTGCATGAAATGTTTTGCCAAGAACAAAATACCTTCGACTTCAAACTCTATTATTATTCTTTACTCACACGATGAAAATATCGACCTCATGTCTATTGCGGAGCTTATGGCGAACATGATTCCTAAGTGAAATCTTAAACTTAATTCCGTAAAATATGGTTGCTTTCTCGCGAATGCTGAGATGCCTGACCATGATAATGACGGCGAGGCGAAGGTGGTAACCTTGGACAACAACTCCATTAGTGGGACGAGATCCATGTGACTCATACTAACCAAGGTGGATATACTCTTGTACCTACAAGGAAGATGAAGTACTCATCTTGAAGGTGCCCCTTCAATTGTTATTGTTACAGATTCTTTCCATTTCTATTTCATCTAACGTCGTACCGTCCTGCGAGTAACAACAACGGACGTTGACACGTGAACTATCACGAAGTTTCCTTCTATGTTGAAGGTATATAAACAATAGTGTCCTCTCTCTGACTGATCGCCTGCTCTGAACGAGAGAATGCTAGGGTGACCATGCAAGACAATTTATTATTACGGGGGCCCACGTAATAACAACTTGTAGTGCATGGAAATTCTGGTGGACTCTGCAGGTCAAGCTAATGATCACTATTCATTCAAAATTCTTAAGTTATTACTTGAGATTCAATTCTTCCTATCTAGTAGAACACGAACTGGGGGTGGTTAGTATAACACCCTACAATACAATACAATACAATACAATACAATACAATACAATACAATACAATACAATACAATACAATACAATACAATACAATACAATACAATACAATACAATACAATACGGGAAGACGACACATATTTGTTCACACCTAACATTCGATCTATATCACGATTCAGTTGAGACTAGTCATTTAAACAAACAAAATGTGTTAGCTACTCATGGAGGATTTTCCTCAACATTCTCGAAATTCTTGAACATGGGTTGGTTCCAGGGTGTCTATGACACTTTATCCTACTTTACCTTACCTTACCTTATCATATTCCACCTTATCATATTTATTGGAAGTGATACAATAAATTCCGTCGTTTGACATTTGTCTTTTTCCAAGGGATGGTATGGCATGAACCATGCTGCAACTCCCTCACTACATTCTATTCGACATCTTTGGAAATTCTAAATAATTTTGCTAGAGCTCGTGAAACTCAAGCACTATTACCATAATTGTCACATGGACAAGTAAGACAAAGGATTTTCTCTACTTAGGATGATCGAGGTCCATAGAGTAGGGAATACATATTATATAGACGAAGACCACTGGTTGGTTTCCCCTCCTCAACGAATTATTATTTATTTTTTTTCCATTTAAAAATATAACCAATACACGCAAGAGGCATTACACCTTTTTGGTTTTGGTTATCCACATTATCATTTATTCAAACATGTATGAACAATACGGTCTTGAGGTTTCCATGGCCGATTGATTGCATTCTTCATTCTTGGGCACATGATAGACTTTATTTATCCAAATACATGTCTAGATTCTTTTAATAGTGTGTATTAAAAAGATCATGGCGCCAAAAGAATCAATTGTTTAAGTTAAAAGTTATGTGTTGAAAACTATTGCTTTTACACAAGACATGTTTTATACATGTCATTGTTACGCAAGACATTGTTATACATGTCATTTGACGTTGATATACACAAGACATTTTTTGGTGGTTATTTGTAAGTGATGAGACGGGTGTAATATGATAAAAGCATGGTGGATACGCCGCTGGTACTTCCTATATATAAGTGCTTATATTATATTGCATATCGTGGTGTTATTCAAATTTCTTCGATAAAGACAAGACACGACATTTTTGCACAAGACACGACATCCTCTACACAAGACATAATATTCTATTTCGAGACATGATATATTTATACACTACATTTTCATTGGTTATTTATTTAACCATACATCATTCTTTTATATTATCTGATTTTCATATCTATTTTCATATGATTTTATAAAAGAACTCGATCATAACTAGAGCCAATGTTGATGGTTACACTTGATGCTTTCACGTTCTCTCAGGGGTTGTTCCATACTCGGTAACACTCGAATTCAAACACACTGAGTGTTACATTTTGGGTTTAGCCTCGGAGATCCGAAGCGTGACCGCATCATCCCTCCCTACCTCAATCACTCAAACAATAACTCTCGCCATGAGAGAAATGAAGGCAACTGCTGCCATAAACGATTTTGGTACCAGGATGTATGCTGGTAACTTGTCGAAATCCTAAATGTGAATAAGTGTGTGTGTGGCTAGAACTATGAATACTCCACAAAATCCCAATGAAGTCATGAGTACTTACACTCTACAATCATCATGTATCAATTCTATTAATACCAACACCGAGCTTAACTAGTTATCTTTAGGTGTTGTACATATACTCGATTTAGAGTCATGTTGTACACACATTACTATATCAAGTTAGCTAATGGGGAATTAGCTGAGACACGTCAAATCATTAAGGGTCACCGGTACGTATCCTATCAATCAACATTTCAAATCCATATTATTTGATACCATTGCCGATTTTTTTTTTTTGCTTTATCTCAACATTTCACATGCATAGTTTCATGGCTAGTGACGGGATTGTCCTAGCTACAATTAGGGATTGGGTTATCCTACATCTAAACATAGGGATTGGGTTGTCCTCTACATCTGTACAGGGAAGTCTTTACTACATAGAATTCAAAATGTACTTGGCCTAGAGTCAAGTAAGCTAGACGTCTCCTCATTCTATAGAATTGGCAAACGGAAAACTAGCCGAGTCAGGAGCAGAAATTTCATAATCGATCTCTTACCCATTGAGTTAGGTATTTTTGACGTAGTGGTTGGCATGGAATGGCTATCCAATAATAGACCCAAATTCTTCTCTCATGAGAAGATCATTCGCTTACCACTACCGAACGAAGATACACTTGTATCCATGGAGAGAAGCGCAACATATCATTGCGGAACATCAACTGCATGAAGGCTTAGAAGTGCTTACGGAAAGGTTGTATTGCCTTTCTAGCACTTGTTGTAGACAAGAAGGCCGTTGGGCCACAGCTAACAAATATTCTTTTGATAAAAATAATTTCCTGAAGTCTTTCCAGGACTACCGCCATATCAACAAGTCGAGTTTCACATCGACTTGGTACCTGGAGCCGCACCCGTAGCCAAAACTCCATGTCGATTAGCACCTTCTGAACCTTGTAGTTGACCGAATAAGGATGTTATGCGTTCATAACCCCCACTCTTTACCATTATACATCTTTATAAAGGTTTTGGGGGTGAAAAGACATGCGAGATTTGAAAAAAAATGCATAACATTTCGATGAACGAAAATTCATATTTCTAAACCATGTTACAAATGAATTTCCAACTAACTCAAATGGTTTATGAAAGGTTCTAGCTTCTACTCTAAGATAGACTTACGATCGGAGTATCATCAGTTACGAATTCAAGAGGAAAGCATACCGAAAACGGCTTTTAAGACTCGTACGGTCATTACGAGTTTCTCGTTATGCCTTTTGGTTTAACAAATGCACCAGCGGTCTTCATGGATTTAATGAATCGTGTGTGCAAGCCGTATCTCGACAAATTCGTCATAATGTTTATTGACGACATTTTGATATACTCTCGATCGACTGATGAACATGAGCAACATTTGAGAACCATTTTAGAGTTGTTAAAGACAATAAATTCGCCCCAAATCGAAAAACAAGATATAGCCTTACAACTTATTCTTAAGATTGGTGCATAGCATTTTACAATCTTATCATTATCTGACGATACCGATGACTCTGCTGTAGACTATGATGCTTCGCATCAAGGATTGGGTTGCGTACTCGTGCAACGTGAAAAAGTTATCGTGTACACGTCGCGCCCATTTAAAAAGTTCACGAGAAGAACTATACCACTCTCGATCTTGAGTTAGGCGTGGTGGTATTCGCTTTAAAAAAAAAAAATTATGGCGACATTATTTATATGGTACTCAATGCATTATTTTCACGGATCATAAAAGTCTTCAACACATATTCAACCAAAAAGAATTAAATATACGTCAACGATGTTTGTTGAATTGTTGAACGACTATGATTGTGAAATAAAGTACCATCCGGGCAAGGCAAACGTTGTAGCAGATGCCTTGAGCCGCAAGGAGCGAGTTAGAACACTGAGAGTTCAAGCATTAGAGAAGATGATTCACAAGCGCTCAAGGAAGAGCATATTCAAGCAGAAACACTTCGAGGCATGAAGGAACAATTAGTGTAAAGAAGATGGAACTTTATACATTATGAGTCGAAATTGGGTTCTATTCTTTGGCGGCCTTCGAGATGATATTTTGAGGAAGCACATAGGCCTAAGTAGCGAAAGAATACTACTGGTGGCCTAACCTCAAAAGTGATATCGCGACTTATATCGGAGAATGCTTGACTTGCGCGAAAGTAAAAGTCGAGTAGCAAAATCCCTCGGACTTGTTACAACAACCCGAGATTCCCGTTTGGTAATGGGAACAAATATCGATGTACTTCATTTCGAAGTTACTCAGGACCTCAAGAGGTCACTACATGATATGTGTAATCATCGATAGACTAACAAAGTCCACGCACTTCTTACCGATTTGGTAGAAGGATAATACTGAGAAACTAGCGGAACTCTATCTCAAAGAAATAGTGGCTCGTCATGGAGTGCCTATTTCAACCATTTCAGACCGAGACGGTCGTTTTATTTCTAGAATTTGGAAATCATTTCAACAGGCCTTTGGATCTCATTTGAATCCAAGTACAGCCTTTCATCCATAAACTGACGGCCAGAGCGAACGGACAATCCAAACACTCGAATATATGTTTCGCGCATGTGTTATGGATTTAGGCGGCAATTGGGATACTCATCTACCTTTAGTTGAGTTTTCCTACAATAACAGCTACAATACTACTATACAAGCTGCACCGTTTGAAGCTCTTTATGGTCGAAAGTGTCGCTCTCCGCTATGTTGGGCGGAAACAGGCGATAGTTAATTAATTGGTCCGAAACTAGTCCAAGAGACTACGGATAAAATTTTTCAGACCCGAGACCGTATCAAGACGGCTCGCGATCGACAAAAGTGCTACGCAGATAAAAGACGAAAACCATTATCTTTCGAGGTTGGAGACAAAGTCTTGTTGAAAGTCTCGCCTTGGAAAGGCGTAGCGAGGTTCAGTGAACGTGGAAAGCTTAACCCACGTTACATTGGACCATTTGAAATCTTGGAAAAGATTGGCACCGTTGCCTACAAGCTGAAGTTACCAGAAGAACTAAGTAGAGTACACTACACATTTCATGTGTCGAATCTTGAGAAAAGTCCAACACAAGAAACGGTTATCATCTCGGAGGATGAGATTCACATTGATGACAAACTCCAATTCACAAAGAACCTATTAAGGTCATGGACCGGAAGGTCCAGAAAATACAAAGGAGTCGTCACATATTAGTAAAAATTCGTTGGAACTCTCGACACGGACCCCAATATACTTGGGAACGTGAAGACCAAATCAAAGTCAAATATCCTCACCTTTTTTAGAACAATCCTGCAAAGGATGACTCAGCTTGAATTTCGGGACGAAATTCTCAATAACAGGGGGAGAATGTGACAACTGCCACTTTTCGGTAACTTTCTTACACTTAAAGTACTCATTTTTAGCTACATTTTTATGCATTTCGAACCTTCGAACTGCGTATTACATGATATACATCTTAAAATACTTATGGAATATTCAATTATGATGCACATGATTCATTTTTATTGATTACCTTTGAAACAATGTAAACAATGCGTCGAAGCAACTAGAGTAGTATCTAGTAAACTAGAGTGCTGACGAAAACTCAGGATATCAGAAATCATTTAAATTACATCTTTAGGACTCGGACGATAGTCCAACATCAATTATATATTAAACCCTATACGGGAATACAAGAGTTTGGTAAATATTTTACCAATGTCCGGTAGCACTAAAAATTGTCCGAAAAGCGCTAAAAGTGACCATTTCATTAATTTTCCGCAAAAATTCAGCATTTGTATTTTAATACAAGATGCAAAAAGTGTTGTATAAACACAAAGTTTATATGAAAATACATTGGGAATACCATATTTATACATAACCGAATAATTCCCTATAACTTATATATGTTAACATTTCGACTATCTTCTTGCGAAACGAGCGCTAAACATCTAGCCGAACTACATTTTGGCACATGTAGCGAACTAGTGAACATTATTTTTGGTCTTGTAAAGCTAGTTAATAAACATTTCAAGTCATGAACCATCTCGAAAAATTGTAAACCTTAAACACCTAAATGCTTGCATCTTTTTACCTCATGTTGAAACCTTATAATTCACCAACACATTTAAACAATTCAAGACACCCCCCCCCCCCATATGTGGGCCGTAAATAAGGGGTCCCACACCCCTTAATCCCTTGTTAAAATATCTAGATATTTTAATTACATGCAAGTGGACTATGTTGGTGAATTGTTCTAACACTTAATCACTAAGTAATCTAACACTTTACCACTCACTTTTACACCTTTACTTCACACACAAACTCTTTCATTATCTTCATCATCCACCAAGAACACCATAAATCCATTTTATTTTATCACCTCTTTTATGATCAATATAATTTTCTATGGAACATAAGAAGATCTAAATCACTTACAAGTTAAAGCAAGGGTTTTCATCCATTCAAGAGTATTCTACCATCAAGATCTACATTTTCTTAGTTCTTAATCATCTTCTAAGATCATCCCTAGCCTAGTGCTAGAAGTAAGCTTCAAGATTTATTTTTTTTCTCATACTTATATTATGTTTATGATTGTTATTATAACTAATAAATAACTAAATAATCATACATAATAAACATGAAAAATACAAAGAAGCAAAAATAATAATCATGATATATTTATGTTGGTTTATATTGTGATCTAAGACTTGATATATGCATATTTGATCTTGTTATGATGATTATGATATAAATAAATTGTTAGAGGATGTTTTAAAAATATGATCTAACAATTATACATGTTTATGTTAAAGGGTTTTTAACATAAAGGATTACTTGGATGATCATAACCTTTAATTTTGTTAAAGTATTTAATGTTTTTCACTAAAAACAATACTTCCACAAAATTATGAAAAGTAACATACAACATGAGATTTTTATAAAAGTTGTTAAAACTAGAAGTAAACTTGGTTTTTGAACTAGTTAGCACATGTTATGATCATGTCCAAAACCCTACATGATTTGGAGATCATTTTGATAAGTTTATGTTATAAAAATCTCATATGTTTTTAGTTAAGATGATTGGGTAAATTGATGGTGATTTGGAAAAGAAAATGATATGTTTATGAAACATGGCCAAATGATTAATACAAAGGTTATATGGCCTTTTTTTAAGAACATTATGTTAACAAAACTATCATTTTTTTTTCTAACAAAGTCTTTACAAGATTAGAAAGTTGGTCTTTCTAAACATAAAAATTGACATAAATATATATTTTGGTAAAATACATATTTATTGAACATATCAAGTATGTGCTATGTGTTATTATTTGTATTAGTTATATATACAAGTTAGAGACTTGATAACAATGACACAAATAAATACAAGACATACTTATAACTAAAGACTTACAAGAATACATATAGACACACTTGAAAACAACTTACGGACATTCCGAACTTTCGGACACAACTTATGGTCAAAACGGACGACGGGCGAATCTATGAACATATCGCCATTCGGAGAAGTTACTACGATGCTTAGGCGACCTTTCGACGCAGACGCAAGAATTTCGTTACCATTAACAAAATTCGGACATTTTGAAACTTATAAAAACTATTATGTTTTTATTAACTAAAAAGTATATTTAGTTATCTTTTTATAAAAATGTTTTTTTTATAAAAATGAAAGACTTATACTTTCAAATGGGCATACATTTCTTAATGGGCTAGTTTATACAAATGGGCTATCTTTTATAAATGGGCTATTATTTATAAATGGGCTTAACTTTATAATGGGCTTATCAAAACACATGGGCTAAGCCCAAAACCAAACATATGGGCCAAGGCCCAATAACATTAAGCCCATTACTATTGAAGCCCAACACTATTTAAGCCCAACACTATTTGAGGCCCAACACTATTTGAGGCCCAACACTATTGAGGCCCAACACTATTTAAGGCCCAGCACTATTTAAGCCCAATAACTTGAAAACACGGGCTTGGCCCAATGATACCATTATTGGAAACACAACTATACAATTGATACATATAAGACACGAAATTCAGCGGACTAGATCCGACTATACAACTCACAAGATACAAGATAACATTTATATATATATATTTGGTGAAAAATATATATATAACATTTGAACAACTCATTCATCGAATACACAGTTAACGAACAGTAAAGACATACAAGTCTTACACATATTGAAGACACAAGACTTGTACTCAAGTTCTTTACAAAGACCGAAGTGTCTAACAAAAATAAGAACATTTGTAGGTCGCAACGCTATTCAGGACGACCGCACGTGAGATCTTATTTACATCTATTCACAGGACGCGATACAGTGAGTTCATGTCCCCTATTCATTTAAATGTTTTACAACTTTACAACTATCGGGGAAGATACATGTTCAATCGTATGTTAAAGTTAGGGAATGAAACACCTTAGATCATGTGCGAATTAGGGTTATACATCTAAGCACCATTAATCCAGTTTGGACCTAGGTACAAGTGGTTAGATCTAATGGGTTTTGGCGAGCCCCACTCTTGGTCGTGGACCCATACAGAAGAGTGCTTTTGTGTCCCAGTCGATAGGAATCGGCATAAAAATCGTCTAGGGTTGGATTGCTTCCTAATTCGTCACACATATTAATGTCCTCGCGAAACATTAATGATCAACGATTTCATTGACGCTTTACATACTACATCATTACATACAGATACATTTTATACAACTCACATTTTATGGATACAGTTTATACAACTCACATTTTATGGATACAGTTTATACAACTCACATTTTACAGATACATTTTATACAACTCACATTTTACAGATACATCTCATACAACTAAACTGCATGAACTCGCTCAACTTTTGTTGATGTTTTCAAACTTACATGTATTTCAGGGAATTAGTGGACCAATGCAACGATTTCAGTTCAAGGAAAACAAGTATCAATACTCCATGCCAACTATTGAAGGGTTTGCCTGTTATATACCGCCTCTTTGCGGTGATATAGTGGTCAAAGTCTTGACATTTTAAGACTTATATTTTGATGTATAAAACGATGACAACATATTTTCATTTGATGGTTTGTAACGAATGCATTTAACTTATGTTGCGTTCTTTTTAAACAATTATGACAATGGCATTGGAGCTTGTTTTTATTCATTTAGTATGTTCACTTATATTGTTATGCAATGAGAACCGATCAGATCACACCTCGCGCTTCCGCTACGAGCGGGTGTGACATGAAGCCCTACGCGGCTCAAGGCAACGCTTAGAACAGAAGGAAGACGGTGCTTACTACGTAACAGGACGCATTTGGGTTCCATTCTATGGCAACCTACGAGAGCTGGTAATGGATGAGGCACACAAGTCTCGCTACTCGGTACATCCTAGTTCGGATAAGATGTACCACGATATCAAAACTACATATTGGTGGCCTAGCATGAAAGCTCACATAGCAACATACGTTAGCAAGTGCTTGACTTGTGCGAGAGTCAAGTCGGAATATCAGAAACCTTCAGGCCTACTCCAACAACCAGAAATACCACAATGGAAATGGGGGCAAATTTCCATGGATTTTGTTACTGGCCTACCTAGATCTCAACGTGGTAACGATACTATTTGGGTGATCGTGGATCGACTCACAAAGTCTGCTCACTTCTTGGCTATCAAGGAAACGGATAAGTTCTCCACATTAGCAGACGTTTATCTTAAGGAAGTTGTCTCGAGGCACGGAGTGCCCACCTCTATTATCTCAGATCGATATGCACGTTTTACGTCAGAACTGTGGCAAGCAATGCACAAGTCTTTTGGCTCACGTTTGGATATGAGCACAGCTTATCACCCGCAAACGGATGGGCAGTCTGAACACACCATCCAGACCCTTGAAGACATGCTTAGGGCATGTGTGATTGACTTTGGCAACGGCTGGGAAAAGCATCTGCCACTTGTGGAATTTTCGTACAATAACAGCTACCACACCAGCATTAAAGCTGCTCCATTTGAGGCATTGTACGGGCTTAAATGTCGGTCACCTCTTTGTTGGGCAGAGATGGGGGATAGTCAGATCACTAGTCTGGAACTTGTGGTAGACACAACAGAGCGAATTGCTCAAATATGACAACGAATGGAGGCGGCTCGTGACCGTCAGAAAGTCTACGCCGATAAGGGCAGAAAACCACTAGAGCTCCAGGTTGGGGAGCGAGTACTACTCAAAGTTTCACCCTGGAAGGGTGTGGTTCGTTTTGGTAACGAGGCAAACTTAACCCACGATACGTTGGACCTTTCGAAGTCATCGAGAAAATAGGCAAGGTGGCCTACAAACTAAACCTACTGGCAGAACTCAGTGCAGTTCACAACGTTTTCCACGTGTCAAATCTGAAGAAGTGTCTGTCCGATGAGACCCACATAGTTCCTTTGAAGGAGCTTACCATCGACGAGCAGTTATGATTCGTCGAGGAACCAGTTGAAATCACGGACCGGGATGTTAAGGTCCTCAAGCATACTAGAATACCTCTCGTTCGAGTTCGTTGGAACTCCCGTCGCGGCCCAGAGTTCACCTGGGAACGCGAAGATCAGATGAAACAAAAGTATCCTCAACTATTTGCAAACAGTACAACCACTACTGAGGCCGAAGCTACGGAATTTCGGGACGAAATTCCAGATCAACGGGGGGAGGATGTGACACCCTAGGAAAACCATGCAACCTAACTAGCTTCCTCAGTGAGTACGTACTAAATTTCGGGACGAAATTTCTTTCAACTTGGGGATAATGTGACAACTCGTATTTCCGAACCTATCTTTGTACTTTGAAGTAACGTATGTGTACGATATGTGACTTTATGAAAGTGAATGATTATATGAATGTTATGTTGATACGTGATTTGTGTAATGTATGTATGTATATAAACGACCCAAACGCACAACACTCACCCGATCGCACAAGCCCGTTCGGGCCACACCTTTGCATCCGAGACCAAAGGGCAGCCCAAGCTTGGGTTCGGCCCATTACACTTGTGTCGCATAACACATGAGGGGAATGCAGACTCCTCATTCGTTTGCTAAACACAACACACACACAAACCCTAGCTTTCTCTCATCCTCTCTCTCAAACTCAACGGCAAACACTCCCTCACCATCGAAGATCATAGTGCTCGGATCATTCTTTTATTCGGATCATTCTCGTTTACCCCTCTTAACCGGTTAGTGTCTTGTTATTAGTTGATGTTATGTTATGTGATTATACATGTCTCATGTGATGATTTGTAAACTTTAATATTGGTGACCTTAAAATCGGTTCACATGTGTAAGATGAAATCGAGATGTGTATTAGTAACCGGATGTGTATGATGATATTAATCGGCTATCATGTCTTGTTTTCGGATTAGGTTGCATGATGAATGATGATGTTTATAATCTGTTGTATGTTCATGTAATCGGAATCAAATGATATGACATGATAAGTGATTGTTATGCTTGAAACATGATTAGGGTTGCATATTTGATATTGAAATCACTGATTCGAATGATTCGATGATTGCTGTTCTTGAGTTGATTACAATTAGGTTGGTATGAATATGCATGATTGCTAAATTGAATGTTGTTTGATCCGTTTTGAAACTGCCAAAGTTGTTGCTGATGTTTCGAAGATAATTGGCTGCAAATTAGGAAGTTGTTACGCACCTAGTCTCGACACGGGTTGCGAGTCGAGAACTCACAGTCTCGACTCGAGACCACTTCTTACCAGCACTCAAACAACAGGACTCGAGACCTTGGTTGAGAGTCTTGTTGTGACTCGAGACCTTACTCGAGACCATCCAGTCTCGAGTGATATATGTATGACCCGAGACCATTAGTTGCGACTCGAGAACATCAAGACTTCGACTCGAGACCACATGATCACATATTCTGTTTGAACTTGCACAGTTACAGGTTTAAGTATTCGGGCCGAATACATGGACTTTATATGTTACTGTTGAACGCGTATGCTGTGTACTGTTGATTGGACTGCTATGAATAATACTTGTATGCAACTTGCTAGTATACGTGTAGAAAATATACGTGCATTACTTGGTTTGAATCTGACTTGTGTGGTAACCATACTAGGACGTGGTTGACCACAATTAGCTCAAGTAACCTTTCTGTGTATCTGCCGAGCAAACCAAGGTGAGTTCACACTAGCCAAGGCATGGGATTCCCAGGGGTTGGGAATGGGATTGGATAACTACTCGTACAACCATTACTATTAAACTACTTAATATTGTCCTTGGATTGAAGGGCACGTACGTAAAACCTACGTACAGTTATACTTACTACTGTCCTCGGATTGAAGGGCACGTACGTAAAACCTACGTACAGTTATACTTAATACTGTCCTCGGATTGAAGGGCACGTACGTAAAGCCTACGTACACGATCATAAGACCATCACCTCTATCAAAGGAAGTCCCTCATTTATCGACTTAATCGCCGAGGCCTATGGCGAGCGGGTCATTAGTTAATAGCGCTATTAGGTTTAACAAACCTCACACCGTGCCAGTCGGACGGGCGTGTACTAATGGACTATGGGCAAAGGGTCAATGCTGATAGACATTGACTTAGGGCACCTCTTACATTTTCGTAGCAGTCGATACGCGTGGTCTAGTAACACATGGGAAGCCCCCACTAATCATCGCACACATGCCTGGATTGGCCGCGATACGGATTAATACGATACATACAAAACGAACATACGATTTATGAAATGAACACTTTAACCAAATAACCAACTGTGAACTCGCTCAACTTTGTTGTTGATTTGTTGCTACATGCCTTGCAGGTCATTAGGTACTCATGGAGCTTGCACAGGGAGGAACAGTCGTTGTGGGACATGGCAGTGTGTGCCATGCTTTAAACATTACTTTATTTTATACTTGTTACTTGCAATGGGTTTTACAATTATGCTTCCGCTTAACACTTAATTATGCTTTGGTTTTGAACACCTTTCATATTGTTTGGTTGAATTATGTTTACTTACATGCTTGTTCAATATGATTGGTGGCTTGATCCTGGTCAGTCACGCCTCCAAGCGGTAATACTCCGCGTGTGGATTTTTGGGGGTGTGACAGAAATTCCGACTTTTGCATCTAGCGAGTATATTTTTACACCTCTACTTCTCTTAATGGTCATTGTGTCACAATCATTTCTTTTATTATAGCGAACACTCGTTTGCTCCATTTCTTGGAAAAATTCATATGTTACACATGCATCGTTTGTCACGCATGTGATTTCACTTCGAATGATAATTTTCATCAAAAATTTCAAAAATCATTTCGCTATGTCTAATTATTGCTTTGTGATCTGAATGACCTGCATTATTGTAAGTCTTGACTCCTTGATATCGAGTCAACAAACTTTCTTAAAAACCTATCTTTCTTTTCAAGCTACGAACATGGTTTTTCGTTGTAACCATGTCGAAAATTCCTTTTCAATACATGTATTTATTTACGGATTGCGCCTAAACCAAGTTCAATTGTTTGAACTTGTCCACTACACATATTCAATTCAAGGCACCATATGATGTATTGGGAGCATCATATTCAAAACAATTTTTAACAAGCGCTTCATTTGTTCCGAGTCGTAGTAGGCTTGTTTGGTCTTCAACTCCATTAAATCGTTTGTTGATTTTGACACCTTGTGGTGGTGTTCTTACTAATTTGAAGCTTGCACTAATCTCATTTACAAATCTCATGCACGGATTTAATTATTTATTTATTGATTTATTTTTAAATCCGCTTTGATTTATCATATTAAAGCAGTCTTAACGCAATCGTGTGTTAAGGCAATGGTACACAAATTCATTTTATATTTCGGTGTACCTACTAATGGTACTTTCGTCATCGATCGAATGTTTTGAGATATTCATTGCTTTTTCATCTTCGATCGAAAACATTATTTCTTTGTTGTTTCGATATCAATTGAAAAATCCTATGATGTTGTTTGGAGTAAACGTTCAGATTTACTTCGTTGAATCTTCATTTGATTTCAAACACGGTGAACATGTTCGGTCACCGCTATTATTGAATTATCTCGATTACTACGACACCTTGTGGCATCGGTATAACTTGCAGCTTGTGCTGATCACGATCGAGCGTTTCATGCAAAACTACTTCATTTAAGCTTATTGATTCTAAGTTCATCTAGTGGATGTTATTGCTTCTAGAACTCATTTACATATTATGAACATTCATATGGAATTCGATTGGTCGAAATTATTGTTCTTTGTTGGATCCATGTTAACTTAGTCACTCTGGTGACTGTATCAGTACGCCTCGTTTCCCTTGACATCAAATTCTGAAACACATTCCCTTCAACCGTTGGGTTCTTATTGTTGTAGTACGTCCTTGAATTCACATAATTCGAATAAGTCTTTATTCGATTTCGTGGTCATTCACTTTGGTATTATTCGTATTTACCTACGCATAACATAACTCTAAGGAGTTAACATAGTCTAAATTTTGAGGACGAAATTTATTAACAGGGGGAGAATGTGACAACCGGTGATTTACGGCTCTAATTACATGATTAACAAATGTTTAGGATGATAATAAACAGCGGTTAAGACGTAAACAAACTTAATTAGGCCTTAAGTATGCCTAGGAACGTCTATTCGGCTTTACAGTGCGTGAATAATACACTAAGGGAAATATGCTAAACGCTAAACAATAACGAACTAAAACCGAACAAAATACTGACAACGCCGACAAAAACGGATTTTCTACGAATATTTTATATTTATGAATTTAATTTTGTGAATTTATTGTGCTTTCGTACGTCACAAAACGCAAACGTGAACGAAAACGCGACCGCGGGAACGCACCGGCAACGAAACAGAAGCAATGGAGACGCGTAATACCTTCAAAACTAGAATTTTACATTATATTTTGCTCCGTAAATAATTTTTAATAAACGCAGTCGAAACCGGATCGAAGAACGTATTAAAAATGACGACGCAATTTTACGCAATTAGTACCGTAGTCGACGAAAGGGCGCGCAAACGACGTCTACCGATACTAATTCACGAACATTTAACCCAAAAAATTTAATTCAAGACATTACGGATAGTTTGGGATGCAAAAACGGGTTCGTATGGGTTGACAGGCCACTAAACACAGGGATTGGGCTTCTGGGTCTTGGACCCAAGCCCAAAGCCCACTAACTAAAACACTAGAACTATATAAGACTACTTACATCTTATCCTCTTATTTTGAAAACCTATTTCATAAAAACACATGGCTTCTTATCTCTTTCCCTCCCAAATCCTCATCCCAAAGCACACTATCAGGAAAAAGAATTAAGAGCATTCACATTCTAACCACCAAATCTTGAGAGATGGGTTTTTAAATTATAAAAAGTGGTTTAAGTGGTTGTAGATGGGTTTTTAAATTATAAAAAGTGGTTTAAGTGGTTGTGAGTGGAGGAGAGAGAAAATGTTACTGTTCATCTGTATATTTGGGGGGACACTGTTCACCCTGTATAATTTTTTAATATATTTTGAAAGTGGTTGTGTGTAGAGGAGAGAGAAAATGTAATATATATTGAAAATGAGAGAGAAAAAGTATTTGTTTTTAGTGAAAATATATTGATGTAGGAATTGTTTTTAATGGAATGTATATATATTTTTATTGGATTGGATGTGAATGCTCACTAAAACACTAGAACTATACAAGACTATTATCCTCTCATTTTGAAAACCTATATCCTAAAAACACACGGCTTCTTATCTCTTTCCCTCCCAAATCCTCACCTACAGACTTCTTCATCTTCACTTTGAAGAAAAACCCTAACCTAAACACTTACATATCCCCCCCTCTCCTGATTCTGCTCGGCAGATAAACCGGAGCAGGCGCTCCGGCGAGTTTTCTGGTCAGGTGCTCCGACACCCCCACACCCCTCACCTCTTCACACCCACTCAAACAACCCCCCCCCCCCCAACCTGATGAACGACCATTCACCACCACCGTCGTCTGTGGCAGCGTGGTGATGAGAGAGAAGGACGCGAAGAAGAGAGGGCCAAACATTCTCTGTCCTCTCACCCTCTCGACAGACTATGAAGGCCAGAGAAATTCTGGCGAGAGCCGGCACCGATTCACAGCCACGCCGGCGACGGAGAGTCGTGAAGTCCGATGATGACATTGATGTTTGATGATGACGATGATAATCTTAACGGCGCCGGATGGCCGCCGGAGTAATGACAGCAGCGGCGCTTCCATCACGGGTCAGTTCAAGTTTGGGTTAATTTACTCCGGTTCGGGTTTCGCTTTTTTTTTAGATTTACAAGTTACGGGAGCAGATTCGGTTCAGTACGGGTTGGGCGTCTCGCTTCGGGTTAGTTCAGTTAGATTCAGTTTGGATTTGGTTCAAGATGCGGTTCAACCCGGTTCAGATCCGGGTCAACAGTGGACAAAAATGGTCAACAACAGTACGGTTTTGGTCTCGGTTCAGGCTTCGGGTTGGACTCGGATGGAATTCGGGTGTTACGGTTCACTCGGTTCATATTTGGTTCGGTCAAAGGCAGTCAACAACAGGTTCGGGTCTCGGTCAGCCGCGGTCAACATATCAAGGTGGTCAAACTCGGGTCAACAGCGAGACAACTCGGTCAAACCGAGTCGACTCGGTCAAACTCAGTCGACCCGGTTGACTCTGTCAACTCAGCCGGTCAACTCAGTCAAGCGGTCCGATGTTTTGACAATGGTAAAGTTTTAACGGCGAATACGTTGTTTTTATATAGTTTTTAATTGAATACGCGAAAACGAGCTGGAACCGAACAAAACGACGAATTATCCGTTGAAACTTTGCTTGGATTAATTATTAACTTGTTTTGTTTGATGATGACAATGAAAATCTTAATGGCGGCAGAAGGCCGCCGGAGTAATGACAGCAGTGGCGGTTCCGTCTAGGGTCAGTTCAAGAAGGTTAGTTCAAGTTTGGGTTAATTTACTCCGGTTCGGGTTTCGCTTTTTCTAAGATTTACAAGGTACGGGAGCAGATTCGGTTCAGTACAGGTTGGGCGTCTCGCTTCGGGTTAGTTCGTTAGATTCAGTTTGGATTTGGTTCAAGATGCGGTTCAACCCGGTTCAGATCCGGGTCAACAGTGGACAAAAATGGTCAACAGCAATACGGTTTTGGTCTCGGTTCAGGCTTTGGGTTGGACTGGATGGAATTCGGGTGTTACGGTTCACTCAGTTCAGAGTTGGTTCGGTCAATGGCAGTCAACAGCAGGTTCGGGTCTCGGTCAGCTGCGGTCAACAGATCAAGGTGGTCAAACTCGGGTCAACAGCGAGTCAACTCGGTCAAACCGAGTCGACCGGGTTGACTCGGTCAACTCAGCCGGTCAATTCAGTTGACACGGTCAACTCAGTCAAGCAGTTCGATGTTTCGACACGAGAGATGGTAAAGTTTTAACGGCGAATATGTTGTTTTTATATAGTTTTTAATTGAATACGCGAAAAACGAGCTCGAACCGAACAAAACGACGAATTATCAATTGAAAATTTACTTGGATTAATTATTATCTTGTTTATATAAGTTGATTATACGAAAATATACGAAAATATTATTGAATCTTGTTAAATTTTGAAAATATAACGACAACTTGTGTTGTCGGGGCCGTCCAAAAACAGAGGAAACTCTGACCGTTTTTCGAGAAAATCCTTAAAACGAAACACGTTTTAATATAAAAACATAACCGATCGACTACAAACGACTTTTATAGAATTAAATACAAGTGTATAATATTTTCGACAACACTTTACAACACACGAAAACGACGATTCGGATATTATTTACGAAAATAAATATAGTTATTATATTTATTCTAAACTTCAACATTTCGACAATTATTTTTTAAAAAAATATTGTTCATATATCTATTTCGAATATCAAACAACACGACGATTCTTTTATAAAATAAATATAGTTTTTATATTTGTTTCAAATATCAAACAACGCGATTTCGTTTTATAAAAATAAATATATTTATATATTTATTTCCAACACCAACCAACACGAATTTGTTTTGTAAAATAAGTATAGTTTATATATTTATTTCAAATATCGTACAACACGAATTCTTTTATAAAAATAGATATAGTTTATCTATTTATTTCAAACATCCAATAACTCGTTGATACTTCTATAAAATAAATATAACTTTTTATATTTATTTCAAACGCCGAAACGGCCTATACTTATATTTTGAAAAATATATACTAGGACACAATATATAATACGAGGTTGTTATATATATTATTTTCATACGAATATTCCTACATACACATATGACTTCTCGAGACGGCTAACGCGATTGTAACGAAATATTTATATATTTTTATATAAATATTTATATATACTAAATATCTCGAGAACTAAGTCTTTCTAGCATAACTTCTTCGTTTCTTTCAAGTTAACAACTTACCGTCGAATCGTTCGGTTAACGATTCGGTAGAGCTCGGTGACATGTAGTTTAGTTACCACTTTTATTTAGAAACTTATAAGATATTCCGTGTTAGGGATATTATAGAATGCACGCTAGCGAGTCACGTCTTGGAAACGACATCACGAAGTCGTATATAGCTAGCTTTGCACATGGAAATCTAGGTGAGTTTGTAACCCCACCTTTTTACAGTTTTACATTTTTATAACTGTTCTCGGGGTGGAAAGACATGCACGTTTTGTAGAAACATACAAAGTTTTCGATGAACAAAGATTGCATATTTTTAGACAAGCACGTTTTGCAAGAACATACGAGGTTTTTGAATGAACAAAAACTATATATTTCTAAACCATGTTACAACACGTTTTAACTAACACAAATGATTTGTGATTTTCCTTGAATTCAAATGGTTTACGAAAAACTTATGTAAAACATACCGCTTTTTACAAGAACATGAACAGTACGAAACATGCATGAGCTACAGATACTAGTGACGGGGTTGGTCCTAATTACAAAGGGGACTGGAGGTCCCCACATACAAACAAGAGGACTGGTTGGTCCTGTACACGAACAACGGAGACTTTGTGTCCCACATACAACAATCCAAACCTTGCATGCACCTAAGGCCTTCATCTTAAGGACTGACGAGTCCAACATACAGACTCATGTAGGCATGTTTGTCATTGTCATGCGCAGACATTGACAACCACACAAGTGTTACAAAAAATTTGAGATTTTGCAGATGATTTATAAGACTACGATCCCGATAGCTGAGACTAATGGGGAGTCTGAAGACGAGCTCATAGCAAGAGGGAGTATGTGTTCAAAGAACCAGATAAATATCTTGGAGGAGCTTGTAGCAGGTGTCGATCCTAGTAGCTAAAAGCACGGAGCTTAAAGCAAGGGGGCCTGAAGGAGGAGTTAAACGAAAGGGGGAGTAGCTGAAGATGAAAACAGATCCACGGGGAGTCTGTTAAATCAAGGGAAAGTCTGTGGTGCTGAAAATGTCAACACTTCTGAAAGACTCAGAGAGAGACAAAAAGCTACGAGATTGACTGCAGCAATATCCAATGGGGAGTCTGTGAGCGCATATGTCTATCGCTTCTGTCAATCATGTATCGTTGCTTAAACCGATGAAACAAGACTGGTGTTGAACAGAGCAAAGTATGAAGATTATATGTGAAAAAGCAGCTTCGTACGAAGGCACAACTGGTTTCGTACAAAGGGATAGTAGGCAGCTTCGTACGAAGCCATAGCTAACCTCGTACGAACCCATGACCTCTATATATAGGAGCTTAGGTCTTGTTCATTTGCAACTTTTGGGCATTCTTGAGGCGAAGCTCTGCCCGTTTGTTTTCACGAATTTGTTACTAGTCAAATATCGATAGAAATTAAGTTATAATTACATCTTTGTGTTCTCATCCACACACGTGATTGGATTCCGCACATATCACGTATTCGTACGCATTCAACTGTTGAAGATTCGATCCTCGGAGCGAATCCACATGCCTACATATATTCATAACACGTGTCACATCAGTACAGTGCCAGCTCGGAACAGCCGGTTGTCACACTTAATCATATGGATATTTCATAGAATCGTCTAAGTAACCTAGTGTGCGGAATCCTCTAGATCAGATTATCACAGAAAGGTGTAGAAGCTGAAATCACCACAAAGTGATCTTTATTGATTATCTATCAAACTGATTACAATCAACCAAGATCCCGAACAATCACACAAATTCATCCAAGCCCTCTTTACTATCACGAATTCTCTTTCAAAATCTCTGTAAACTGATTCTCTAGTGATTATGGTAATTAACCTAAATCCTAATGCAAAGCCTTGTTTATATAACACAAATTTGCAACCTCGGCTTGGGTTAAAGCACATGGGCTGCGAATTGACAAGCCTAATTCGCCTACCATTCCCCCTATGTGGGTTTGGTTTGGCCTAATCACTATTAACTAACTATTACAAAGCTAAACCGGCTAACCATTTATCGTTTCACTAATTACAAGATATCTAAAGACCCAAATCTTGTTGTCACAAACATGCACGAACAGACTTGTAGGATCGTTTTCTGACCCAAATGAGTCGATCAGAAGAGTTTTTGCTCAATACGAAAGGCAGAAACAGTCGTATCAAGTTCAATTCAGCTAGATATGCACTTTAAACTGTCTTTTAATTGATTTGACAAAGATTTACAGCGAGTAGACACTTCGGCAGCAGTTCGGTACTGAAACCGGAAAGTTACAAATGACTTGGCACACCTAGTATTTATAGGCAAGGTAATTTCACATGGACCAACTCAAACGGAATTAGTTTCATGCGAAATCTAATTTCGTGCGAAATGTAATTTCGTGCGAAATTACTATCTAATTTCGTACAGAATAACCTATGTGTTATTTCGTGCGAAATTACCCACAAACACACTTTTCTCGTTTTGCGTGCCCTGATCTATCTAAACAAATACAAGACTCGATACAAGACGAAGTCGACAGACATATGCACTAACAGACTCCCCCTTGGATGTTAACGAAGTCTTCGGTGTTGAGTCTTCAATCTTCAGTCTTTATCAGTCTTCTCGGACTTTTCCGAAATATCTAACAATGTAAAGTATCCTCAATCTTCTTTTTCTCTTTCTTTCAGAATCGCAACCTGGCTCTATACTCCTTTTGATCAGGTCTCTTGATTCGTTAAGATCATCAGCAACAGCAGCTTCAGACTCCCCCTTTCGATAAGCTGGGATCGCAGTCTGGCTTCCACAGGTTCAAAATCATGACCTGGTTCACATTCTCCTCAGGATCACAAACTTGGCTATCCTGCATACATCTCTACCTAAAAATAAATTTCACAAATTTACAAACTTGACAAATTTAGAAATTACTGGTAGCATTCTTTCAAAATGATTTATCTTTTAAAATCTATGATGACCACTTGTAGAAACAACATTTTTCGAAACAAAAACACTCTCCCAAACCTGTTCATCATGTTTAGCACTTGGAACTTTGAAAATCAGCTTTTCAACATCAGTTGTCGAAAATCTTTTTGAATTTTTCAAAAATTTATGCTAAAACATACTGAAAATCTTTTTGAAATTTTGATTCTAACAAAATGCAGTAAAGAAATATTTACAAACAATATTTTTGTGAGTTTGTGTAAGAGGATCATATCAGTTTCTGAGACAAATCACCAACACCGTTAAGCTTTAAACATTTTAAGTTCTAAACGATTCACATAGATTGTCAGTATACTGATCCACTTAAATTTTCACACAAAGTTCAATTGTTTCGAGATACGAGATTAATGTTTTAAGCACTTAAACTTTTTTCGCGTGTCCCACCTCAGAATATACTCCAGTATCCAGATCCCAATATTCAGTCTTACAGGTGAGTATACCTAGATGATATCTGTAAAGGGTTAAATGCGAGGGCCATGAGAGCTGAGGCTATTGCTTCCGCAAAATCAGAGAGATGATGGCTTCGACTTTAGGTGTGTTCCCTTTAGAGAATCTTTTCTTCAACAGCACATGATTAGCATTTTGCAATGTTTCATCATTTTTTGTACTGAGGGGGGTGCAATATTTCAAGCAAGCAGAAAGTATTATACGGGGACTAGACCATTGCTTCCGCAAAATCAGAAGTCCTGGGATAATACCCTAGATATCACTGAGTATAAAGACCTAGTATCTCAGAAAGAGGGACCTTTCAAACAAGATTTCGAGGGTTACCCATATATCCGAGAGATGTTCCCCACGAGATAAGTAAGTTTGAAATTTAAGTTTATATCTCGACACAATCTACTAAATGTGCAAAAACCTACTGGCACATCATCAGTGAGACCGTTTATCACTTTTGAACTTTCCAATTCTTTAGCATGTTGTGATAGTCCACTGATGTACTATCATTTCCTCTTTTACACAATAAAACTCATTTTTGATTTTATCATGTTTTTTGCTTTTTCAAATTTCCAATGTTTTTGGATTTTCTGAAATTTCTTACTCCCCCTAAAATGCAAAATCATTTAAAGAAATTTGAAAACAAACTGTACATATAAAGTGACAACTGTTATCGAATTACTTCAGTTCGCCATCCACTTAGCATAAACAATCAGAACTCCCCCTGAAAACAAACTATTTTCCCATTGTGATTTCAAAACACTTAAGTTTGTTTTAATCAAATGGTTTTTCCGGAAAATAAGTTTTGTTGATTTTACCACTTGTAAAAATGGGGATCAATTCATCACATTCTTTTCTTAATCCACTTGAAAAATATAACAATTTTAAATTCAATCAACAAAAATCACTTGTAGGAAATCAAGTACAACTTAATGTCCCTGATTTACCGCTAGTAAGACGACATATCACCAGAGTGAATTTCTCAAGAAAGATGCCGATTCATGCTCCACTCTTACCAACCGGGGAGCTCCGGCAAGTCCTGGTTTTCAATCATAATAGGTTCCATCCCAGTCACAAACCTGGGATGACCCATCTTTACCTGGTTTCTTTGTTTTCTTCTCATAAAATTCCTTTACCCCTTTGACCTTCCCATTCACCATTTTTCCAAAAATATTTTTAACTATGGGGTTAAAGGCTTTTTCAATATCAAATTCTTTCTTTTCTGAGAAAAATTGATTTGAAATCTCAATTTTACCAACTTTTTGTTTAAAATTCTCAGCCCTCAATGGTGGAAAATTGACATCATCCATTGGCGGTACTGATGTTTCCAACTTTAACTCAACACGTGACTCCTCTGACTTTGTGGAATTAGATTCATCACCTGAAAATAGCTCCTCTGATTTTGACGAATCAGAATCATTGCTAGAACTATCATCAGATTTCTTAACAACCCATTTTTGGTTGTCAAGATTCGCTTTTCTCTTGTAAAATCTTTTTGAACATTCACCAATCTCAAACTTCGAATTTTTGAAAATTTTGAATTGTTTAGTTGGTGGTTCATTCTCAACCATCTTTTCTTTCAGTTTAAGAGAAACTCCATGTTTTGTTTGAATTGCCTTTGGATAATTCCTGGCAATATGACCAATTGTTTTGCATTGAAAACAGGTTCTCGTCTCTGTCTTTTGAACAACTTCCTTCTTCATCTCTTCTTGCTTCTTAGCAATGAATTCTTTATTTTTCTGCTTTCTGAACAATTGCTCCTTTTCTTCTTCAGTTGATATTCCTGAAACAAAAACAGTTTTTGGTTTATAAGTTTTCTCATTTTTATGATTCTTCGGTGGAATAAAACCAAGACCTTTCCTTTTGAAATTACCGTTATGGTTTGGTTTCTTTTGAAAACCTGAACCAGAACTGTAACCCTTTTCTTGTTTTCTCTTTATTGTACTCTTGAGGTGTATTTTTTAGGTTTTTTAGAAAGATTTACATCTGTTATTTCAGAAATATTAATTTCTGTTAGTTTGAAAACCTTTTTGATCATTTCAGTTTTGACACCTCTTATTAGAAATTCTTCATCAGAATATAATTTGTCCGAATCATTCAAAGTATATGCTACTTTGACTGTTTCATCATTCAAATTAGATTTTGATAACAAAAATTCTTTATTATAAACCCGTTTGCCCTTTTTGACTGTTGGACTTGACGTATCAGACTTTGACTCTGAATTTGACTCCGACTTTGACTCCTCGGTTTCATCGTTATCCAACACCTGATCGACCACTTTCTTTATTAATTCGGACTCATGATCAGTGTCAGACGATGTGAAAGTGACATCGATGCTATCTGGCAAATTTTCTGTAGACTCAGACTCCCACATTAAATTGGTTGCTTTTTGACTCTTTCTGAATTTGGATTTCGTAGAGAATATCCATTTTCAAGTGGGGGTGGACACTTGTTGTAACTGGCACTCTGTTTCTTACCAGAATTTTTCATTTCAGTATCCTTCGTCTTTTCAGAGCTCTTGTCTTCAGATATTTCCTCTTCATCAAATGCCTTAATGCCTTCAACGGTTGGATAAATCCTGTCAATAACATAAGAAGTACATGAGTAACTTTTTAACAATCTATTAACTCTTTCTGTTTCAATCCTTTGGGTTTCCAGTTTCTGTTCAAGCATAGCACATTTCTCAATGTAATTGTTGATAACTTTCTGCTTTGTCATGAAAGCTCCTTGAAGTGTCTTCATAGCTGTTGCTTGTTCACTGCTTATTTGATTGTACAGATTCATTAACTTGTTAAGAACATCATAGGATTCTTTCAATCTGTTCATGTTGTGAATCAAAGTACTGTTTTGCTTTTTCACTGCTTCACAATTCTCACATTTCACCTGAATCTTTTGTGCATCAGCTTCTGTATCAACTTTAAAAACTGGAATTTCTTTTACTTTTCTTTTGATCACAGGAACTTCTTCATCATCACTGCTGACTTGTTTTTTAACTTTCTTCTTTTTCTTTTTAGCTTTTTCATCATCACTGTCACTCTCTTCCATCATTCTTAAGTGCTCTTCCATTCTCCTTGCATAATAATCATCATCATTATCACTGTCTTCCACAACTCGAGCAACAAAAGCTTTGTGTTTTGGAGTTTTGTTAGGATCATAGTCATCCCAACTGAAATTTTTCCAGCTAAAACCTTCTGGTAATCTTTCATCATCTTGATCTATCAGACATGCTTTGCTGTCAGCTGAAATATATTTATCCCAACTGGATCCTTTTGTTAACTTTTGATCATCTTGATTCACCATACATGCTCTCTTTGATGATTCTTCAATCTCCTTCCTGGCATGAGCAGTTTGTGGTTGTTGTTGATGTGGTTGTTGAGCAACTTGATGATAAATTGCTTTCCGATAGTAATCATTGTTGTTGAATGGATTTTGAGCTCCACTTGCTTCGCGATTTGTGCACTCTCTCTTGAAGTGTCCTTTTTCCCTGCAACGAAAACAAGTAACTTTAGATTTATCAAAACCTAAAGTAGAAACATTTGCATCACGGAAATCATCTATTCCCATAATTTGTTTAAACTTTTCGGCTCTTCTCAAAACACTCGCCAAACACCACTTTATATCCATCAATTCCATCTCCTCAGCATCAATCCGATCGTAATCCTCTTTTGTCAACATTGGATTTCCGATCCTTCCTGCTACTAGACTTCCATATGATTCCAGCACAGTTCCCAACAAAGACATGTGACTTTTTGCAACATCTTCCGAAAAATTTTGATCATTTTCAAGGTTTAATACAATGTTGCATTGAAGCATCTTGCCATTCTTTGTTGTTGACAAGTTTGGATCAAATGATGGATATGAAGAAAAACTTGTTTTGCTGTTTGATCCTTTAGATGAACCTACAGACGAACTCTTAGCATTGAATGCAGTTTCAACCTTTGGTGACATGTTGGTCTTATCACTAATACCTCCTTTGTAATAAAGACCGATATCTTGTTCTCCATCAAAATATTTCATTCTTGACATCTTTCTTTGTTCCATTTCATGAGCTTCAATTTTTTCAATAAACTTACTCAGTGTCAAATTGCTAAAATCTTTCTTATTTCTCAACATCATGAGATATGTGCCCCAAGTTTCATGTGGCAATGCATCAGCCAATTTTTCAATCAACTCTTCACTATCCTTTGTGATGCTCACTCTCTTCATGTTGACTAACAAATTGCAATATCTTTCGATAATCTGCTTTGTGCTTTCAGTTCTCAAACCACGAAATAGATCAAATTCTTTCTTCAAAAGTGATTTTTTGTTTTTAATCATCTCTTTACTACCAACAAACTTTGATTTTAATGCTTTCCAGATAGAGTAAGCAGTTCCATTGTGTTGCATAAAACCAAGATATCTTCCCTAACAGCTTGATGCAATAAACTCGTCATCATCTTTTCATCTTTGTATTTCTTTTTCTCTTATGCACTAAGATCTTTAATTGCAATAATCTCCTCATCATCAGTCATTGCTCTAACATAGTTCGTTTCAACACATTCCCAAGCATCCAAATAATTTGCTTGTACCCAATTCTCAAATCGTTCTTCCAATCCTTTATACTCCTCAATATTCATAAGCTTTGGCGGTTTTTGCATAGTGCCCGTTTCATTTTCTAAAATTGTGTTTTGTACAATACTGATTGGAGTAGCAAAGGCGTTGTAAAATTCCTCTTCCATGTTTCGGTTTTCAAGAATTCACAAACAATCAAGTTCAAACGAAATTAACTTTCACGCGAAATAACCTTTGATGCGAAATAAACCAGTTCAAACGAAATAACCAATCTTGTGCGAAATAACTAATTTCGTGCGAAATAACACCCTTTCAAACGAAATAGGTGATTTCGTGTGAAATACTCAAACGAAATTCCAATTTGGTGCGAAATAACTAATTTCGTGTGGAACTCTCAAACGAAATTACAATCTGTCGTACGAAATACTGCCGATGTCATCATCTCGAGCTATTTTTGCCAAAATTGATTAGGTTTTTGTCCGATTTTAAGTCTGAAACTTTCAAGGGTTTGTTAAAACACTATTGCGCGTATAAAATGTGAAATTCAAAACATTTTGACCGTGAAATCAAGTTTAATTTTGAAAAGAAGGTGTAGAAATCAGAATTTGCAGCTGAATTGGTATGAACTCTTCCTCCTGAGCTCTGATACCACTTGTAGGATCGTTTTCTGACCCAAATGAGTCAATCGGAAGAGTTTTTGCTCAATACGAAAGGCGGAAACAGTCGTATCGAGTTCAATTCAGCTAGATATACACTTTAAACTGTCTTTTAATTGATTTGACAAAGATTTACAGCGAGTAGATACTTCGGCAGCAGTTCGGTACTGAAACCGGAAAGTTACAAATGACTTGGCACACCTAGTATTTATAGGCAAGGTAATTTCGCACAGACCAACTCAAACGGAATTAGTTTCATGCGAAATCTAATTTCGTGTGAAATTACTATCTAATTTCGTACGGAATAACCTATGTGTTATTTCGTGCGAAATTACCCACAAACACACTTTTCTCGTTTTGCGTGCCCTGATCTATCTAAACAAATACAAGACTCGATACAAGACGAAGTCGACAGACATGTGCACTAACAAGACTCCCCCTTGACAATAGCTTCATAGTGTAACTTTGTCTTCAGTCATCTTGCATTCTTCATGTAATCTTTTCATCGTCTTTGGTCTTTAGATAGCTTCAGCCTCAATAGCTTCTATCAGCAACAAACTCCTCCTAAGCTGATGCATCCAATCACCAAACTTCAAAATCGTTAGCACTTGAGTAAACTCTAGTTCAACATTTGCATAGCAATCTTCAAACTCTTCAAACTTTGTCAGCAATGTAGAAAGGAGGTTCTACCATGAATCTAATCAGATTCCTCCTCACTAAACTTCACAGCAACTCATCACTTCACTTCACTTTGCTTCACAGGAACAAATTGCAACTATCTGTATACAAAATAAACATCTCGAGAAACCATAAGAATTTTTCAACACAGTTTAACAAATTATTATCAATCAAGAGATGTGAAAACTGTATTAAAGATTAAATTGTAAAACATATTAAGCAAGACTAAAAATTTAGAGCTCATCTTTTAACACCAGCTCCCCTTATCGGTAACAAGTCCTCCATGAACAATCATTTTCGGTACGTTAAGAATTTTAAAGAAAAAGAAAATCTTTTTGGATTTTTATATTTTTCTGAAAGCAAATAAATAACAAAAAAAATACAATGAAAATAAACACTCTGTTTTTGTGAGAATCACTGGTTAAGAAGATCATATCAGCTAACTCAAATTATTTCACACTTGTAGTTAATTCTTTACGTTAATTTTCATGAAACGCAATTCAAGACAATTACCAGTATTGTTTATCCACTTAAATAAAACACATGAACATTTAAAGTACCTTTACCTGGTGATATGTTAAGGTAATATTATACTGATGTACTAGTGTGTCCCACTTCAGGACATACCCCCGCGATCAAGGTATGCACAAAGCTTCCTCGTAGTAGGTGAGTATACCGAATTCATCCTTTTTGTTTTACAACGTTAGAACTTTGGTGATCAGGTCAGTACTTTCGTATAACAAAGAGACCAATATCTAACAGGGTAAGGCAAATACCAAATGTGGCACAATTTATGCATTTTGCACATTTGAACGACTCTCTAGGAGAGCTTCTTCAATTTCTAGGTTTTTGGCATTTTAGCTCTTTTAAGATATCTTGGTTGTGCCTAGGTCAACATATATCTGGATGCAGCAGAAGGACAACCCTGATATCCTCGGATGAAATAACAGTATAAAGACCTAAAACCTCGGAATTTGGCAATCTATCAACACAAGATTTAAGGGTATAAAACCATACGCCACTGATATGTTACCCACTCATACACAGTTCGTTATGTTTATATCACCATAGTGAGTGTCAGCGACCACCAACACCAGAAAACTGTGTCAAGTAGTACCAATGCTATATCACTGTCAGCAACCACCAACACTGGAAAAGCTCCTAAAAACAAAATAAACAGAAAGAAATAACGCCTAGCGAAAACCGATGTAAAATATTTGAATCATGCACGCTCGTTGCAGAGAAATTAAACCAAAATGTAAAACATAGAAAAAATAACTAAGTCAATCCAGGTCTCGCGCTTTGTGACGAACTTGTCAAACGGAGAAAAATAGATGTGTTGCGACCGGCCGGTTGTTAGGGCTTAGATTTTTACTATTATGGATCCCATATCCTGAGGCTTATTCTGGATAAATTATCCTTAACGCATAACACGGGACCTTAGAGGATCAAGGATCCTTAGTATTTATTATAGCTACTAATGATTGTTCTCGACATTTCCTTGTGATTATATGCAGGGGAAAAACATGGTGGACTGAGTCTAAGCTGGAATCTCGGAGCTAATTCATTATAGAGCAGCACGTGCTTATTCCACAACGGTCATGGGGAATGAAGGTGGTCAAGCAAGTTTCTCGGATTAAGTTGTTGTTATTCAAAAAGGGTTGATCAAGTGTTATAGGTCATATTCATATTTCGCATACACACATTACGAACCTGAAGCTCACAAACACTCTTAGCAATCGGTTGTAACACACTTGATCAACATCCAAAGTTGTAATCACTTTTGATTGTGCAATATAGTTAATAGTGATAATTTTCGCTACCCGAAGTTTTTGTGTTGGTGATCTACTAGTGATCAAGGGTTTTTTCTCGTATAAATCTTTGTGTTCAACTGCATTTACATCCTTATATTCATTTCTATTATCGTTAATCATCCAATCACTCTACCTCAAATTTCAGATTTGGTTACATTATCCTTAATCAGATTTTTGACCAAAACACCAGTCAAACGGGAAAAAAAGATGTGAAAAAAATATTGAACCCCACAGTACGCACGTTGTGGTGCATTAACTCACAAAATTTAGAACGAAACGAAAAACTTGGGAAAGATGAAAAGTATGGTGGACCAAAATTGAAAATAAAAAAAGAGTGGGGGTTAAATTTGAAAAGATGAAAAACTTTGGGTTAAAAGTAAAAAGAAAAAGAAAATGTCTAAATTGCAAAAGAAGAAAAGTTTTGGGTTAAAAATGTGAAAAGAAAAAAAAAACCCTATATATGAGGTACAACACCATAAATTACAAAAGTTTAAAAATTTTTATTTCTTTGTAAAACTTGAATAAACTCTTATATATTATATATTAATTGATTAAACTCTAGTTAATGGTTAAATACTTATTTATTATTTGCATAATATACGATATGGTTTCAATTTATATTTTATTCTTTGATTAGTTTAATATTTGTGAATTAATTTATTTCATATCACTTTGGTGGGGGTGGTAGAGGCTTTGTGCCTCTTATGGAGAGACCATGGTTCAATTCCTGACATAGGGTAAATTTGGTGTAATTTAGAAGTAAGGATTATGTAATCTTTACTGTTAAAGAAAAAGCTCAAGAGATATTAATAATTTATTAGATATTAGATATTAATAATACTATTAAAATATTGAAGAAGGAAATGTCATTTGTCATTAATTGAAGTTATATATTTAATCTTAGATAAAGATAAGGATAAAGATAAATGATATCTATATATTAGTTATTAATATTAAAAGAAATATATTAAACAAATATAAATAAAATTTATGAGGTTGAAGGAGAGAATTTCATGTAACATTATTTGAAGTTTTTTATTATAAGTCAGATTTTATGTTTCAAAATGAAATAACGTGCTTATTTTTGTGGCATTCTGAAGAGGTATGGTCCCAATTCCATGCACACACCGCAGGGTCCACACCCTTTTTTTTATCCAACATGGCGCCTACATCAGCAAGCGTATCGAGAAACTTCTAGAAGCTTCTGTAAGCTATCGCAGGTGGCACCAAAGATGCTCCTCCAGACAAAAAGGACAACATGTGTCACTAATGATCGGACGCCATATGGACTTGCACACGATCTTAGGACAGGCCGACAGCTGCTCATACAATTCCCTTACCTGGACAAATAGCGGCGCGCCACATCACCCGCTACTCTGAGTGCAGCAGAGGAGACCAAGAGGATATTCCACTTGGTCGGACAGCTGGCGCCCGGTGGCAGCTGGCAAGGCCTCTCCTCCCTCCTTCATCCTTCGGCTATAAATAGAACCCTTTCCTCATTCAGGTAGAACATTCTTCTCTCTTTACATTTCACCTACAACACACACTATTTTTCCTCAAAGCAGTACTTATTCTCACGCCGGAGGGTGGTCACAAGGAGAACCCCCCTATTCTCCTCCTTGTGGCGAGTCACCGGTGTTCTGTTTTGCAGGATTCCAGTCATCGGCGAGTAGAGAAAGAGATTGAACCCCACATACGAGACGACCCAGTTGGTTAGCCTAAGTGTTAACCAGTGTTTCATCATTGGCGCCCACCGCATCTTTTGCAAACCATTTTCATCTCTTTTCTCTTCGAAAATACTCTCTGAATGGCTTAACAAAACCCTTCTCTTCACGTCAACTGATAAAGCTCTTCCTTCGAGTTGCATACGGACACCGTTCACGTCCAAAGGCAACAAAGGAACAGGATCGTCAGAGAAGGACAAGTCAACAATGAGATACCTGATCTCTTTGGAATCACTTCCAGAGTTATCAATCAAACCACAAACGGAGCTAACCTCCAAACACCTCCTGGGGTAGTCAACCAGTCAACTCCAGGAACATAAACGCCAAACCATGGTGCTGACCCTTCAGCACCATCGGCCCAGGCACAGTTGAACTTCTCAGCACTCTTAGGGCTACCTGAGGGAGAAACTCTGGCCTCCTGGTATGCCCAACAAACAGCGTCTCTGAACCTTGTCTATGCGCAGTTAAGTGCACAACAAGCATTGCTCCAAGCGCAAGCTAATCAATCTGCTTTCGTTACTCCACCTCAAAGACCACCAAGTGCTCAGATTCCTCAGCAGACGCATACGCACGGGCACGCGCGGAACCAGCAACATGAGAAAACATCCACCATCAGGAGACAAAGCGCACATGACACGCATGACACCTATGGTGAAACTAAAAGCAACTATGAGCAATATACGTACCAACAAAGGAAACCAGTGCACAGTCGTTTAGGCCCGCACAACATAAACAATGAATGGAATAGTTACAATGAAGACGATGACACAACTTATAAGCAAGAAAGCACGGTCTTCAGCAGATTACCACCAAATCATGAGGTGTATAAGCCCCGCGCGCGCGGGGTACAATCCAAACGCTGAGCACGATTATACGTTAAGCTATCGTCCGGAAGGCATAGCTGAGAAGTCTAAGTTCATCAGAGAAATCGCAACGGCTGATATCGATAAGACAAAACTGCCATACAATGTGGGTAAGTACAATGGCTTAACAGATCCTGATGACCACCTTCAAGTTTTCACCGACGCGGGGGTGGTAGGTGGTTGGTCATTACCCACTTGGTGCCATCTGTTTGTGCAAACCTTCGCCAGTGTGGCGCGCGCGTGGTTTGACAGTTTACCAGAAGGAAAAATCAAATCCTGGATGGATTTTCAACACAAGTTTCTAGCACACTTTTCCCAGCAGCGCAAGCACACCAGAGACCCAGCAAATTGCTTAAACATCTGGAGGAAATATTATGAAAGCATTGAAGACTTTATCACCAGATACAATAAGGTGTGCCTAGAAATCGGAGATGTGGGGGAAAAGATGATGCGCGCGCACTTTATGAGAGCTGTCAAGTGTGATGACCGGATCAAAAGAGTTAAAGGAAGGGATGGGGGTCCTAAAGATTGGGATACTTTCATCGAAGCAGCAAAGACCATTGCAAGAACAGACAAGCAACTGACCGGCGACGATAGCCGTCAGTATAACTATAGCCAACATGCAAAGGACAGACGCAACAAGAAGGGCAAGGGGCAACCTTGTAAGGCATCTGGCTACAGAGAAAGAAGTCCACCAGCTGAGGACGCGCGTACAACCATCAATCAGATCAGTCACCGCAAGGAAGTTAAAAAAGGAAACAGAGAGAAACAATGGACACCTCTTACAAAAACCCCTTTCGAGGTCCTATCAACTGAAAACCACCAATTTTAACCTCCTTTGCAGATGAGAAACAAGAGGGGGCAAGACCCAAATCTCTTTTGTGAATTCCATAAAGATACAGGTCACCTGACGGATGACTGTATTAGTCTGAGGCAAGAGATAGAACGAGCTCTGAAAGGTGGAAAACTCATCCATCTAGTCAAAGGAGGAAAAAGAGACAATCGTCAAATCCAGAGAAGAGAGGAAGGCCCAGACAACAAGAAACTTCAAAAGCTGGAAACACACATGATTCAGGGCGGCCAGGCGAGACCCCGGAAGAATTATAACAAGCGCGCCCAGGATGACTCCTGGCGTGAAAGGCAAGTTGTCTTCCCAGTAGTACGAGGTGGCCTAAGAGAAAGAAGACCTACAGTCATTTCTGGTGTATTTGGTCATTGCCAGACTGACTACATTTTTATAGATCTAGGGAGCACCGTGGACATCATTTACGAGCAATGTTTCAATCAACTAGACCAAGAAGATATGGCGCGCGTAGAGCCAGTGGATTACCCACTCACTGGTTTCTGCAACAAGGCCGTTTTTCCTTTTGGTCAGATATCTTTACCGTTGCTACTCTCGGATGGGAGGAATTCAAGGACAGAAGAAGTCATGTTCATGGTTTTACCAGTAAATTCAAGGCACGATATCCTTTTGGGAAGAGAGTACCAAGGCGATTTCAGCATGATTTGTTCAGGGCCACACTCAGCTGTTGGTTTCTCAACAGAAACAGGGATAGCCATAATCTATGCAAGCAAGGAAGTTCTCGCGACCGACGAGGTTAGGCCTGCAAAAACAAGCAAACCCAAACCGCGCGCAGAGCCCGAAAAGTGGATCCTAAACAATAAGTATCCAGAACAAACAGTCACTTTGGGCTCGACAATGTCAGAGCTCACACGCACATCACTCAAGAAGTTGTTGTTCGAGAATATGGACGTGTTTGCCTGGACACCGGCCGATATGGTTGGCGTTCCACGACATATAGTAGTACACAGATTGAATGTCGCTGAAAACACCAAACCAGTGGTACACACCAAACGCCATCTTGGAGACATAAAACACGAGGCCATGCAAGAACAAATAACAGAAGTGCTAAACGCTGGCATAATCAGGGAAGTACGTTACCAAACCTGGGTGGCCAGCCTAGTAATGGTCCCAAAAGGAAATGGTGGCTAGAGAATGTGTGTGGATTACAAAGATTTAAACAAAGCTTGCCCACGCGATTGTTATGCTCTACTCGAGATCAATGAGAAGATTGATTCACTGGCGTCTTTCAGATGGAAATGTTTTCTATATTGTTATAAGTGATACCATCAAGTGCAGATGGCGATTCAGGACAAAGACAAGACTGCATTCCGCACGCCAACATGACTATATTGCTACACAAAAATGGCCTTTGGACTAAAGAATGCAGGTGCAACATATCAAAGGTTAATGAACGAAACATTCTGCGACGCCATTGGAAAATACATTGCAGTTTACATGGATGATTTGGTCATCATGAGTAAGGAAGAGAATTTGATGTTGGTAAACATTCATAAAACATTTGACACACTGCGAGGGGTAAATATCAAGTTAAATCCAGCGAAGTGCTCCTTCGGAATGGAGGAAGGGAAGTTCCTGGGTTTTATCATCACCAAAGATGGGTTCAAGGTCAATCCCGAGAAAGTGCAGGCAATTGAGCGGATGACTTCCCCATCAACGATAAAAGAAATGCAGAAATTGGCTGGACGTTTAGCAGCGTTAAACCGTTTCCTTGCCAATCATGTAGCAAAGTCGTTCCCATTCATCAAAACCCTCCTCAATTGCGTAAAGAAAAACCAGTTCCTATGGACTCAAGAAGCAGAACATGCATTCCGAGAAATGAAAGACTGTCTAATATGTCTACCAACGCTAACAGCCCCAATGAAAGACGAGCCGTTGGTCATGTACTTGTCAGCATCAGAAAAAGCAGTGGGAGCAGTTCTCCTGGTCGATCGACAAGGCGTGCAAACACCAGTATATTACGTATCACACACTTTGAATGACCCAGAGACAAGATACGCCATAATGGAAAAGCTGGTCCTAACACTGATTCACGCGTCCAGAAGATTGCGCATATACTTTGCCAATCATGTTATCCATGTTCTGAAGAATTACAACATCGGCAATATCCTAGCAAGACCCGAGATATCGGGAAGGTTAGCAAAGTGGGCTATCGAATTGGGGGGCCATAACGTGATTTTCAGACCAAGGCCAGCAATCAAAGGACATGTGCTAGCTGATTTCCTCACAGAAGTACCTGACGATAAAGACAGAGAATGCAAAACAATGGAGAAGGCATAAAATCAATACTCAGAAGAGCCATGGCTGTTGTATACAGACGACGCATCTAATGAAGACGGAGATGGTGCAGGACTAAGGCTGGTAAGTCCGGAAAAGCACGAATTCACATATGCCATTCGCTTGGACTTCAAAAGCACAAACAACGAGGCCGAGTATGAAGCTTTTCTTGCTGGATTAAGGTTGGCAATCAAGATGGGGGTCAAACACATAGAAGCGCACGTCGACTCAATGCTCGTGGTAGGGCAGATCAATGGACAATATGACGACAAGAGAGATGTCATGGCATTGTATCTTGAGAAAGCATGAACCCTACTTCAAAGCTTCGATTCTTACAAGATACACCACATCAATAGAAGTGAAAACAAGCCAGCAAACGCACTGAGCAAGCTCGCATCGACCAATTTTCAACATCTGGCCAAAGACGTGCGCATCGAGGTACTAAGCAACCCGTCAGTCCCATTAAGGCAAATCAACGTCATCCAACTGGTATCAACATCCTGGATGACTCCACTTTAGGAGAGAGAAGAAGAGTCGCCTCCACTTTAGGGCGCGTGGCCACCACGCGCCTGACAAACGGCGAAAACGTGCCTAACACTTCTGAAAAAACAACTGTACAAGACAACCACCTCAGACGGAACGTCAGTCACATCAGTTGTCCCATTCTCCACAAAGAAATTTCCCTTAGAAGAAACCTCCAAAAAGTGAAGTCACCTTCATGCACCATGCGCCATTTTGGCTCAATTTCGCAAGTCATCTTCATGCACCATGCGCCATTTTGGCTCAACTTTGCAAAGTTACCATCATGCGCCATACGCCATTTTGGCTCAACTTTGCAAAGGTACCTTCATGCGCCATACGCCATTTTGGCTCAACTTCACAAAGGTACCTTCATGCGCCATGCGCCATTTTGGCTCAACTTCGCAAAGGTACCTTCATGCGCCATGCGCCATTTTGGCTCAACTTTGCAAAGTCGCCTTCATGCGCCATGCGCCATTTTGGCTCAATTTTGCAAACTCACCTCCATGCGTCACGTGCCATTTTGTCTCAACTTTGCAAAGTTACCTTCATGCGCCACGCGCCATTTTGGCTGAACCTTGCAAAGTTACCTCCATGCGCCACGCACCATTTTGGCTCAATTTTGCAAAGTCGCCTTCATGCGTCATGCGCAATTTTGGCTCAAGATGCAAAATTCAAGCAAAATCAAACAGCAAAACCACCACCCGTATGAGTCCAGAATCCCTCCTAGACGATAAACTCAACTAGAAGGCACACTAGACTGGGGGACTTGAAGAGGTATGGTCCCAATTCCATGCACACATGGCAGGGACCACACCCCTTTTTTTATCCAACATCGCGCCTACATCAGCAAGCGCATCCAGAAGCTTCTAGAAGCTTCTGTAAGCTATCGCAGGTGGCACCAAAGATGCTCCTCCAGACAAAAAGGACAACATGTGTCACTAATGATCGGACGCCATATGGACTTGCAGCACGATCTTAGGACAGGCCGACAGCTGCTCATACAATTCCCTTACCTGGACAAATAGCGGCGCGCCACGTCACCCACTACTCTGAGTGCAGCAGAGGAGACCAAGAGGATATTCCACTTGGTCGGACAGCTGGCGCCCGGTGGCAGCTGGCAAGGCCTCTCCTCCCTCCTTCATCCTTCGGCTATAAATAGAACCCTTTCCTCATTCAGGTAGAACATTCTTCTCTCTTTACATTTCACCTACAACACACACGATTTTTCCTCAAAGCAGTACTTATTCTCACGCCGGAGGGTGGTCACAAGGAGAACCCCCCTATTCTCCTCCTTGTGGCGAGTCACCGGTGTTCTGTTTTGCAGGATTCCAGTCATCGGCGAGTAGAGAAAGAGATTGAACCCCACATACGAGACGACCCAGCTGGTTAACTAGTGTTAACCAGTGTTTCATCACATTCTGATGTGAACTTTTTCAAGCAATTGGTACATGTGCATGATCACGATTTGTTTAAACTACGACGTACGTTACCATTCGATGCTCAGAACCGATCCGCAACCACAACAAACTGAACACATGTAGATATCATTATAGTTAACTTTACTACTTTATATTAACGAAACCAACACACGTAGATATTAGTTTGGTTATATGATGACTTTATTTTTTTAAATATTCTTTATCAACTGTCATAGTAAATGATGCCGACTGAATTTCCACCATATACCCAATAACCCAAAGTAACACGGGTTTAATACTACTAGTTACATCTAATTTTATTTTATTTCTCATAATTATCAACTACTACATTTATATGATGATTACGTCATCTTTCAATAGTTCCTAGCCTCAATTGGCTAAAAAGGGCGGCAGGCTCTTTTTTTTTTTTCCAGGCAGCTGCCTGTCACTCCCCTATTGGCCCAACAAAATTACGATTTTGTCCTGCTTTAAATTTACGCTTTTGCCATCAGTTCAAATTTATGTTTTCGCCCCCGCTTAAAAATAAATTTACGCTTTTATTCCCAGCTAAATATTTCGATTTTGCCCCCGGTTAAAAATTACGATTTTGACCCGTTTCAATTTACAATTTTGCCATTAGTTTTTTCCCCTTAAAATTACGATTTTGCCATCAGGTCAAAGTTATGTTTTTGCCCACGCTAAAAAATAAATTTAAGCTTTTCCTCCAGGCTAAAAATTCTAATTTTGCCCTCGGCTCAAATTTACCATTTTGCCCTGTATAAATTTATACTTTCGCCGTTAGTTTTTTTTTTCTCACAGCCAGGTTACGATTTTGCCCTCAACTTAAATTAACATTTTGCCTTCCTGGTGATATTACAAGTTTGCCCAGAGTGCAAAATCACAGTCGTGCCGACAACTTCCTGGCACTCGCCCGTTGGTCCATTTAGTTTACGATTTATCCCTGAATTAAAAATATGATTTCGCCCTCAGTTAAAAATTACGTTTTTCTCATAATTTTAGTTTTTTTTACCAAAACTATAAAGATTTTTTGTTTTAATTGGTTTACTCGATTTTATTTTTTTTCGTGTCAAGGAGTTGCCTAACACTGGCTCATTAGTTCTGAAAAATTACACTTTTGCCCTGAGCTAAAAATTACGGTCTTATCATCGTTTTTGTTTTTTTTTCCCTAGCAAAATTATAATGGTCTTTTTTTAATTGATTGAAAATTATTCGGCTATCGCCCCGCAACGCGGACAGGGCATCTACTAGTTTTGGAACAAATTAAAAGTTGAAATAGTGTCAAAACGTTTAAGATTCAAAATAAGTTGAACAATGTTCAGGAATCAAGTCAACCATTTATTATAACACTAAAATATCGCAATAATTCAGCCAACATATCTTGACTGATCCACCACCAGTGACATCAACGGCTCCTACCTTTCTTCTAGAAAATTGTATAACATGCTGTATAGCTTGTACTCATAACAATCTTGAAAACATTTTTCTAAGAATTTAAGACCAAAGAAAGAAAGATCTATTTAACTCAAAGAAATTGGAAAACCCGTTACAAGTTATAAAAAGAATAAACGAATGAAGTAAGTTAGATTGTTACAATGTTGTCAAACTAGGAGTACTAAATATCAAAACAAACAATTGGACCATCTAAAATCAAATTATAAGTTTTCTTAATGATCTCTATGAACTAACTAAAATGACCCAACTGAACGATCATCACACTCGTATCATCAACCGATCCCCGTGAAGCCGAGAGTTCGACGAGCTTTTTGCAAGCGGATATTGCTTCTGATTTATCACTTGATGCACAAAAAGGTCGAGCTAAATCGACCGCTTCTTGATTGGTAACTTTTTCCCATAAACCATCTGAAGCCATGATCAAAAACTCGAATTCGGGTGTGATTTTGAACATTTTGGTTTCGGGTTCAGCAGTAATCCATTGTTTGAGGCTACGATCGCCAATTCCCCTTGAAACGGCTAGTGATCCAAGAACTCGAGAAACGCCTCGGCTACAATCGACGTAACCACCCTGAAAATTACCCAACAAAAATTTAGTAATCATAACATAAATTAAGTAAAAAATGTATAGAATTTTACCTGTGATTCGATTCGTTGCTGCTCATCCGGTCTTGAAGGGCGGTGATCAGAAGTAAGGGCCTCCGCGGCTCCTCCTCTACTAACAACAGCACGACAATCACCTGCGTTTGATACGACGAGAGTGCCCGAGCTTATAATGGCAGTCACACAACAAGCTCCACCGCGTTGTTCTTGTTTTAGAAACTGAGAATCCGTGTTTAAGTAACCTTGTTTGATTGCTTCCACTATTTCGATTTCGCCTCTCTTTTCCACCTCGTTTTGAATGTTCTTTTGAAGATTCTCTGACGCAAATTCCACAGCTTTTGATCCACCGTGGCCATCGAAAACACCAAAGAACGCCTGCAAATGTCACAGAGTTAAATTCCACAGCTTTTGCGTCATAAAAACGTACCCAGTAAAAATTTCAAGAAAATTACCATTTTATTTTTTCCATTAAAATCCACTTCAGCTTTAAACCGGTCTTCCATCTTCTCTCTCCTCCCTCTCTTACAATAAACCGAATACTCCTCTTGATCAACTTCCACCTCCTTCCACCGGTCCTCCACCGCACAAGGCGTTGACCGGCCAGCCGAAAAGCTCAAAGGCGCAACCGGAATATTTAATCTAGTGGGTCTCTTTCTCTTCTTCAACTGTGTTGGTGAAGTAGATAAACAATTGGGTACGTCGTCGTTAGAAGCTCTAAAAGGTCCACTGACAGGAGGTTTCTGAAGCCGGAACTTGAACGAATTCGATGGCGATGGAGAGTTAATTAATGTCAAAGAATCCGGTGACGATTTGCAGAAAATTGAAGAGGATAATCTTGGTGATGGAGAGAACACCGGTGAGTTTAAGACTGCAACGGCACACATGTTTTGTTTTTGGTCTGTTGTTTAAGGTTCCGATATTTTGGTTTGTTAAGTTTGATCAGTGTTTTTGTGGAATTTATATAGAGATGGGGGGTGAGTGGATGGTCAAAGTGGCCCCCCTATACTATATTCTTCACCGTGTTAATGTTGTGTGTTTGTGCTGGCTCCGTTTGGACTAAATTGCCCTTCAAAGAATTTGATACTTAGTTTACTACTAAATTGCCCCTTAACTTAATAGTCAATACCCTGATGGTTTAGTAACACGGTGCATCATTTCTAATCTAGACACGGGGACTTAAATAAATCTTGCAAGGTGTTGGAAAAACTGGGATTATCGATGACTAGTCGGTAATCGCTAATCGCCGGCCATTTATTAATTTTTAGGTAATTGGTGAATTAATTGCTAGTCGGCAATAATCAGCTTTAGTCAGCCGGAAATCAGCCCTAGTCGGCCGGATTTCAGCTCTAGTTAGCCGAAAATACAACTATTGTAAATTCCAGAGATAAGTCTTGTATACTTAAAAAATGGTAGAGGAGATTTTAAAAAGTGTCTACTTAAAAAAATACATATAAAATGTATGTATATATGTATAAAACTAAAAATCACATATAAAAATCTCAATCCAATTAATCAAGACTAATCCTGATTAATCGCTAGTCGATACCCTACCGACCGACTAGCCCCTATCGATTCTTACCACTATGGGTATAGGTGGTTAATTAACAGAAATATATAAGGAGTATGTTAGTTTGTCGCTAAAAAAATTCAAGAATTAATAAATAAATCATCAAAGTTTTTAAAAATGAAAACCGTAAATTCAACTGATGTTCTTGTGATAATTTTTAGCTGGTTATATTGTCATACCTATGGTTCGGGTCAAAGCGTACCTTAGCTCGGAATTATAGGCTCGATGAGAAGGTTACTGGGAGCTCACCCTAAAATAACTAGTTGTCCATTAAAAGGATTTGAAAACAAACCCCATTTCTTTCTATCTCTATTAGCTATGTGTGTTATATACAAATGCATGTCATACACAAAGAAGTTGATATAACCGGGCTATACTAGACTTAGAGTTTAAAATGTTAATCAAAGTGATAAAAATTGGTTTAATTATTTGAAGGTTCATGTCAATCGATTCTTAGACTCGCCTTTGGTAGGTTAAATTGATAGTAAAATAACTTAACTTGATCGATATAATGATTTAGTGTATATGTGAGAATATTTGATCATTTTTTCATGTAAAGGTTACATTTAACCGGTTAATAAATCATACTTACCTTTAACTTTTACAACTTTATACTGAACTGAACTACGCTAACATTTTGAATTTTTTATTGTACCATACGTACCCTCGAACTTCAAATTTGTTCCTTGTCTCGTTATCGTCAATATAAATTACACATCTTAAAAATTATTTAGTATGTAAGCTTTAATTAAGAATTAGAGTAAATTGCCATTTTAGTCCCTGAGTTTTGTCCAAATTTGCCATTTTGATCCAAATAGTTTTATTTTCCCCCCTGGGTCCCTGACTTTTACATTTGTTGCCATTTTGATCACTTTGCCTAACTCCATCCAAAAACCCAGTTACTCTTTTCAATTTAAACCTTTTCAGTTGCCATTTTGATCCAATTCCAAAAAATCAAAAAAATTCCAAAAAATCAAAAAAATTCCAAAAAATTCAAAAAATTCTAAAAAATTCAAAAAAATCTAAAAAATTCTAAAATAAATAACGGTACGGTTCGAAACGGTTTGCGTCGAAACGGTACGGTTCGATACGGTACGGGTTCGAAACGGTTCGCGTCGAAACGGTTCGGTTCGATACAGTACGGGTCGAAACGGTTCGGTTCGAAACGGAACGGGTCGAAACGGTTCGTGCCGAAACATTTAATGATTTTTGGATTTTTTAGAATTTTTTTGATTTTTTAGAATTTTTATGTTTTTTAGAATTTTTTATATTTTTTTGAATTTTTTAGAATTTTTTAGATTTTTTTGAATTTTTTAGAATTTTTTTTGATTTTTTGGAATTTTTTGGGATTTTTTTGATTTTTTTGGAATTTTTTTGATTTTTTGGAATTGGATCAAAATGGCAACTGAAAACATTTTTTAAGGAAATCCCCAAAATACCCCTGTTACAAACTGGGTTTTTGGATGGAGTTAGGGAAAGTGATCAAAATGGCAACAAAATGTAAAAGTCAGGGACCCAAGGGGGAAAATAAAACTATTTGGATCAAAATGGCAAATTTGGACAAAACTCAGGGACTAAAATGGCAATTTACTCTAAGAATTATAAAGATAAGATATACCGGTGTAATTAGTTTTGGAGAAGGGTAAAAATGTCAAAGCGAAGATCACATATTTGTATTGGTGAAAGGTCAAACACGTTATTTGTATCATGGGTTATATACTATAATATTCATATTGGGTGTGTGTGACTCGTTACACTCGCCTGTTACTTTCTCAAATCACCAATCAAGATTAAGCACACCTCAATGTCTCTTAACAGCTTGTACGTGATGCCATATTATTTGTATGCATATCTGAATCTAGTATTTTTGACTGAGAAATCAAACATATTTATATAGTTTTATGGTTTTCATGTTTAATATATTATTTTTAATAGCTGGGAAAAGAGTAGAGACAGGTGGCAGTTTTTTAAGGGATATGCATCTCGAGGAAACTACAAAGAAAGTATACCAGTTATTATTATTATTATTTTTTATTACAATATTATTGAGGATATGACTTGGCAAAATGAACATTTTAAATGCGTGTTTTTAGGGTTATAGGTCAAAGTTGTATCAATTTAAATGAAACGTTTTGTATTATGAAAATCTAGTAAGGGTATGTTTTGCATGAAGTTTTTAGTAGCTTTTAGAAGTTTTTAGAAGCTTTTAGAAGCTTGTACCTTTAATCTTTTAAGAAAAAATTCATACTCAATAAAAAGTCTTGTTTTGTTGAAAAAGCTTGAAGCTTTTAGGTTAGAGGTTTGTGGATTCGTCCTGAGGATCGATTCCTTAACCGTTGAATGCGTAGAACACGTATCTTGTGCAGAATCCAAGTACGTGTATAGATCAGACACAAAGAAGTAATTAAACTTGTTTTCTATTGATAATATGAAAGTTTACAACCATGAAAACAAACGTGTAGAGCTTCGTCTCTATAATGCTCAAAGTTACATGAAACAAGACCCTACACCTATTTATAGTAATAGCTCATCCGTAACTATATATCTCCGGATGGACCTGCATCCGTCTGAATGGGCTTGTGCATTCGTCCGAATGGACTCTAAGTGCATTTGTCCGAATGGACTTGGAATCTTACGTATAGGCTTTGACCTCCATTCGTCCGGATGGCTTTATGTCCATCTGTACTAATGGACTTCAACACATATGAACTTTATACTTTTCTCTGTTCAGCATCAGTCTTGTCTCATCTGTTTAAGCTACGATACGTGATTGACGGAAGCGATAGACATACTGCACTCACAGACTCCCCCTTGGATATTGCTGCAGTTAGGGTTGCAAACGAACCGAACGAACACGAACAAGACCTTGTTCGTGTTCGTTTGTTAAGAAATATACGTGTTTGCGAACCGTTCACGAACACTTATCGAATGACATTTTATGTTCGTGTTCGTGTTCGTTTGTTAAGGAAATGAACTTGTTCGTGTTCGTTTGTTAATTTTAGGCAACGAACGTTGGCAAACACAAATGAGCACAAACTAATGTTCATAAACACAAATGGAAACAAACGAACACAAACAATCGTTCATGAACAGAATATATAATACACCGACACATATTAATATTTAATTTGTTGGAATTTTAAAGTATTTAAATAAATAAAAAACTAAAAACACTAATGAAGTATCGAATACAAACGAACCTGTTACCGAACGTTCACGAACATAAACAAACGAACACGACCTCTGTTCATGTTTGTTCATTTAACTAAACGAACGAAATTTCTTGTTCGTGTTCGTTTGTTTAATAAACTAACGAACACAAACGAACTTTCCGCCGAACGGTTTACGAACTATTCGCCGAACGCTTGGTTCGTTTGCAGCCCTAGCTGCAGTCAATCTCGTAGCTTTCTATCTTCTTTCTCTCTGAGTCTTCCAGAAGTGTTGACATCTTCAGCACCACAGACTTTCCCTTTTACTCTAACAGACTCCCCTTGGATCTGCTTACATCGTTAGCTATTCCCCTATTCAGCAGACTCTCTCTCCAGGCTCCCCCTTTCTTTAAGTTTCCGACAACTTTCAGGATCAACACCTGGCTCTTTGATTGCAAGCTCCCCTTTGCTTTGAGCTTTTCTCTAGACTCCCCCTTAGACTCAGCTATCAGGATCGTAATCTGGCTTATCATCTGACAATTCCAAACGTTCATGAGAGTAATTTTTAAACATTTTAGGATCGAGAAACCTAGCTCTTATCACAATCATTTTTACAATCAAAGCTTTTTAGGTTCATCCAGGATTTGTAACCTAGCTTTATAGCAGGAACAAATTACTTGGCTCTCTCCCCCTATCAAATAACTTCTATATATTTGACAATGAAAGAATCCTAAACCCTCTCAGTTAATCATCCAAGTCCAAATTAATGATCTTGGAGATTTCACAAACTGTTTTTTATTTTTCAAATAAAACCTCAAGTTTCAAATTAATGAACTTATTTATTTTTAGAAACATGTTCAACATACTTAAATTTTGAAATTCAGCTTTCAGACATCGGTTGTCGAAAATAAAGTAGAAACAAAATCTTTTTGTATTTTTCAAAGTTTTTGCTAAAACACACTGAAAATCTTTTTGTAATTTTTTTCTTTAAAGAAATGCAGTAAACAAATATTTACAAACATATTTTTTTTAGTTCGCGTCAGAGGATCATATCAGTTTATGACAAATCACTAGCACTGTTGACATTAATAGACTTTAAGTTTTAAACAATTCACTTAGATTGTCAATAAACTGATCCACTTAAATTTTCACACAAACTTCAGTTGATCCAAGATACGAGATTTAGTGTTTTAAGAACTTAACTTATTCGCGTGTCCCACCTCAGAATATACTCGCATATCAAGATTCCCTAGATTCAGTCTTACAGGTGAGTATATTATATTGATATATGTACTATCGGTTAGTGTGAGGCCTTGATAGCTCAGGTATGAACTACCGTTCAGTCAAAGAGATGATTGTTTTGGCATCATCTGTTCTAGGGGGAGATTGTTGGATCATGTGGACCCCGCCAAAAGAACAAATGATTGGAAAGCCAAAATAATCTACAACAACTGATCACCAATAACATTGCTTAGAAGATTTGCTCCCTCAATGACAAAGGTATCAACATCTGCTACTCCAAAAGTCTGCTAAAGCCAAAGTTTGCCAAAGAGAAACATCTTATGAAGACAAAGCCTGCTGATACAAAGGTCTGCCAAAGGGAACCTCTGCTTGAAGGCAAAGTCTGTTGAAGCAAAAGGTCTGCTATGGTTCAACAGAGATTAAAGCTCAACAGATGATTATTCAATAGATGCTGCTCAACAGAGTTTTTAATGTAACAGTACTTAGACTATTAGCAAATGTTAGAGTTTGTCTCGGTGACGTCAGCCAACATGCTTCAGATATTTGATTTGTACTATAAATAGAACCGTGCATGTACTGTTCTATTTATCACTTTCCTTCTTGACATTTTGTACGAACAAATAGGAGTGATCAGGCCGAGGGGGAGTTTGTAATTCTCATGCATACATGAATCATTGTAATTTCAATATTTTACAAAAGCATAATGATGAAAGAAAATTTTCCATTGTCATGATCAAAAGTTTACTATTCCGCTGCATATTTCCATATTTGTTTATCTTCTTAAATTGTTTCATCTTAACTATTCACAACAATTCAAACTCAGATCCTAACATATACGACCCGTGTTAGACTACTATACGACGGAGTTTTCCTCTATATGATAGGTCTATACGATAGGTATTGTAGGATCGTTTTATGACCCAAACGAGTCAATCAGAAGAGTTCTAATCAATTCAAGAGGCGGAAACAAATGAATTGACTTGGAAAACAGCTTGTTTTACACTTAATTGTCTTGTTTTATTGATATAACAAATTTACAGATCAGTAGACACGTCGGCAGCACTTCAGTACCGGAATTCCAAAAGTTACAAATGATCTCGCATGAAGAGTATATATAGTTGAGGTGATTTCGCTTGAAAGTGGCACTGGCCATTTCAAGCGAAATTACACACTTACATATAAACCCTAATTTCTCGAACTACGTGCCCTGATCTAACATTCTTAATACAAGACTCGATACAAGACGAAGTCGACAGACGTATGCACCAACAGACTCCCCCTCGGATATTGACGAGTCTTAAGTGTCAAGTCTTCACATTCTTCAGTATTTATCAGTCTTTGGGCTCTTTCAAAGTATCTGACAGTGTAAGCATCCTCAATCTTTAAATCTCTTGCCTAGAAACTCAAACTGACTCTATATTCTCTTGATCGGATCTCTTGATTCTGCAAGCTTGTCAGTATCAGCAACTCTTCTCCCCCTCGGATGTTAATCTACTAGCAGACTCCCCCTTGAATTGTGCTGGGATCGTAGTCTGGCTTTTACAGATTCACAGGTTCAGGATCGATTCCTGGCTCACCTGCACAATCTCTACCCAAAACATAAGTTTCATAAAAGATAAAATGTAACAAATTTATAAACTCTGCTAATCACTTGATGAATTCATTTCAAAACAACGATTATTGATATAACAATTTTAATTTCTGATGACCACTTGTAAACAAAACATTTCTCTCTCAACATTCTCCCAAACCAGTTCGTCATATTTAGCACTTGGAATTTTAAAAATCAGCTCTCCAATTATCAGTTGTCGAAAATCTTTTTGAATTTTTCAAAAAATTATGCTAAAACACTCCGAAAATCTTTTTGGATGTTAATATAAAAGAAATGCAGTAAAGAAATATTTACAAACACTATTTTTGTGAGTTTGTGTAAGAGGATCATATCAGTTTTTGACAAGTCACAAGTACCGTTGAGCTTAGTTACACATTAAGAATTAAACAGTTCACTTAGATTGTCGATATACTGATCCACTTAAATTCTCACACAAATTTCAACTGATTCAGGATACGAATTATGTGAATTAAGAACTTAAACTTATTCATGTGTCCCACCTCTTGAATATACTCCTGTATCCAGATCCCAATATCCAGTCTTACAGGTGAGTATACCACAGATGATCTCTGTAAGGGGTTTAAATGCGAGGGCCGTGAGAGCTCAGGCTATTACTTCCGCAAAATCAGAGAGACGACGGCTTCGACTTTTGGTGTGTCCCCTTTAGAGGATCTTTTCTTCAACAGCACATGATTAGCATTTTTCAATGTTTCATCATTTTTTATGCTGAGGGGGGTGTTATATTTCAAGCAAGCATAAAGTATTATACGGGGACTAGGCCATTGCTTCCGCAAAATCAGAAGTCCCGGGATAATACCCCAGATATCACTGAGCATAAAGACCTAGTATCTCAGAAAGAGGGACCTTTCAAACAAGATTTCAGGGGTTACCTATATATCCAAGTAGTGTTCCCCACGAAACAAGTAAGTTTGAATTTAAGTTTATATCCCGAAAAAAATTACTAAATGTGTAAAAACCTATCGGTATATCATCAGTGAGACAGTTTAAAGCTATTTAATCATTACAATTCTTTAGCATACTGTGATAGTCTACTGATGTACTATCATTTCCTCTTTTCTCAACAAAACTCAATTTTGATTTTATCATGTTTTTGACTTTTTCAAATTTTCTAATGTTTTTGGATTTTCTGAAAATTTGAAAATTTCTTACTCCCCCTAAAATTCAAAATCATTTAAAGGAAATTTGAAAACAAACTGTACAAGGTAAAATGACAACTGTTATGAATTGCTTCAATTCACCATCCACTAGGCATAAACAATCAGAACTCCCCTTCACAACAAACTATTTTCCCATTATGATTTCAAAACACTTAAGTTTGTTTTAATTAAATGGTTTTTCCGAAAAATAAGTTTTGTTGATTTTATCACTCTGTAAAATCGGGGTTTTATTCATCATATTGTTTTTCAACCATTTGAATGAAAGTTAAATCAAGTTCAACTTAATGATCCTGATTAACCACTTGTAAGTAAAAACTGTCTTCAACCACTTGTAGGTTAGGGGATCAATTCATTACCTTGTTCTTCAATCATTTGAAAAATTTAACAATTTTAAGTTCAATCAACAAATATCTCTTGTAGAAAATCAAGTACAACTTAATGTCCCTGATTTACCACATGTAAGTCGAAATCTCACAACTGTGAATTTCTCAAGAAAGATGCCGATACCTGCTCCACACTTACCAACCTGGGAACTCCGGCAAGTCAGAATTTTAGTTTAAAAATGCTGTCACCCAGGCCTGACCAGCCTTGGGTGATTTTGGTACACATCTATCCCACCATCTTTTCGATTGATAAAATTCTTTGGCACCTTTAACTTTCCCATCAACCATCTTCTCAAAGATGTGTTTGACTTTCCCATTGAAAGCCTTTTCAGCATCAAATTCTCCTTTACCAGGGAAGAATTGATCTGAAATCTCAGTTTTACCAACCTTTAACTTCAAATTTTCTTTTGACAATTTTGGAAAGTTTTCATCGTTCATCTCATGAACGAAATTCTCATTCTTTTTCTCAACAAATGACTCCTCTGATTTTATGGAATCAGATTCATTGTCAGAACTACTCTCAGATTTTACAACCCATCTTTGTTTGTTTTCATCAACTTTTCTTTTGTAAAAACGTTTTGATGTTTCACCAACTTCAAAATTTGTTGGTTGTTTCTTTTCATCAACATGTTTTTTAATCATTTCAGAGTTAGAAGAAACTTCCTGTTTTGTACTGTTGAACTGTTGGCAATTCCAAGCAATGTGTCCAACTTTGTGACATTTAAAACAAATTCTTTTGTCAACTCTTGATACAAATTTCTTCATATTCTTCTTCCTTTTAGCAAGAAACTCTTGATTTGACTGTCTCCGGAATGGTTTCTTCTGCTCTTCTTCAGAACTTCCTCCAGTATCCGTTTCTTTCTCTTTCTCTTGGAAAGCTTCAAGACATGCAACAGTAGGATAAACTCTGTCAATCAAATAATCACAAGTTGTATAACTCAACAACAAATGTTTGATTCTTTCACTCTCAATCTTTTCAAGTTCCAAATCCTGCTTTAGCTTTGCACAGTCTTCAATATACTCATTGATGACTTTCTGCTTTGTCATTAAAGTAGAACTCATCATTGTCATAGCAGCATCAACTTCTCGGTTTGTCTTGTTCAGACCATCAACTGTTCTGTTCAGCACATCATATGACTCTTTCACGTACTTCACATCAGACAACAAATTTTCTTTCAGCTCTTCCAGTTCACAAATCTTCTTGTCCTTCTCATCACAATCTTTGCAAGATTCTAAACATTTCTGACAAGGTTTAATGACTTCAACTATCTTTTCAACTTCAACAATTTTTTCTACCTTGACTACTTTCTCAACTTCGACGAGTTTCTCAACTTCGACTATTTTCTCAATTATCTTTTCTACTTCAACAATCTTTTCAACTACTTTTTCTTCATCAACTTCTGTTTTTATCTCACAATCTTCATTTTCAACTTTCTTTGTTGAAATTTCTGCAACTTCAGTTTTCTCGGCTTCCAATTTTTCTTTTTCTTCATCAATTCTTCTTGCTTCCAAGTCTCTCTTCAATCTGGCAGCTTTCTTCTTATTCAGTTTTTCAATTTTATCTGCAAAAAACAAATTAAAACTAAATGAGTCTAAACTTTTTCTTGCATTATTAATGTACTCTTCCTCGTCATCAGTATCATCATCACTTTCTGATGATCTTAAGATCTTCGTTCTTTCGACTTCTTGTTCTTCCAAGATTCTAGCAACAAGACCTGAACCAGGTGGAATGTATTTATCCGAGCTAAATCCCTCTGCAACCTTTTCATCATCCTGGTCAATTATACCATAACAAGCTCTTTTCTCTTCAATGGTACGTGCATGAGCAGTTTGTGGTTGTTGAGCAATCTGATGAAAAATTGATTTTTGATAATAATTGTTTTTTCCAGACTGATATTGTCTTCAATTTGCTTCTTTGTTTTTGCACTCACGCTTAAAAAAACCTTTTTATTTGCAACGAAAACAAGTAACCTTTGATTTGTCAAATCCTATCGGAGATGCACTCATTTCTCGAAAATCATCTCTTCCGGTGACTTGTGTGAATTTTTCTGCTCTTCTAACTGCACTAGCTAGACACCACTTGATGTCCATTAACTCAAGTTCCTCCACATCAATTTGGTCATAATCCTCTTTGGTAAGCATCGGATTTCCAATTCTGCCAGCAATTAAACTTTCATATGATTCCAACATAGCAACGAGTGATGCCATGTGTTGCTTAGCTATTTCCGGAGAAAGATTTTGACCATTTTGAATGTTCAAGGTAACATTGCACTGCAAATTTGTAGAATTCTTTTGTTGAGGACTTGGTGTTGTAAAATTTGGATCAAAACTTGAATATGCAGACGAAGATCCACCACTTTGAGTCATAGTACTTCCCTTTGTTCCAGAAGAACTATCAGCACTGAAACCAGTTTGAATCTTTGGGCTTGGAGTAACTTCAAATTTATTTTCTCTATAGTATAAACTGACATCTTGTTGAGCATTTGGACTATTCATGATTGCCGTTTTCTGGATATCCAACTCATGCTCTTCAATCTTCTGAATAAACTGTGCCAGATTCATATTTTCTGATTTTCTCAAGTGCTTTAAGATCAACAAATAAGTTCCCCATTTCTGCTGTGGTAACCATCGGCTAACTTATCAACCCATTCTTCATCATCTTTCTTTATATCCAATCTTCCCATTTCCAAAACCAGATGACAATATCTATCAATGGTCTTTTTTGTTGTTTCACCTTCCAAGGCTACGAACATATCAAAAGATTTCTTTAGTAAAGCCTTTTTGTTCTTGATCATATCCGCACTTCCTTTAAACTTTTGAATTAATGCCATCCAAATTGATCTAGCAGTACCATCATGTTGGAGTAAAACAAAGATATCTTCTTTAACTGCTTGTTGAAGAATACTGATCATCATTTTTTTCACTTGTATATTTCAATTTTTCAATATCTGAATAGTCACAGAAAGCTTTTTCAATCCCACGTTCATTTTTCGGTTTCTCATAATTTTTCTCTAATGAACACCATGCTTCAAACTTATAAGCTTGCACCCAATTCTAAAAATCGATTTTGCCATCCTCTAAAATCTTCGATATACATAAGCTTTGGTGGCTTTTGATAAGTTCCCGTCTCGTTCTCACTGTAAAGAGTTTCGGCAGCTGTAACTGGAGCAACTGGTGTAGCAAACGCATTGTAGAATTCCTCTTCCATGTTTCGGAAAATTGTTTCACAAAAACTCAAGTTTCACACGAAATATAGGTTCAAACGGAATCAACTTTCGAGCGAAATCCCTTTTGAAGCGGAATACCCCTTTGATGCGAAATAACACTATAGGTACAAAATATATGATTTCGTGTGAAATAACACACTTTCAAACGGAATATGTGTCGCAACCCCCGATCCCTTATTCCCGGGAACGGGCGGACGCGATCTCCGTTGTGGTGGTATCAGGTTATTTAATCTCGCAGCAGAATTTTCATCAGGACCGTAGTTAGGAAATGTTTATCAGAGTAAAACCACCATATTTTATATTAATAATCACATGGATAAAATCCAAGTTTCTTATTACAATACATTTATAGGGATAAACCCTATCTTATTTAATTTAAAACATCGTTTATTAGGTAACTTTTATAGCCACATTATCCCCAAGCCTTTAGTGCTCTCCAGCTGGCTTTCTACTAGTTGGCTATCACATTGGGTTACCTGAAACGCGTTTTAAAAACATTTGTCAGTCGGAAATACTGGTGAGTGAATCCCAGTTTAATCAAGAAACATTTTATAGATTAAAACAGTATCGAGGACGATTACAATGTTTATGTCTACACAATTACTCCATTTGGTACTATCAATCCACTGACTTGTGGGTCATATTACACATTGGCTAACTCATTGTCCCAATGGTAACGTACTGTCATCCTCGACTTACTACTCACAGTGTAGTAAATTTTGTATACAAAACCCCAACATACCGGCAGTAATTGAAGACTACAAAGACTCAATCACCGCTTAATCACATTGTAAAATATTTAAGGTTTTGTAAAAACTGTTAATAAAAAGGAGATTACTCACATTGCTATCTTAGGCTTTTCGTAAGGGTTTCCTGGATATAATCTATAATTTATACAAATATGCATTGATTAGTATCATAACCCTTTGAAATTATTAATGATACCCTCCCCGAGACGGCATTCCAACAACTACGTTGGGCAGAACCACGACAGTTGTTACGGAACCCTAAATCAATCGGGCAGCGTAACTATTATGAAACTGGGGTTATAATACTTACAACGGAGCAGAACCTCGCTAATTAGGGGTATAATACCCAACTATAATTTCTACTACTTCAGAAATTGAGATTGAGAATGAATTGTGAGCGACGGAAAACGAAAACTGATGCCTGCTATTTATAGTTGTGATATTGAGTTCTGTTGCGGCCGCGTGAGACACAGGCCAAGGTTACGCGGCCCGCGTCAACCTTGGTCAACACCATAGCTTGGCCCGGTCAGCTTGTAGACTTGCCACGATGTCGACACGTGTCGGCATCTGGTGTATCCGCATTTCATGAGCTTTCGCGGCCTGCGTCGATGTAAGCTTAAGCTTACGCGGCCCGCTTTAACTAAAGAAATCAGCGGAGTCAAAGTCCAGTCTTGATACGGCCCGCGTGAGCTTGAGGTGGGATCCTACGCGGCCCGCCTCAGCTCTAAATTCAGATTTTTATTTTATTTTTATAAACTATAACATATTTTGGGTTCGGTTTTCACATACGGGGTGTAATATAAAACATATAAGGATATTTTAACATATAACAGGGTGTACAAAATATAATGAGGGTGTTGGTTTTACCGAGGGTTGTTACATTCTCCCCACCTTGTTTTAGAGCTCGTCCTCGAGATCTATTGAAATAAATGCGGGTATTTCTTTTGCATTTCTGACTCGAGCTCCCATGTATACTCAGGTCCTCTTTTGGAGTCCCACTTTACTATGACTAGAACTAGTCTCTTGTGTTTTAGATTCTTGACTTTTTTGTCTTCAATTTGTAGAGGTCTTTCTACAAACTTGAGTTGTTCATTTACCTCTATATCGTTAAGAGGTACTATCAATGATTCATCAGCTAAACACTTTTTAAGATTTGATACATGAAACACATCATGTATTCCTGCCATTTCCTCTGGCAGTTGTAGTTGATAGGCTACAGGTCCTATTTTTCTAATAATCTTGAAGGGTCCAACATACCTGGGACTTAGCTTTCCCCTTTTTATGAATCTTACTACTCCTTTCCAAGGAGAGACTTTCAACAATACTTTATCTCCTACCTGAAACTCCAATGGCTTGCGTCGTTTATTGGCATAACTCTTTTGTCGATCCCGTGCTGCTTTCAGTCGTTCCTTGACTTGAATAATCTTGTCAGTTGTTTCTTGCACTATCTCAGGTCCAGATAGTTGCTTTTCCCTAATTTCTGCCCAACATACTGGGGTTCGACACTTTCTTCCATAAAGTGCTTCAAATGGTGCAGCATTGATACTTGTGTGATAACTATTCTTATAGGAAAATTCTATTAAAGGTAAGTGATCGTCCCAATTACCTCCAAAATCAATTACACAAGCTCTAAGCATGTCCTCCATTGTTTGAATTGTTCTTTCACTTTGTCCGTCTGTTTAAGGATGATAAGCTGTGCTTAACCTTAACTTGGTTCCCATTGCCTTTTGGAAACTTGACCAAAAATGAGATGTAAAGTGACTATCTCTATCAGAAACAATTGATAAAGGAATGCCATGTAAAGAAACAATTTCATTTACATGCAATTTAGATAATTGTTTCATACTAATTGTTTCCTTCATTGGTAAGAAATGAGCTGACTTGGTTAGTCTATCTACAATCACCCAGATTGTATCATTTCCTTTCTTAATTTTGGGTAATTTAGTAACAAAATCCATGGTTATTAATTCTCATTTCCAAACTGGCATTTCTAATTGCTGTAACAAACCTGAAGGTTTCTGATGTTCAGCTTTAACTTGTGAACAAGTTAAACATTTAGAAACATAAGCTGCTATATCCTTTTTCATTCCTATCCACCAGAAATTTTTCCTTAAATCCTGGTACATTTTGTCACTTCCTGGATGCATCGTATACTTGGACTTATGAGCTTCTTCTAATATACGATGGCGTAGATTTCCTAATTTAGGTATCCACATTCTCTTTTCATGGAATCTCCAAATTCCATCTGTTCCTTGTTTTAATTCTTTTAACATACCTTTTAACTTTTCAGTATCTTCCTTGATTACTGATTTTTGTGCTTCTTTTATTTGATCATTTAAATTTACTTGCAGATTTAATTTAAGAGAACGTACCCTTCTTGGCTTTTCATGATACTTTCGGCTTAAAGCATCTGCCACTACATTTTCTTTTCCTTCATGATACTGGATATCACAATCATAATCACTAAGAAATTCCATCCAACGTCTTTGTCTCATATTCAACTCTTTCTGCCCGAAAACATACCTTAAACTCTTATGATCAGTGAATATGGTAAACTTACTACCATAAAGGTAATGTCTCCAAATCTTAAGAGCAAAAATTATAGCTCCTAACTCTAAATCATGGGTTGAATAATTCTCTTCATGATTCTTAAGTTGTCTAGATGCGTAAGCTATAACTTTCTGATGTTGCATTAATACACATCCATAACCTAATTTAGAAGCATCACAGTAGACTATAAAGTCTTTAGTTCCTTCTGGTAATGCTAATATGGGTGTATGGGTTAATCTTTGCTTAAGGATTCTAAAGGCTTCTTCTTGTTTTACTCCCCATTCAAACTTAACAGATTTACAGGTTAGCTTAGTTAAGGGAATGGCTATTCTAGAAAAATCTTGAATAAACCTTCTATAATAACCGGCCAATCCTAAGAAACTTCTAACCTCAGTTGGTGATTCAGGGGTTTTCCATTTAGTAATTGCCTCGATTTTTGTTGGATCTACATGAATTCCTTCATGATTGACTAGGTGTCCAAGGAATTGTACCTGTTCTAACCAAAATTCACACTTATTGAATTTAGCATAAAGCTTTTCCTTTCTTAAGAGACTTAAAAGTGTTTGCAAATGCCTTGCATGATCTTCTTTATTCTTAGAATAAATTAGAATATTATCTATGAATACAATTATGAATTTATCCAAATATGGCTTACATATTCGGTTCATCATGTCCATAAATGCAGCTGGGGCATTGGTTAAACCAAATGGCATGACAGTAAATTCATAATGACCATACCTTGTTCTAAATGCGGTCTTAGGAATGTCCTCTTCCTGTACCTTTAATTGATGATATCCTGACCTTAAATCGATTTTAGAGAAAAATCGAGCTCCTTGTAGCTGATCAAACAGATCATCGATTCTTGGTAATGGGTACCGATTCTTAATCGTGACTTTGTTTAATTCACGGTAGTCAATGCACATACGCATTGATCCGTCCTTCTTTTTAACAAACAGTATCGGCGCTCCCCATGGCGACGAACTTGGTTGTATGAATCCTTTCTCTAATAATTCATCTAATTGTTTCTTTAGCTCCTGCATTTCAGCGGGTGCCAACCGATAAGGTGCTTTGGCAATTGGTGAAGTTCCTGGTAGCAGGTGAATTCTGAATTCAACTTCTCTGTCTGGAGGTAGTCCTGGTAATTCTTCTGGAAAGACATCTGAAAACTGAGATACTACTGGAATATCTTTTAGTTCTTTTTCTTTAGTGTTAGTGATTATAGAAATCAAATACACTATAGAACCTTTTCTTATACAACTTGCAGTTTTCATCACAGAAATTAATTTAGTGGATCTAAACGGCTTATCTCCTTTAATTATGATCGTTTTACCTTTTTGTGAATTTACTTGAATTAACTTTTGATCACACAAAATATTGGCTTTATTGGCTATTAACCAATCCATTCCTAGAACAACATCGAATCCTGCCAGATTCATGGGATAAAGATTTGCAATAAATTTCTGATTTAAAATTTCTATTCTTGCTCCCTGCAAGATTTCAGAAATCCTAACAGTTTCTCCATTGGCTATTTCTACTAGACATTCTTGTGGTAGTCTAGTTAATGACTGAGTTAGAATTTTGCAAAACGAAGTATTAATAAAACTTTGGTTTGCACCAGAGTCAAATAATACTTTAGCAAATATATCATTAACTAAAAACGTACCAGCTATAACGTCTGGGATCATCTTGGCTTCATCTGCAGTAAGAACAAATGCTCTAGCATTTTTAGTATTCTTGTTGTTTGCAGCTGGGGCCAATTTTGGACAGTTTAGCCTGATATGACCTTTTTCTCCACAGTTGTAGCATAATCCATTACTGGATTTCCTCTTGCAATTTTCTTCCTTGTGTCCTGGCATCTTGCAGTAATTGCAGAGATTTGAGCATAATCCATCTGATTTCCATTGTTATTGATGCTTGGGTTTTCATTAACCACGTTAATGTTACTCTGATTATCGTTATTTAGATTTCCTTGATTTTCTTCGTCGGCCATCTGAATTTTAAACATTTACCCGTATTAATATCACAAATAATAGGTAATATGGTAAATCACATAACACGCAATTTAACCAAAACCGTCGATCATTGCAACTTGTACTCTATTTTCATATACGGACGGATGAAGTGAAAGGACGACCCAAACTCTAGAAGACATGATCCGAGCATGTGTGATAGATTTTGGTGGAAATTGGGACGATCACTTACCTTTGATCGAATTCTCCTATAATAATAGTTATCATTCAAGTATTGAAACTGCCCCATTTGAAGCACTGTATGGAAGAAAGTGCAGAACTCCAGTTTGTTGGGCAGAAATAGGAGAAAGTCAATTGTCAGGTCCTGAAATAGTGCAAGAGACGACTGACAAAATTACTCAAATCAAGGAAAGGCTGAAGACGGCTCGAGATCGCCAGAAGAGTTATGCAGACAATAGATGTAAGCCATTAGAATTCCAAGTTGGAGACAGAGTACTGTTGAAAGTTTCTCCTTGGAAAGGAGTGGTTAGATTTGGTAAGAAAGGAAAGCTAAGTCCCAGATACATAGGACCATTTCCAGTGATCCAACGTATAGGACCAGTTGCTTATCGTTTAAAACTACCAGAGGAATTAGCTGGAGTACATGATGTATTTCATGTATCCAATCTCAAGAAATGTCTGTTAGACGAATCTTTGGTAATACCTCTCCAAGATATAGAGGTAAACGAAAAACTAAAATTTGTTGAGAAACCTCTTCAGATAGAAGACAGAAAAGTGAAGTTTCTCAAGCAGAAACGACTAGTGCTAGTTAAAGTAAAGTGGGATTCAAAGAGAGGAGCTGAATACACTTGGGAGCTGGAATCTGAGATGAAGAAAAAGTATCCCTACTTATTCCAGTAAATCTCGAGGACGAGATTTTTATTAAGGTGGGGAGAATGTAACAACTCTCATCAAAAGTCATATTTATTAAAATAATTTGTCCAATAGGAAACCCTAATTGAGACACCCAAGTGATTCTGTACAAACCCTAAAATTTTCAGAACAATCAGAATCAGGATCAGGGCCCCTAAAACTCAGGGGGGGGGGGGTAAACCCTAGTTACGATTATCTTAAAATTTCGTTAGCAAAAATCGAATTTACAAAACAGTCAAGTCAGCAAGGCTAGTCCCAGACGTGGCTGACCTAGGGTGAAATCGTGTCCCTTGTGCACCGCAAGGATTTTAGGCTTACGGTGCGCAAGCCTGGCCAAATTTTAAGTATAAATAGCAGGCATTGGCAATCAAATTTTGGTACTGAAACGACGTAAAACTTCGCTACATGCACTGAGATACGTTCTGTTTACCACAATTAACACACACGGATCACTAATCGCCGCCGCAATACAGGGTAATAACTCGATCGCTGATACGATTCAATGTCCGATCGATTAAACTATCCAATGGATGTTTAAGTGCTGCCCACATTAGGGTTTATGCTTTGTCATTCGTCGTTAATTCGATGGATGTTTAAGTATCGCAATTTGTCATTCGTTGTGAAGGTTTTAATCTCGTGAGTTATCGTAAATGCTGTATTAAGTTACTAACCAAATTGTGTGCCTGTTATTAAATTTAGGTTAAAAGGCTAATCAGTAGGCTAGGCTCTGCTCAAATTAAATCTGCAATGTGAGTCATTCTCTTTTTATCAAATTACTTTACAAAAGCCTATTTATTTCAAAGTTATAATTACAGGGATTAAGTCTTGTTATCTGAAATTACTGCCAGTATGTGGGGGGATGTGCACATAGCTACTAATTATTTATCACTTGTGGGTGAAAGGACCCAGCAAGTGATATGTCCACAGTCACAAGTCCGGTCAAGTGACAAGTGGGTCAGTTAATTCAAAAGATAGAAACATTGTAATCGCTCTTAATACTGTAAATTATAACAAACAGGTCGTTTCAGTAAAATGAATGATTCACTCAGTATTTCCTGCTGACAAAACATTTTTCAAACATGTTTCAGGTGATCTGTTGTGATCCAGGAAAAGTGCCGCGAAGCACTACAAGCTTAAGGAAGTGACTCAGTATAAAATAAAGAAACATGTTTTGTAAAATAAAAGATTTCTTCGTGAAATCTTATGATTGTAAATTACCGGGTTTTATCCTGAATTGTGAAATAAAATAATCGGGAAATATTTCAGTTTTAAAAAGATCCTGAAGAAACTTCTGCTGTTAATTAAATACCACGGGATTTCTGTCCCGCGACTCCTGAAACGGGTCAAACCGGGTCGGGGGCCGTGACAGAAAAAGGTGGTATCAGAGCCACTGATTTAAGCCAATTAAGTATTTAGAAATACTTAATTTTTTTATGATTGCCAATTATATGATTATGTGTTTTATTAATTGAATATTTGTGTACAGTATGGGTAAGCAAAAGTTGTCAAACATCTATCTTAAATTAGATAGGTCATCAAACGAGAAGGGAAGTTCATCCTCAAAACAATCTGTAATTCCTGAAGAAGGAATATTTGTGCGAAAGGCACAATATGAGGAACCACTTTCTCCTAGTAAAAGAAGTCTGATTATTAGGAAAAGTAAAGAGAAAATAAAGAAATTCCGAGAAAAGAAGATTAAACAGGAAACTCAGGAATTAACCAGTAAAACACCTTGGGAGGACAAGTTAGATGAGAAATGGGCAGATCTTTATATGCTAGCTACTGTAGCGGTTAATGCCAATCTTTAAATAATTTTTACCCAAGTATTAGCACCTTTATCAACTACAGGCCAGAAACTTTATTTCAGTAAATAAATAAGTTACAATAAACTTTAGTATGTTTTATTATTTTTTTAGTTGTTTTGTAGTACCCAGTATGAAATAATATTTAAAAAGTTTTTCTATAAAATTTTGTTATAATTTTAATTATGTGTATTTTGCTAAACAGCATGAGTGACTTGTCTGATGCCCTTCAAAACCTAAATCTCTATCCGGTAAAAATAGAGGTTTCTAGGGATTTCAATAGGTATATACCAGACATAGAAGAACCTATTGAATTTAATGCTTCACCACCTCCAGAGAAACCCAAGCCCAAGAAAAGGAGGAGATTTGTAGGATGGAGACGTGTGCGTAGGAGGAAACCCGTTCCTAGAAACATTCCCAAAATTGAAAATCCTTTAGATAAAGGGAAGGAAATTGAAGCCGGGGAAGAGTCTAGGCAGATGAGATTACAGTTTGATGAATATTCAAAGCAAATAGAAATGGAGGTTGGAGGAAGTTCTCAGGTAAAAGTTGGAGAAAGTTCTAAACAAAATCAGGAAATGACATTGCAAGAAGAGCTGGATTTTATATTGGCAAGCTGTGATACTATTCAGCCTGTCAATAGAAATGTTTTTACTCAGCCTCTTGAATCTCAATTACCAATAAACTTAGAACCAGCAATCCCAGAACATATAGTCCATACCCAACCTTTAGGAATGGACGAATGGTGGACGAATGACTGGCAATTCCAAAACCTGCTCAACAGTCCTAATTCCTTTCTTCCTCAGTTCGACCCGAAACCATTACCAAATCCACCCATGAGTAACGAGAATTTAGCAGAACTTCGCCATTTTGGCGAAGAGTTAATGGATGAGGGAAATAGAATCCGGGAGATAGGGGGACAAATTGCATGGAAGTATGATGAAAGGGAGCTTCGTTTTTAGAAAAACAAATGACGAAAGATAGTAGGTTTATGAAACTGTTGTTGTGTAATAGTAATAATAAAATCAGTATGTGTAAAACAAATAATAAAACGGTTGTATATAGAAGCATGATATAATCTATAAAACAAATGAAATTTTAGAAAATTTACAATTTTGTTTGTACATTCGTTTACGTGATTATGTGCAATTAATTGTGACATTGGATTATTTCTTTTATACTAATTATTTATCTATAAATTAATTATCAGATGGAAAACGCTAATAACGAACCAGTTAATGAGGTTAATCAATCTGAGCAACACCCGGGGGATCAATATATGACTAGACAGGATATAGAAAATATTGTTGCTCAAAGAATAGCTAATGCTATTCCAGCAATCGTTGCTGCTGTTAAAAGTCCAATAGAACCGCAACCAATCGTTCCTAGCAAACGTATTTCTGAAGATAATTTTAGTAATAGCATAAACGGAGGCGGTAATCATACTAATCATAATAATGAACCACTGCAAGCTCCGCTCCCTAAGAAAATGAAAGCTGCAACACCTGGTTGCACTTACAAAGAATTTCTTGCTTGCAAACCCACTGAATTTGCAGGCAATGAAGGAGCGACTGCGGCACTGCGTTGGTTAGAGAAAACCGAGGCAGTGATTACCATAAGTAAATGTGCTCAGGATGATCAGGTTATGTACGCGTCAAATCTTTTTAAAGAAGGGGCGCTAGAATGGTGGAACACGGTGTTACAAGCAAAAGGAAGAATGATATCTTATGCCATGAATTGGGAAGAAATTAAGAATCTTGTAGAAAGAAAATTCTGTCCTGAGTATGAAAAAGATCAAATGGCAAATAAGTTCTTAAACCATAGAATGATGGGTGTAGATTGTCGCGGTTATACTTCGACATTCTTCGAATATGCTAGAGTGGTACCAACACTAGCTTCGCCAGAACCGGTACTCATTTCTCGCTATATCTGGGGATTGATTGGTGAAATCCACAATATCGTTAAAGCTGCGAGACCTTGCACTATTGACGATGCAGTGGAATTAGCCAACACCCTAACTGATGAACTAGTACGCACAAGAGATGATAATAAGAAAAAGGAATTGGCTCAGAAAATTACCCAAGGATTTCGTACGGGTAATAATACTAGCTTCAAGAGAAAAGGAACAGGGCAATCTTCAACTTTCCCGTTCTGTCAAAATTGCAAAAAGAAACATTTTGGAAGATGCAAGGTATATTGCAATTTTTGCAAAACTGTAGGACATCGTGAAGAAAATTGCGGGAAGAAATCCATAATTTGTTACAATTGTGGAGAAGCAGGACATTTCAAAACAGAATGTCCTAAAGTGGTCAAACCAGCAGACAACAAAGCCAAGACAGTCGACAGAGCCACTAAAAAGAATGTCAGAGCATTCCAGCTGACCACTCAAGAAGCAGAACTTATTCCCGATGTGATAGCTGGTACGTTCCTAGTTCACAATGTATATGCAAAAGTATTATTTGACTCTGGTGCAAACCAAAGTTTTATAAATACTTTATTCTGTCAAGCTCTTAAGTTACCTTTAACCGACATTAGGCAGATTTTTACAGTCGAAACCGTAGATGGGAATTCAGTTAAAATAGATCAGGTTTTGCAAAAAGTAGAAATAGAACTTTCAGGTTATAAATTTTCTGCAAATCTGTTACCTATGAAATTAGCTGAATTCGATGTTGTGTTAGGAATGGATTGGTTAATAGCCAACCATGCTCGAATCCTTTGTGATAAAAATTCTGTAGAAATTCAGGCACCTACTGAAGAAATAATCACGATTACAGGAGATAAGCCACGTAAACCCATGAAGTTCATATCAGTAATGAAAGTTGCTAGTTATGAACGAAAGCAAGGAATAGTATATATGACTTCAGTAATCATTAGTACTAAGGGCAAAGAACTTAAGGAAATTCCCGTAGTTTCGGAATACCCAGATGTATTTCCAGAAGAATTACCAGGATTACCTCCAGATAGGGAAGTAGAATTTAGGATTCATCTAATTCCCGGAACTATACCGATAGCCAAGGCACCTTATCGGTTAGCACCCACAGAAATGTTAGAACTGAAAAATCAATTAGATGAATTACTAAGCAAAGGATTCATACAACCTAGCTCATCCCCTTGGGGAGCGCCAGTGTTGTTTGTAAATAAGAAGGATGGTTCGATGAGAATGTGTATTGATTATAGAGAATTGAATAAGGTTACCATTAAGAATCGATACCCATTACCTAGGATTGATGATCTATTCGATCAACTTCAGGGGGCTAGATATTTTTCTAAGATAGATTTACGCTCCGGAAATCATCAATTAAATGTACAAGAAGAAGACATACCTAAGACTGCTTTCAGAACTAGGTATGTTCATTACGAGTTAACAGTCATGCCCTTTGGATTAACGAATGCACCTGCCGCATTCATGGACATGATGAATAGAATCTGTAAACCGTATTTGGATAAATTTGTAATTGTCTTCATAGACGATATACTTATTTATTCAAAAAGTCAGGACGAACATTGTGAGCATTTACATACACTCTTAACTTTGTTAAGAAAAGAAAAGCTTTATGCCAAATTCTCGAAGTGTGAATTTTGGTTGCAAGAAGTGCAATTCTTAGGACACATGGTGAATCATGCAGGTATTCATGTAGATCCTGCTAAGATAGAGGCAATTACCAATTGGAAGGTTCCGCAAACCGCAATGGAAATTAGAAGTTTTATAGGTTTAGCTGGATATTATAGACGATTTATTAAGGATTTTTCCAAAATAGCTGTACCATTAACTAAGCTAACCGGTAAAGCCGTTAAGTTTGAATGGGGACATAAGCAAGAAGAAGCTTTTAGGATCTTGAAACAGAAATTAACCAATGCTCAAATCTTAGCCTTACCAGAAGGAACAGAAGATTTTGAAGTATATTGTGATGCTTCAAAACTAGGATTAGGATGTGTGCTTATGCAACGCAAGAAGGTAATTGCGTATGCCTCAAGATAATTGAAAAAGCACGAAGAAAATTATACGACTCATGACTTAGAGTTAGGAGCTGTAATTTTTGCCCTTAAGATTTGGAGACATTATCTTTTCGGAAGTAAATTTACTGTCTATACAGACCACAAAAGTTTAAAATATATTTTTGGGCAAAAAGAGTTAAATATGAGACAAAGAAGATGGATGGAAATCCTAAGTGATTACGACTGTGATATTCAGTATCACGAAGGAAAGGCAAATGTAGTTGCAGATGCCTTAAGTCGTAAGTATCATGAGAAACCACGACGGGTTCGTGCTCTCAGATTAAATCTACAGTTAGATTTAATGGAACAACTGAAGCATTTTCAAGAAACAGCAATAGAGGATGTTGCTGAAGGAATGAAAGGACGAATAAAAGAATTAGAACAGGGAGATGATGGAATTTGGAGATTCCATAAGAAAAGAATTTGGGTACCAAAACAAGGAGAATTAAGAAATAAGATCTTAGAGGAAGCTCATAAATCTAGGTATACCATACACCCTGGAACCAATAAAATGTACCAAGATTTAAGAAATAATTTCTGGTGGATAGGCATGAAGAAGGATATAGCTAGTTATGTTTCTAAGTGTCTTACTTGTTCACAAGTTAAGGCAGAACATCAGAAACCGTCAGGTCTACTACAACAATTAGAAATGCCTGTATGGAAATGGGAACTTATAACAATGGATTTTGTTACTAAGTTACCCAAAACCAAGAAAGGTAACGACGCGATTTGGGTAATTGTGGATCGATTAACCAAATCTGCTCACCTTCTACCTATGAAAGAAACCTTTAGCATGGAAAGATTGGCAAAGTTGTATGTAGATGAAGTCGTATCTCTACATGGAGTTCCACTCTCCATTGTATCAGATAGGGATAGTCGTTTCACTTCTCATTTCTGGAAAAGTTTCCAAGAAGCAATGGGAACTCGACTAAACCTAAGTACTGCATATCATCCACAAACGGACGGACAAAGTGAAAGGACGATCCAAACTCTAGAAGACATGATCCGAGCATGTGTGATAGATTTTGGTGGAAATTGGGACGATCACTTACCTTTGATCGAATTCTCCTATAATAATAGTTATCATTCAAGTATTGAAACTGCCCCATTTGAAGCACTGTATGGAAGAAAGTGCAGAACTCCAGTTTGTTGGGCAGAAATAGGAGAAAGTCAATTGTCAGGTCCTGAAATAGTGCAAGAGACGACCGACAAAATTACTCAAATCAAGGAAAGGCTGAAGATGGCTCGAGATCGCCAGAAGAGTTATGCAGACAATAGATGTAAGCCATTAGAATTCCAAGTTGGAGACAGAGTACTGTTGAAAGTTTCTCCTTGGAAAGGAGTGGTTAGATTTGGTAAGAAAGGAAAGCTAAGTCCCAGATACATAGGACCATTTCCAGTGATCCAACGTATAGGACCAGTTGCTTATCGTTTAAAACTACCAGAGGAATTAGCTGGAGTACATGATGTATTTCATGTATCCAATCTCAAGAAATGTCTGTCAGACGAATCTTTGGTAATACCTCTTCAAGATATAGAGGTAAACGAAAAGCTAAAATTTGTTGAGAAACCTCTTCAGATAGAAGACAGAAAAGTGAAGTTTCTCAAGCACAAACGACTAGTGCTAGTTAAAGTAAAGTGAGATTCAAAGAGAGGAGCTGAATACACTTGGGAGCTGGAATCTAAGATGAAGAAAAAGTATACCTACTTATTCCAGTAAATCTCGAGGACGAGATTTTTATTAAGGTGGGGAGAATGTAACAACTCTCATCAAAAGTCATATTTATTAAAATAATTTGTCCAATAGGAAACCCTAATTGAGACACCCAAGTGATTCTGTACAAACCCTAAAATTTTCAGAACAATCAGAATCAGGATCAGGGCCCCTAAAACTCAGGGGGGGGGGGGGTAAACCCTAGTTACGATTATCTTAAAATTTCGTTGGCAAAAATCGAATTTAAAAAACAGTCAAGTCAGCAAGGCTAGTCCCAGACGTGGCTGACCTAGGGTGAAATCGTGTCCCTTGCGCACCGCAAGGATTTTAGGCTTACGGTGCGCAAGCCTGGCCAAATTTTAAGTATAAATAGCAGGTATTGGCAATCGAATTTTGGTACTGAAACGATGTAAAACTTTGCTACATGCACTGAGATACGTTCTGTTTACCACAATTAACACACACGGATCACTAATCGCCGCCGCAATACAGGGTAATAACTCGATCGCTGATACGATTCAATGTCCGATCGATTAAACTATCCAATGGATGTTTAAGTGCTGCTCACATTAGGGTTTATGCTTTGTCATTCGTCGTTAATTCGATGGATGTTTAAGTATCGCACTTTGTCATTCGTTGTGAAGGTTTTAATCTCGTGAGTTATCGTAAATGCTGTATTAAGTTACTAACCAAATTGTGTGCCTATTATTAAATTTAGGTTAAAAGGCTAATCAGTAGGCTAGGCTCTGCTCAAATTAAATCTACAATGTGAGTCATTCTCTTTTTATCAAATTACTTTACAAAAGCCTATTTATTTCAAAGTTATAATTACAGGGATTAAGTCTTGTTATCTGAAATTACTGCCAGTATGTGGGGGGATGTGCACATAGCTACTAATTATTTATCACTTGTGGGTGAAAGGACCCAGCAAGTGATATGTCCACAGTCACAAGTCCGGTCAAGTGACAACTGGGTCAGTTAATTCAAAAGATAGAAACATTGTAATCGCTCTTAATACTGTAAATTATAACAAACAGGTCGTTTCAGTAAAATGAATGATTCACTCAGTATTTCCCGCTGACAAAACCTTTTTCAAACATGTTTCAGGTGATCTGTTGTGATCCAGGAAAAGTGCCGCGAAGCACTACAAGCTTAAGGAAGTGGCTCAGTATAAAATAAAGAAACATGTTTTGTAAAATAAAAGATTTCTTCGTGAAATCTTATGATTGTAAATTACCGGGTTTTATCCCGAATTGTGAAATAAAATAATCGGGAAATATTTCAGTTTTAAAAAGATCCTGAAGAAACTTCTGCTGTTAATTAAATACCACGGGATTTCCGTCCCGCGGCTCCTGAAACGGGTCAAACCGGGTCGGGGGCCGTGACAAAATGGCTCTTCAGATTTGGCTCTAAAAGAAAATATTCCCTCCTCCTGATCAGCAGAATACCCTGAAAGGGCAGGCTGTGATGATGTACCTTCACTCCTAGGTGAATCAGCTAACTGACGATTCACATCTGATGGTCCTTGATCACTCATACTGAAAACTAACAAATAGTCAAATAACACATAACAAATAAATACAGTTATGCATGTATTTCTGAAATTTATTTCCTAACACAAATTTTAGAATTTAAGTGTCAGCAGAACATTTCTTTGGCTCAGACTAGTGGCTAGGCTCTGATACCACCTCCTGTCGCAACCCCCGATCCCTTATTCCCGGGAACGGGCGGACGCGATCTCCGTTGTGGTGGTATCAGGTTATTTAATCTCGCAGCGGAATTTTCATCAGGACCGTAGTTAGGAAATGTTTATCAGAGTAAAACCACCATATTTTATATTAATAATCACATGGATAAAATCCAAGTTTCTTATTACAATACATTTATAGGGATAAACCCTATCTTATTTAATTTAAAACATCGTTTATTAGGTGACTTTTACAGCCACATTATCCCCAAGCCTTTAGTGCTCTCCAGCTGGCTTTCTACTAGTTAGCTATCACATTGGGTTACCTGAAACGCGTTTTAAAAACATTTGTCAGTCGGAAATACTGGTGAGTGAATCCCAGTTTAATCAAGAAACATTTTATAGATTAAAACAGTATCGAGGACGATTACAATGTTTATGTCTACACAATTACTCCATTTGGTACTATCAATCCACTGACTTGTGGGTCATATTACACATTGGCTAACTCATTGTCCCAATGGTAACGTACTGTCATCCTCGACTTACTACTCACAGTGTAGTAAATTTTGTATACAAAACCCCAACATACTGGCAGTAATTGAAGACTACAAAGACTCAATCACCGCTTAATCACATTGTAAAACATTTAAGGTTTTGTAAAAACTGTTAATAAAAAGGAGATTACTCACATTACTATCTTAGGCTTTTCGTAAGGGTTTCCTGGATATAATCTATAATTTATACAAATATACATTGATTAGTATCATAACCCTTTGAAATTATTAATGATACCCTCCCCGAGACGGCATTCCAACAACTACGTCAGGCAGAACCACGGCAGTTGTTACGGAACCCTAAATCAATCGGGCAACCTAACTATTATGAAACTGGGGTTATAATACTTACAACGGAGCAGAACCTCGCTAATTAGGGGTATAATACCCAACTATAATTTCTACTACTTCAGAAATTGAGATTGAGAATGAATTGTGAGCGACGGAAAACGAAAACTGATGCCTGCTATTTATAGTTGTGATATTGAGTTCTGTCGCGGCCCGCGTGAGACACAGGCCAAGGTTACGCGGCCCGCGTCAACCTTGGTCAACACCATAGCTTGGCCCGGTCAGCTTATAGACTTGCCACGATGTCGACACGTGTCGGCATCTGGTGTATCCGCGTTTCATGAGCTTTCGCGGCCCGCGTCGATGTAAGCTTAAGCTTACGCGGCCCGCTTTAACCTAAGAAATCAGCGGAGTCAAAGTCCAATCTTGATACGGCCCGCGTGAGCTTGAGGTGGGATCCTACGCTGCCCGCCTCAGCTCTAAATTCATATTTTTTATTTTATTTTTATAAACTATAACATATTTTGGGTTCGGTTTTCACATACGGGGTGTAATATAAAACATATAAGGATATTTTAACATATAACAGGGTGTACAAAATATAATGAGGGTGTTGGTTTTACCGAGGGTTGTTACAATATGTAATTTCGAGCGAAATCTTCAAACGGAATACCTATTTGGAACGAAATTATCTAATTTCGTGTGAAGCGGTTCAAACGAAATAACACCCTTAAGCGAAATTATGAATTTCAAGCGAAATTATGTAATTTCATTTTAAATCAATCAGTAATTCCGTACGAAGTAACGCTGACGTCACCTAATCCAAATCCATTTTCAAGCGAAATTATGTAATTTTATCACTTTTATATCGAATTAATGTCCAAATCTTTCAAGGATTCATTAAAACACTGTTTCACACACAATATGTGAAATTCAAGTCATTTTGACCGTAAAAACTTGTGAATTTTGTAAAAGAAGGTGTAGAAGACATATTTTAAGGCTGTTTTGGCAAGAACTCTTCCTCCTGAGCTCTGATACCACTTATAGGATCGTTTTGTGACCCAAACGAGTCAATCAGAAGAGTTCTAATCAATTCAAGAGGCGGAAACAAATGAATTGACTTAGAAAACAGCTTGTTTCACACTTAATTGTCTTGTTTTATTGATATAACAAATTTACAGATCAGTAGACACGTCGGCAGCACTTCGGTACCAGAATTCCAAAAGTTACAAATGATCTCGCATGAAGAGTATATATAGTTGAGGTGATTTCGCTTGAAAGTGGCACTGGCCATTTCAAGCGAAATTACAATGTCTAATTTCGCTTGAAATAGCCAGTGGCTATTTCATGCGAAATTACACACTTACATATAAACCCTAATTTCTCGAACTACGTGCCCTGATCTAACATTCTTAATACAAGACTCGATACAAGACGAAGTCGACAGACGTATGCACCAACAGGTATAGACCCCCTGATTTATCAATTAACTCCTTGTTTTTTTTAGAATTTAGGGGATCTATACGGATGTATAGGTCTATACGATTCGTATTAGACTACTATACGACGGAGTTTTCTTCTATACAATCATATAGGGGTGAAGTAAAAAAATTTAGATTTTAGGTTTTTGTTGTCACACCCTGCTAGTAGCGGAAGCGTATTGTGTGTGACGTAAGAAAGGTAATCATTGCATCCAAATGAGTAAACATAATAAACCACAACGATGTCATAGATATATTGTTTTCAAACAAAGTTTTCAAGTTTCCAACATAGTTTTCGAGTTTCCATAACGTTTGCAAACATTAACCAAAACATAGTTATATTACGCAACACAAAAGATAGTTTTTGACATAAAACATAATGAGGTTTTGTCCCCTATATACCCATACGAAGTTGGGATATAAAAGACAAACCCTCCAAAAGCGGTTATCGTTGTCATAGACTTTCCCGTTCCCCGTAGTGTATCACCGACTCAAGACTTGATTCCTGAAATACATGTAGTTTTAAAAAGTCAACAACAGTTGAGCGAGTTCATGTAGTTTTGTTATCATATGAAATCTTTGTATTCTTGTAATGAAATCCCGGTATGTTAATAGCATTTATGGAGTTTAAGGATCCATCAGTGGGTAGCGAGCCCCCTGACATTATGTACCATAAGTACGTAACCAACCCGAGACAACTTTGACATTTTTGGGATCATAAAAGCACTCCAGGGTATACCAACCAGGAGTGGAGCGTGTCTCAAGCTCAATAGATCTACACCTTTTGCACCTTGGTCACTAAGTGATTAATGGTTACTATGTCATCATCCTACTTATGTACATTGATCATGTTATCATCTAAACCCATAGCTAACATACCCATAGTTTTGACATGTATTTCCCCTCGACTGTTTTAAAATAAAACATTGAAATCATTGAAAGGAGAGACATGAACTCACAAGTTTGCGTTCCTTGTATGTAATACCGTAGTGAGCGTCTGTACGTGTGATTAACCTACATGTGTACTAATTTTATTAGACACTAGGTCTTATCGGACCTCGTACAAGTTGTTCATCTTGAATTCTTATTGTGTTTTCACTTGTCATTTTGGAACAACTTTGTTTTTTTAAGAGTGTTGGTAGTTTGTTCGTTCACTTGTTATGTGTATAGATTTCATAAGTGCTTACATATATTTTATATGTATTGAATTATATGCGAACGGCTTCGCCATGTACATGCCTTCGTGCTTCGCACGCGTGTCATTGGGCCTAACCTATGTTCTTTAGCAATTTGGGCCTAACCCAAATATTCTAGCATTGGGCCCTAACCCAAATAGTTTAGCAATTTGGAACTAACCCAAATAATCTAGCATTGGGCCATAGCCCAAATATTTTAGTAATTTGGGCCTAACCTAAATAATCTAGCATTGGGCCCTAACCCAAATATTTTAGTAATTTGGGCCTAACCCAAATAATTTATCATTGGGCTCTAGCCCATGTGTTTTTATGAGTCCATTTTAATAGCCTTGCATTTTTGTATTTTTTTTTCAACTTTCCGGGTTTTGTTAACGGTGATATTCAATTATCCGTTAGACGCCTAAAAATGCCTTACTTTGTCGGTTAGAGATATTTTTACTTCTAGGAAATACGCCTTGTAGCTCGTCCGTTGTCCGTCTCGTTTGTTCGTCCGTTTATTTGCTTATGGACACAATATGTTTTAGGATTTATTTATGCCCGTTTTCGTCGCATATCTTTGGGAAACATGTAGGAAACATGTATACGTATTCTTTTTGTGCCTTTTTATATTTGTTTCTTACAAATATTTCTTGGTTTCATAGGTGTATTATTTTGATCACCCTAAATGTATCTAAGTACATATCTTTTTGTGCCTTTTTATATTTGTTTCTTACAAATATTTCTTGGTTTCATGGGTGTATTATTTTGATCACCCTAAATGTATCTAAGTACATACACAAAGCACAAAATACATATACCTAGTAAGTTTCCAAAATATATAATTTTTGTCAAAAATTATATTTATACATTATTATTATTTTCACCCTTTTATTTTCGTCAAAATATATGTTTAAGCTCATAAGAACTCTTGGATATATGAGGCTTAACTATTCTCATCAAAGCTTCCATAGTGACGTTTTAAGACCACTAATCACGTTTAACTTTGTTAATCCCCCTTTAATCCCATTTTTAATCGCGATTAAATTTTTAGAAAAATTCGCCATAGTTTCCCCTAAACTATGACGTTTCCCACGTTTTCAAAACGTGTTTAATCCATGTTTAAACCCATAATCATAATCAATTTCCAAATCAAGTTTCATTACAACAACTTTGCACGCATGATTTATACACTTTTCCTCCTTATTTCCATGGACTTTTATAAGTATATTTTTAACAACTTGGTTAAAAATAATGAAGTCTTCACATATTTATTAGGACTTTAAAGACCCCATTTTTATTATATTTTCAAATCAAAATCTTCTCTTTAAACCACTTTGTTTACTAAACTTTTAGGATGCTCATAATAAAATCATGGTGGTTATTCTTTATAAAAAGCACTTATGTGTAATAAATCATTTTTAAGTTGTAGTAAAGTTCATGGATCATGAGGTTGATGATCTTGTTTAGATTTAAACATTACCATGTTTAAATCATCATTTACATTCTTAATCATACAAGATCACCCACTTATAATAACTTACTTTAACATAATCATTATAAATATGCTAACTAGCTAACTCTAATCTAATAAATCAACACATAATATAGTTATATTTAGTGTTTATTAGCTTTGAGATTAGGGTTTTTGTTGTGATTTTTATTAATCTTTATGATGATCAACTTGTACTTCCATAATCTACACATAATAAGAAGCTTAAAAATGGGTTAAAGAAGGCTTACAACTTTGCACAAGCTAAACAAGAAGATTAAGAAGAGGTTATGCTCGAACAAGTGCTCTAATGAAGCTCCATGCTTGATCCTTCCATAATTGATCTTAAAAAGACTTAAAGATGTGTAAAAAGTGGTGATTTAGGATGGTTAAAGATTTAGTGGTGGTGGTGGAGCCGTGATCTAGAGGGAAGAAAATGATGGTTTTGGTCTTTGAAAAATGTGATAAGGTAAGATATGATTTCTAACATATTTCACCATAATATTGGTTAATAAAAAATCCAAGAACCATGCCTCAAGTCTTGCAAGTTTCAACAAAAATCTAGTGGGCGGGACCCACTTTGAATTTGCCAACTTTGAGGGGGTGGGGGGGGGGGGGGGGTTAAAGTGTAACTTTTTTTTTTTTATAAAAAGTCTAAAAAATATAGATATTTAGGTGTTTAAATAAAGTATGGTGTTTAGGGGTTTTCTTGCACCATTAGGGGGTAATTAGGGATTCAGAATGTTAATTGTCGTTAACTAGTTCACTAAACTAGTAGAAATTGTATTTCGACACTTTAGATGCCCTTCCGTTTGGTCGTCGGCTAGTTTACGGCACTTTTGCGTCGTACCGACGAAGTTTCGTCACAAGTTGTTATTCCACCGTCAAGCGATGCATGAAGTGATTCTGAGTCCCAAAATAAGCTTAACTAGTTCACTAGCTTCTTCGTTTGGTTGTTTTGGCGTCGAAAATATTGTTTATTAGCTTGTCGGTTCAAAATGAACAAGTTGTGGGGATTGCAATGCAGCACCGAAAACCTATGTTTCGGACACCCCATTATTATCCTCATGTTGTTTTCATATGGTTGTTATCATTTTTCATAGTTCCAGAGTCTCGGAAATGCTAAATTATAGTTTCGGACGAGTTAAAATTGTCATATTTTTAGCGAAACGGACGTTTTAGTGATTAGGGCGTTGTACCGGAAAGTCTTGTATTATTGCAAGATGTGTTTTCATATTTATATGGACTCAGTTATGTCATTCATGTGTCGTTTTTCATTGTTTCGTTCTGTTTTCACGGTTTTGCTGGCATGAATAGTGTAACCGTGAATAATGCGCGCAACACTTTTTACCAACACTTTTAGGACATTGTTTGATTGGTTTCGCAATACGACGAAAACCAACCTATGTTTTAGCATTGTTTTCTTGTCGTAACACTGTTATCTAATAAACGACACAGTTACGTAATTTAGTTACGCTAATTGCATGAGATTATAGACTAAAAATTAGTGATTAAACTGTACGGAATGAACGGTTATTTGCCATTTGTCACATTCTCCCCCTGTTAAAAAGAATTTCGTCCAGAAATTCACGTTGAGTTATCCTTTAAAGGAGTCTTCTCAAACAGGTAGGGGTACTTTGTCTTGATCTGAACTTCACTTTCCCATGTATACTCGAGTCTGTGACTTGAGTTTCAGCGGACCTTTACTAGTTTAAAACGACTTCTCCGTGTCTTGTAGACTTTTCAGTCCATAACCTCAATAGGTTATTTGGTAAATTGGAGTTTGTCGTCTACGTGAATTCCATCCACTGGGATGATAACTGTTTCGTTGGTTGGACTTTTCTTGAGGTCCGACACATGAAATGTGTCGTGTATGTTATTGGGTTCTTCTGGTAGTTTTAACTTGTACGCGACGGTACCGATCCTTTCCAGAATTTCAAATGGCCCAATGTATCTTGGGTTTAGTTTTCTGCGTTTCCTGAATCTAGCTACGCCTTTCCAAGGCGAGACTTTTGGTAAGACTTTGTCTCCGACCTCGAAGGACAATGGTTTGCGTCTTCTGTCCGCATAGCTCTTTTGTCTATCACGAGTCGCTTTAATACGACCTCGTATATTTGATATCTTGTCGTTAGTCTCTTGGACTAGTTAATGAGTTGTTTGTCTCCAATGTCCGCCCAACATAGCGGTGATCGGCACTTTCGTCCGTATAGTGCTTCGAATGGGGCGGCCTTAATGCTTGTGTGATAACTGTTATTATATGAGAACTCTACTAGAGGTAAATGAGTATTCCAGTTTCCGCCCAAATCCATCACACAGGCTCGAAGCATGTCTTCCAGTGTTTGGATGGTTCGTTCGCTTTGGCCATCGGTTTGCGGATGAAATGTTGTGCTTAGATCCAAATGAGATCCAAGCGATTCTTGAAATGATTGCCATATTCTTGACACAAAGCGACCATCCCGATCCGAGATTATCGAAATAGCCACTCCATAACGTGCCACAATCTCGTTGAGGTAGATTTCAGCTAACTTCGCGGTACTGTCTTTTTCACGAATAAGTAAGAAGTGAGTTGGGTTGGTTAATCGATTAACGATAACCCATATCATGTCATGACCTCGAGAGGTCCGTGGGAGTCCTGTAATGAAGTCCATTGCTATCTGTTCCCATTTCCAAACAGGAATCTCGGGTTGTTGTAATAAGCCAGACGACTTCTGATATTCGTCCTTGACCTTTGCACAAGTTAGGCATTTCCCAACATAGGTCGCAATATCTCCATTGAGTTTAGGCCACCAATAGTATTCTTTTAAATCCTGATACATCTTATCGGATCCTGGGTGTATTGAATATCTGGACTTGTGTGCTTCATCCAGCACTAAGTCTCGTAGGCCACCAAAATAGGGAATCCAGATCTTTCCCATGAAATATAAAGTGTCATCTTTGTTTGTTTCCATTTGTTTCTCTAATCCTCGCAAGGATTCTGCTCGAATGTTTTCTGGCTTTAAAGCTTCTTGTTGTGCATCGCGCACTCGAGTGATGAAGTTCGTTTGAATTGTCAACTCTAAAGCTCGTACTCGTAGTGTTTTAACTCATTCTTTCCGGCTCAAAGCATCTGCCACAATGTTTGCTTTTCCCAGATGGTACCTGATTTCGCAGTCATAGTCGTTCAACAATTCTACCCATCGCCGTTGGCGCATGATTAATTCCTTTTGATCGAATATATGTTGAAGACTTTTATGATCGGTGAATATGGTACACTTAGTACCATAGAGATAGTGACGCCAAATCTTTAAAGCGAATACCACTGCGCCCAACTCTAGGTCGTGAGTGGTATAATTCTTTTCATGAACTTTCAACTGTCGTGACGCGTACGCGATGACTTTTTCACGTTGCATTAATACACAACCCAAGCCTTGGTGCGATGCATCACAATACACCACAAAGTCATCGGTGCCGTCAGGGAGTGATAAGATTGGCGCTTGGCATAGTTTATCTTTGAGTGTTTGGAATGCCATTTCTTGTTTATCACCCCAATCAAACTTTTTATCCTTTTGAGTGAGTGAGGTTACCTGTTGAGAAATTTTGGAAAAATTCTCAATGAATCTTCGATAGTATCCCGCTAAACCCAGAAATTGTCTTACTTTTGTTGGGGTCTTAGGAGTGTTCCAGTTCTTTATGGCCTCTATCTTAGCTGGATCAACATTATTCCATTCTCGTTCACCACGTGACCGAGAAATTGTACTTCACGAATCCAAAATTTGCATTATGAGAACTTGGCGTACAATTGTTCTTTCTTAAGCAACTCCAGAATAGTTCTCAAGTGTTGTTCGTGTTCTGCCTCGGTTCGTGAGTATATTAAAATGTCATCAATGAATACGATCACGAACTTTTCGAGATATGGTTTACATACTCGGTTAATCAAATCCATGAATACGGCGGGAGCGTTTGTTAAGCCATATGGCATAACAAGGAACTCGTAATGCCCATAGCGTTTGTTAAGCCGTTTGAATTCTCAGTTGAGGGTATCCGGATCTTAAATCAATCTTGGAATAAAAGCTGGATCCTTACAACTGATCAAACAAGTCATCGATCCTCGGTAAAGGATACCGATTCTTGATAGTTAGTTGTTTAGTTCTCCATAATCGATGCACATCCGAAAGGTTCCATCCTTCTTCTTGAAAAATAACGCAGGAGCTTCCCAAGGTGATAAACTCGGTCTAATAAATCCTTGGTCAAGTGATTTCTGAAGTTGAGTAGATAATTCCTAAATCTCCGATGGCGCCAGTCGATTTGGAGCTTCCGTCACCGGTGCAGCTCTTGGAACTAGATCGATACGGAATTCCACTTGTCGTTGTGGATGCAGTCTCGGCGAGTCTTCTGGAAAGACTTCGGGATATTCCCTTACCACAGGTAATGTGACACCTGTGCCTCTGCGGCCATCAAAAAAATACCAAACCAATGAAATATTGTATTTCATACTTGGTATTTGTATAAATATGTGTATCTTTTGCACATATCAATTCTTGTTCGATTTCAAGCTTTAAATCGCTTTCTGGAAGGTTATACGCGCACTGATGTGTAAATATAACCAGTTTAATGCAAAGAACACTCCGGAATAGTGAAATAGGCTTAACATAACTTAAATAACCTTTACATAACTTAGAAATAAGTTTGGAGGGTTTGGTGTGGCGAAATCAAGTTTATTCGCTTACAGGGACTAATTTCGACAAATTGCGAAAGTATGCCGATTTGTACTGTAACGAACATTCCGGAACATGTCCATAAGTTAAAAATACCCTAAATATCCTTTACATAGCTTAGAAATAGACTTTGAGGGGTTCGGTGTGCTAAAATAAACTTTTTGGTCATTCAGGGACTAAAAGCGTCAAAAAGTGCACAAGTTTGCATTTTCGCGCATATCTTACGTTCTGAATACATCCGGACATCCATAACTTTATGTAATCATTAAAATATTTTATTTTAGTGATTGGCATGATAAAATTCCATTCGTCGCGTAATTTGGATCGTTTTTCGCATTCGTTCGTGCTTCGTCGTAATTAACCGAACAACGCAACCGTACGACCAAACGAACCGACATCCGAGATATTTTTGAGCATGTTTCATGTTCCCTATACTTTAACATCATTTTAGTGCCTTGAAATGGGATTAACGGGGCTTAAACGTGTCAAAAATGCATCAAAAACCATGTTTTGCACATTCAGGGACCAAAATTGACAATCTGCCATAGTTATCTTAGGAAGCGACCAAAATGAAAAATCTAAATTCCAGCTTGTTCCAGCTGTTCCCCTCATTTGCACATGGTTTTAATGAAACTAGGGGCTCCTATGGTTTCACAAAACCATGGGCACATGTGTACGGATGAGATCAAAGCTCGTTTTACGATGAACGATCTTAACGGTTGTGCAAAAACTATAAATACCCCATCCATCTCATTGTTGCAACTCACATTTGATCTGACATTTCTCTAAGTTGAGGTGCTTTCACTTCATACCTGAGAATAATCGGGTCAAACTTTCGTTCTTGGACCTTTTATAAGTCCTCTTTCGTTCTTTTTCGCGTGAAAGTCAAACTGTGTTTGACTTTCTGCTTTGACCAGTTTATGGTCAACATGAAGTTCGTTTGAACTTCATAATGTGAGCGTAATCACGATCGTTTTAGTCTCTTGTGACTATACCTACTGATTACCACGTTATCTAGGCATAGTGGCGAGTCGTAGTTTCGGCCACAATGCGTATTCTTGCGTATTTTGTAACCAAACTACTTTTAGGTATCAAAACCGTTTGTTTTGATACCAAACCTGTTTTCAAACCTTGCTAAGCATGTTTTAACATGTTTAGCTCGTCACTTTAGGTTTAGTGCTTATGTAGGGTCGTAAGGTAAGCGGTCTAAACAACCGCTTATACTTTCGAACCCGACCCGTTTGGTCGATCTTTAGGATCCGACCAAACACATTAGGTGACCATAGTTGCATAGGGAATAACCTTCCGAGGTTATACCTTATGGTCACGTCGTTTAAGTAGTTGTATGATAGGTAGTTTATATGCCTTAGGTAAATGACCAAAATGCCCTTTTTACGCCAAAATTCATTTTAAGTATATGTAACATAATTTTTTATATCTAAACTGATTTGGAAACAATATTAGACATGTTAAGGCATATTTTACTTATCATAGGACTAGTTAGGCGGTCCGAACGCGTTTTACGCGAACGACGCGTTAAAGTGGCGTAAGCTACATTAATGAGTCGTAATGGATCGTAAGCACTTAGGTTAGGTTTCATTTTAGAATGTAGGCTTTGTTAAACCATATTACATGAGTCCCTACACTCATTTGGTTTACGAAACCTCATTTTATCCGATCCTCCGATTTAGGTCCGTTTATTTACATAGTTACCTATATTAGGTGCCGTTTGATTCCGTAATCCCTCTAGCTTTGCTTGGTTGTTATTCAAGACTTCTAAGCATCCTCAAGTGAGTACATAGACCCCTCTTTTACTGTTTTCCAAACGTTTTGGGGTGAAACACATGTGCCTACTTGTTACTTTCATGCTTTCCATGTTTTCATATCATATACTTGCTATGTTCATTAGTACACTATTAGTACATGATTTCATTATGTTTTGCTATGTATGTTCACTTAACATGCTAGCCCATTGTTTTACATTTTGAACTGTTCGAACCATTTGATATATGTGAACCATTTGTAACCATTTGATATATGTGAACCATTTGTAACTGTTGGAACCGTTGGGTTAGGGAAGTGATTAGGTAACGGGGCGGGTGTAATGTGTTAAAAGCATGGTGGATACGCCGCTGGTACTTCCTATATATAAGTGCTTTTAACACATTATATATCGTTGCGTTATCTAGATCACTTAGGTAAACGATTTTGAAACAATGTCACACAATTATGTTTTATGAATAATATAAACCATACGAGTCTTATTAACGAGTTTCTACGAGATGTTTTACTATTTGATTTAATAAAACAAAATGTTTTGGAGTTGGTTAATTATGTCGCAATACTATACTTTTCAAAATAAGGTTTTTAAATAAGTATTGCAACATGTAAAACGAGCCATGAATCTGACACTCACATAAAACCTATGTACTCGCCGGCATTTTTATGCTGACGTATTTTCACATGTGTTTCAGGTACCATAGTTGATGATATTTGATGATGATATTAATGCATGCTCACATAGGAACGGACGAGGCCTTAGCGACTTAATAACAATAAAAGTCTATTCGTTCATGTTTTGTTTCTAATTCCAATGTAATGTAATACATTTAATTAAATAAAACGAATTTGTTTAATCCATGGTTGTGAAACAATGATTCTGTTACAACACTCCCCGACGTTTCCGCCACGTTTTGTTGTTTTACGTGGTCGGGGTGTGACAGAAAAGTTGGTATCAGAGCCAATGGTTATAGGGAATTAGGTTATTAGTAATGCTTTGACCTAGACTATAACCTTCCTAGGACCCTAACGCGAGTTTAGTTGCGTTTAGTAAAAAAACAATACCGTTGCCTATCTTTAGGCAGCAACCACAATAAGAACACAAAATTCGAATCTGCTTTGAAAACTAATCATCTGTTCCAGGATGATTTATTATAAGGTTTCGAACCTTCAAAGTTTTCAAATTCTCGTCAAAGTTTAGGGCTACATAATGTGAACACGTGCAAACTGGAAGGGTGGGTGCCTGTACCCTGAGCTTTCTGTCTAAGGCTAGAGTGTTCGTACAAATCCGCAATATCGGACCAGTCACTCTTACCTGGGAACTTGTCACACCCCAACCGATGGCGGAAACATTGGAGTGAGACGAAATAGATTGCTCGAGACATCATAACACTAATAATTGTGACAAGTATTTAAATAATAATTTCATTCCATTTCTAAAGAATCAACTACAAGGATTTGAAGCAAAATACAACAACATGAATAATGAAATACAATACAATATGAATACAAATTTTAAAGTGTGTATCTAGGCATCCTACTAGATTCCATGCATCATCAACATCATCGCTAAACCTGCAACATATTTTAAAAGTGTAGTTCAATACAAAGGTATTGGCGAGTACACAAGTTTTAGACTCGCGTCATATGTATAAAAAGTATTTTCAATCCAACATAACATTTTGGTATACAAGGTCAATCTATCATGCATAACTAAAAGTCAAACCCAAGTGTCCACTAGTATAATAGCATCCCTCGATGTAGCAACATCGAGACCGTAAAGTATGAATAATAACATCCCTCGATATAACAATATCGAGACCGTAAAGAATATAACTTAACAAAACCCCATCGGGTGGTGTGCTACTCCTATAGCGCTATAATTGTTAATACGGGTTAACAAGTAGTATGAATTCTAGCATGAACTTAAGCATAACAAAGCATGTATAAGGATTGATTGAATAAAGCATGTTTGTGAATCGTGCATTTTAACAAGTAAAACATGTTGCACCCAAAGTGTATTAAAAAGAAAATGGGTCAAGTGTACTCACATAATTGCTAAGTCTTCCGATTATCCATGTGTTGACGAGTGTATGAGATAAGGAGAAAGGAACACCGAGGTCACCCTATATGGTCAAACGATGGTGCATGAGCAACAAAATTATGACGGAGGATTTGAGGTGGAATTTAAAGTATATCTTGTAGATATATATATGCATATATATATATATATACATATACATATCTATATTATATAGTTTACGCAATAATTCTAAATTAAGTTTATCGAAAATATTATAGAAGTAACGTCAAAATAGATATACGTTTTCAATTATTGTTATAAAAGTTATTTGAATCTGATAGGTTTCATTTTGTAAATAAACACGTATCGTTCGCGGATCTTTACGAAAAACGGGCAGAGTTTCCTCTGCTTTTGGACGATCCCAACAACACAAGTTGTCGACATATATTCCAAAATGCAACAATTCAATAATAATATATAAATAAATAAAGTTCTATGTATTTTCTTTTTATAAATAAGTTAAAGGTTCGGTTTCATGATAAAATATTATTTAAACATGAAACAAATAAATTAATAATTCCGTCATTGCTATTCGAGTCTCGCGTTTAACCCGTAACCAGAGTTGACCAGTTGACTGTTTGACCTGACACGAGGAACTGAACCGTGTTCGAACCTGCAACGGACAAATCACACCTGAGATCTAGAACCGAACTAAGAACTGATTTTAAAACCTGAAATGAATACAAACCTAGCTGATGTTGTAACACCTCGAAAAATTCGTGTTCAATAAAATAACGACACGTGTCGTGCAAGACAAAGTGTTATAAACCCGGATCTAGTCAAGGATGTATGGTAGGATTTAAAAGCGTCGACATGTTAATTAAATACCTCTGAACAACCTAATTATAAATCCCAAGACCCTAATCTATATTATAAACATCTGATATACTCAAATCCGGTAAATGCTAGCAATATTTGATTCAAAGTGCAAGAAATGGGATCCTATGAGATTATTTGCATCAAACTTTCATTCGTGACCCTTTCGAAAAAGCCCAAGACAATCATAAAACATGATAAAGTGGTTACAACTACTCAAGGCATGATCAAGAGGCCCCTACTGATAATAGAAGAAAAATTCGTGGTTCCTAAGTGCCTGTTCAATGCTTGAAAGGGCAAATTTTTTTCCTGCTGCAAAGGTCTTACGGACAGTAAAGGACCCCCTTACGATCCGTAAGCCTTTGCCAGCGACAGTAACTTTGGCAGCAGCCTGTATAAACGTTCTAACCGACTTAGAAAGATATTTTCCACTCCATGGGCGACCCCTACATGCTTTTAGACCTTAGGGACACTTGTGGATGATCCATGATCAGTTGTAGCATGAATTGTCATGATCACAAGGCCTCAAATTCACTATAAAAAGGCCCTCATGTTGCAACATTTTGATCACACCTTCCATCTGCATTTGTGGAACTTCCTGGAGCTTAAGATCAGTCCCCCAAGCATCTCTAATCGTGCATTAGACCTTGGTAAGTACCCTTGACCCTCCTTAATTGAGTTTTACTTAGTTATTAGCTTAAAAGTCAAACCATCGTAATTAACGTTTGACTTAGCGATTAATCATTAATGGTCCAGTGATTAGTCAAATTGAAGGTAGTTATAAGTTGGTAATTATGTGGGCATTAAACCCTTAAAAGGGCACCCTCTGATTCCCGTCCTAACTTAGTCATTTGTCGGGTCAAGGTTGTTTATAAAAAGTCAACAGAAACTTAATTTGCGAATTAACATGTAATTAGCAATGTAGAAGGAATGTAACCTATTTTACCACTCATATAACTTAGTAATAAATGTAAGAACATGTCTAAGCATGTTCGACCCGACAATTTTCTATTTAGACCCGGTTCGGAACCGAAAGTCGCAAAACTTTGACTTTTGCTTTGACTTCAGTTCTGACCCAATTTGGTATGATTTGGAAATGCCTTAGAGCTTCCTTAGGACCAGGTTACATGATAGTATAACCCTCTGTGGTTGATTCGTTGTTTGACCGATTCGTTTACATGTTTCCGTTAATTGCTTAATGTTGACCATAATGCCCTTTTGACCATAAAACGAGAATTTTGGAAATGTGAGTGGACAATAATCCTTGCTACTGATTTATAAACATGTCCCTAAATTTTCACATCAGTTGGAGGTCTAGAATAGGAGTTAGGGATGGGATTGGTACAGTACCCGTACCTATACCCGTACCAGTACCGAAAATACCGGTACCGAATTTGAACAAAACTAGGTACCAAATACCGTACCAAATATATAGGTACGGTACGGGTATGAGTACGGGTATTTTCGGTACAGTACCCGCTTGGTACCATTTTGTTTTTATTTACTTTTTGAGCATTTGTACAAGTACTAAATAGGTAAAATTCACATGAGTACCAATATAGTACGAGTACCAAATAGGTAAAATTGGTACGAGTACCAATACGATACGGGTACCATATAGGTAAAATCAATACGAGTACACTATAAATACCATAATATGAAATAAAACATAATACAAAAAAACTTTTAAAGGTATACATAGAATTCGGTACCAGTACCCGTTTTTACCCGTACCCGTACCAATACCGAAAGTACCGAATACCAAAATCAATAAAACTGGGTACCGATACATGTACCAAATACCTAAAATCGGTACGGGTACAGGTACGGGTACAGGTACGGGTACGGGTACGGTACGGGTACGAGTACGGGTATTTGGGAAAAAAAGCCCATCCCTAATAGGAGTTATGCTAAATAGCGCAATTAAAAAGCTTTTTGTTAATTAAACGGCGCAATTAGCATAAAGCCTATCTAAACCCAATTTTTGACACCAAACCTTTTACCCACTGATGTAAGATAATATTTTGTGATTTTTAATTTTTTTTAACCTGCTCATAACCTAAGGTTATGGCGTTGATTCGGTAAATACCGATTATACCCTTTTTGTGTATAAAATGAGTTTTACATAGTATTTTGACACCAATCCAATTGCTACTGATTTTATATAATAAATGTAGTATTTTGAACTTTATAACCTGATCAGAAAACTCAGATTTCCTGTATAACCCAGAAATCGCTTAAAATGGCTTTTTACGCGTATTAAACACCTAGTATGGGTTTAAAACCATTTTGTCATATAAGACTTATCACCAACTGATATAACCTGATAAATTAAGTTATTTTTCTGATTATTTCAGACTCGAGTCTCAGAATTTAAAATTAACCTCTTTTACAATCTTTTAAATGACCAAAACACCTCTACGGGGCTTATATTTAGATTAAACTAGTTTTGGGCATAATGGAAGGTATCCTACTGATATCCCAACATATTTAAGACATATTAACTTTGGAAACCTGAATATGACCCTTATGGATACCCGTTACGCCTCTTGCGCGTTCGGTTCGGTTTATGTAACTAGTTTGCATAAATTAGCCGAAACGGGTCAAACCTTATCGTTTTTATCTCAAAATCCAGAATGTGTTTAGATTACCCATATTATACAAGTCTTCAAACTTGTCGGGTCTAAATCACATTCTATTCCGGTCTTCGCTTAATCGTGCGTTTGAACCGTATCTTTCCTTAAAACTAACCGGTCTAAGTTTAGGCTTAATTAAAGACCCGTTAGGATTCTAATAGGTTATTATAAACCTTCATTCCAGAATAGGAGACCCGGTAAAAGCTACACGCACTTGCTAATTGTGATTGACACTTGCAAAGGTAAATACTTTTAACTTATTTTCCCTTATACGGGCTTGGGGTACGGTATATAAAATACCGTTTGGTCCGGCATTGAATCTTTAATCGAATAGAGGTTAAATCATTGATATGCTCCGTTTTGAAATGTTTTGTTTGCTTAAAGCCTTTGGGGGGATAATGACCATGTCCCGGATATCCTTGGCATCATCTTACGAGATGGCCACGACCTGAGCACGGGGTGTAGGCGTACACCCGTCAGTGCATAAATGAATAATGTGGTGTGTCTATTGATCTTTAACCCGGTCTACGGATCGGGCTACTGAACGCATAAGGAACATGTAATTATTTTACAAGATTATATTCAAATAATTATCCCAAGTTATAAAAAGTTTGTGCCACGTGCATTCAAATCAATTTTATTAAACTTTTCAAAATGAGTCGGTTGAATGTATTTACCAGTGTAAACTGACGTATTTTCCCAAAAAGGTTAAGTGCAGGTACTACGCGAACTAGGCTGGCTTTCTCCTAGCGTTCACAATAAGTCTCGCAAGCTTGGATGTCAAAACTGTTGAACAATGTTTCTTATTTATTTTTGATCCACCTGTGGATTATTCTCAACTGTTTGTGATACTTGATATTACAATATTATTCGGTTGAAATATATCTATCTTTTGCTTCCGCTGTGCATTTAAATATTGTGTTGTTTGACTGTAATGTTACCAACCACGTCACGATACTCCCCACCGGGCCCACCGGTAATACGTGGAAATATCGGGGTGTGACAGGTTGGTATCAGAGCCAACATTGAGTGAATTAAACACTAGCCTTTTTTGTTTAATCTCAATGACACAATTGCACATTCCTAAATTTTCGAGTCTAGACAAAGAACATAGGAATAATCCAAATTGTTTTAATTTTTTTTTTACTTTGTCCTTTATATATTTCTTTGTTGTATCTTTTATTTTTGACAGGAAATATGCCACCAAGAATTAGAAGAGGAGGACGAGGTAAGGGGCTGATGAGCGCCCCCAATGATCACGAAGCCGGGCCTTCGCACCGGCGAACTCCTTCTACCACTATGAGTGCCGATCCTCAGGGAAACTAGAGGAACCATTTGGAGCCCGCTAGACGGTCTGTCTCGCACAGCTCAACGCCTCCCTACCGCCATTCCTTTGGGCCGCATTCGGAAAACGAGCCCGAAGACTCCCGTCATTCCTTCCTACCATTGCAGCGATCCGCCTCGCACCGTTCCTTTGGCGACCCTACTCCTGTCTTTCAGGGCCGGTTCAACCCGGCAAACTATATCCAAGAACCAGTGGGTTTTAACCCACTAGGACCTGAAGACCACTTCTCAGGAGACAATGCAATGGACATGGATGAGGACACGGATCCCGTCGAACCTGCAAGCGGTACCCCCAACCATCCCATCGAGATCTCTGATGGATCTTCCTTCCACGGATCACCCTACGGTGGTCCAGACAGTTACCAAGCGAGGTTTAACCAACATGAATGGTACTTCACACCTTCTCACCATTCATCACCTCACCAGCAGGATCCCTCTGGGGATTTGCATTTCGTGGCAATCACGCCACCGCCTCCACCGCCGCCAGTTCATCAAGCACCTCCAGAACCACCAAGAGGTAGGAGGACATGCGCACGAATATCAGCACGAGGAGGGGATTTTCACTTTAGCACCCCTCGACACTCCAGTGGCGGTCACTACCCGCCACTGCATGAAGACCCACAAATGGGTGGACCCTCAAACCCAATTCCTGAGGTGAGTTCTGCACCAGTTGCACCACAGCTACCATCGATGGGTTTTGATAACCCGATTCCTGCATACGCCGGTTCAATGGCGTACAATCCGTTTGAGCAGCCGGCTCACACCCATTATAACTATGCTGAAGCCGACCCGTACCTGGTCGCGGCAAACTAAAACGCCCTAGATCCGGAAGGACCGTATGGAGCTCCTTGGGGAGTGGGATATCCAACTCATGGATATCAAGTACCTGCTCGACCACCGATTCGACAGCAGTCGCAGCCACCACGATTTTCCCCACCAGAACAGAAGGAAATCCTCCAAAGACTAAGTCGGGTGGAACATGAGTTTCAGGAAGAACATAGGAACAACAGGGGATTTCTCAAAGGCCTGGCAAGCTTGCTAAATGGGAAGAAGAAAAGGGATCATTAAATCCCCATATGTACTATTGTATTTTCTATTTCAATCAAGTCCCTTGGACATTTATCTGTGTATTTAGTCCCTGCGTGGACTTGTCTTTTAGTCCCGTGTGGACATCTGTTTAAGTAATTGGTCCCTGCGTGGACTTGTATTTTAGTTTGGCCCCTGCGTGGGTGAATTGTTCTGTTAAAAGTCCCGTTTAGGGCGATGTGTACTCTTTTAAATGTTAATGAAATGTTAAGATTATAAATTTCATTTTGTCACTATATGCATAAATATATTATACATGAAATAAATAAATCAAAATCATTCTATTAAAATAATCTGCCTATTATATATTAAATAAGAATCTCAAAGGTATAACCTAGCTTACATGTCATTATAAGACTTGGCCAAGATGGTAAGACCTGTTTAAAAGATTCGGATCCCTGTTAACATCTGAAAACATGTTAACGCTCCTGGCAGACATGATTCGTTAAAATCACACACGTCATTCTTATATAAGGATTCTTCAAAAGATTCCTAACCTAACTTAATGATCTATAAATCATGGGTTTAAATCATCAATTAAGATGATCATATTTTGACCATACATTGGTAATATAGTGCCTACGGGCCATACTCATTGTCATATAAGACAAAAGACAGTAGTAGTCTACGACTCCCTGTCAGAGAAAGGTAATGAACTATGTTCAAACCTTAATGCCTTGATTCTCCGAAATCATGGCTTATGATTTAAAAATGTCCCTGTGACTAGGCCTTTTGTGCTAATAATACTGTTATTGTTTTATAATTAGGATAGGTTATAATAAAATCCTAAATAAATGTGAGTAACAAATTAACCAAATGTGGTCTATGTTTACCATGGTTAATGAACTGCCCTAAAAGGCAATTCCATAATAAACTCCCAAATAAATTATTGTCGATATCTTATGTAACAGTTCAAGATACATGGCAGACTCGGATGAAATCAATAGTCGGCCGAGGGAGAATAATGACGCCACCAGGTTCAATGTGACTGGTGCTGAGCTCCAAGCATTAATTGACAATGCGGTTAGAAAAGCCTTGGATAGGCAGTATAGTGAGTCAAGCGGTACTCGAAGCAGAGCCCAATCAGTGCCCCATTCTAAGCCTAAGACTCATTCTGAGGCTCACAGCAAGCCACCCTCCAAGAAGGAAGAACCCAAGAAAGACGATGACGATCGTCACTCTTCAAATCAGCAAAGTGTCCCATCTCAAAGGATCATGCTGAATCAAGGACCCCGTGATAAGGGTTGCTCCTACAAATACTTTGTTTCCTGCAAACCCAGGGATTTCACTGGGGAAAAAGGGGCTATAGACTGCATGACATGGTTGGATGAGATGGATACCGTGGTTGATATCAGCGGGTGCGCTGATACGGATGTGGTAAAATTTGTATCTCAATCGTTCAAAGGTGAGGCCTTAGCCTGGTGGAGATCGTTGATTCAAGCTACGGGGAAGATTCCACTGTACAATATGACATGGGAACAATTTGTTATCCTCATCAGGGAAAACTACTGTCCTCAGCATGAGGTTGAAAAGATTGAGTTGGATTTTCTGTCATTGGTAATGAAAAATCTGGATTGCCAAGCTTACCTTACGAGCTTTAATACAATGTCAAGGTTGGTTCCTTATCTGGTGACCCCGAAACCCAAAAGAATAACTCGTTTCATTGGGGGTTTAGCCCCAGAAATTAAGGCAAGCGTGAAGGCCTCTCGGCCAGCTACTTTCATATCTGTAGCTGATATATCTTTGTCCCTCACACTGGACGCGGTCAGACAGAGATCGCTGAGGAACACGGATGCCGAGAAAAGGAAGCGTGAAGATGGCAATTCACGATGATCAGACAAGAAGCACAGGGGAAACAATGACCACAAGAAGGGGTCTGGTTCTAAGAAGGATGGGCATCAATCTGGAGATAAGCCCAAGTGTAAGATTTGTCAAAAGCACCACTTTGGGAGGTGCAGACTTGAGTCGAAATCCCAGTCTCAGCTGAGGCCTTGTGGGATTTGCTAGTCTTCGGAACATAAGACCCTAGATTGCAAGAAACTGAAGGACGCAACGTGCTACAGTTGTAACGAAAAAGGGCACATTAAGACAAATTGCCCAAAATATGCAAAGAAAGCTGATGAAGGAAAGAAGACCAATGCTAGGGTCTTCAGGATGGATGCAAAGGAAGCTGTGCAGGACGACAATGTGATCACAGGTACCTTCCTTATAAATGATGTTTATGCGAGAGTGTTATTTGATTCAGGAGCTGATAAATCATTTGTAGATAATAAGTTTTGTGAGTTGTTGAAATTACCAGTAAAAACCTTAAGTGTGAAGTATGAGGTGGAATTAGCTGATGGAACCATAGAAACCGTCTCAACTGTGTTAGATGGATATGTTATATCCATTAGGAACCACTCTTTTCCTTTGTCCCTGCTTCCTTTGAAGTTAGCCGGTTTCGACATAGTTTTGGGAATGGACTGGTTATCTCATAACCAGGCCCAGATTGTCTACAATAAGAAGCAAGTGGTGATCAAGACTCCATCTGGTGAATAACTTACCATTCAGGGAGATACCCAGTATGGACTGCCTGAGTAAGTGACTATGCTCAAGGCCTCTAAGTGTTTAAAGAAGGGTTGTGTCATCTAAAGTTTTTCCTGAAGAGCTACCTGGTTTACCACCAGATAGGCAAGTAGAATTCAGAATTGACATCATCCCTGGAGCAGCGCCAGTAGCAAGGGCGCCTTATAGGTTGGCACCAACAGAGATGAAGGAATTGAGAACGCAACTAGATGAATTGCTAGCCAAGGGTTTCATTAGACCTAGTTCGTCTCCTTGGGGAGCACCAATCTTATTTGTCAAGAAGAAGGATGGATCGATGCGTCTGTGCATCGATTACCGTGAGCTTAATAAGGTCACTATCAAGAATAGGTACCCATTGCCCAGAATCGACTATCTGTTCGATCAGCTTCAAGGGGCAAGTTACTTCTCCAAGATCGATTTGAGGTCAGACTATCATCAATTGAAGGTTAAAGATGAAGATGTACACAAGACTGCATTTAGGACTCGTTATGGTCATTACGAGTTCCTAGTGATGCCTTTTGGGCTCACTAATGCACCTGCCGCATTCATGGATCTCATGAATCGCGTCTGCAAGCCCTACTTGGACAAATTATTCATCGTCTTCATTGACGACATCCTCATCTACTCAAAGAACTAAGCTGATCATGAGAAGCATCTTCGATGTATTCTTTCACTACTTCAACAGGAGAAGCTTTACGCCAAATTTTCGAAGTGTGAATTCTGGCTTCGAGAAGTCCAATTCCTTGGACATGTGGTTAGTGAGCGTGGTATCCAAGTGGATCCCGCTAAGGTTGAAGCTGTCATGAATTGGCAAGAGCCGAAGACGCCCACAGAAATTCGCAGTTTCTTGGGATTGGCAGGATATTATAGGCATTTCATTGAGAATTTTTCAAGGATTGCTGCACCCCTAACCTCTTTGACTAGGGAGAAAAAAAAGTTCGATTGGGGCCCTAAGCAGTAAGAATCCTTTGATATCCTTAAACAGAAGCTAAGCAATGCACCTGTGTTGACATTGCCTGATGGGATAGAAGAGTTTGTGGTATATTGTGATGCATCACACACCGGGATGGGATGTGTGCTTATGCAGAATGGCAAAGTTATTGCCTATGCTTCACGTCAGTTAAAGGTGCATGAAAATAATTACACCACCCATGACTTGGAGTTGGGTGCCGTTGTATTTGCACTGAAGCTATGGAGGCACTATTTATATGGTATCAAGTGTGTGATCTATTCTGATCACAAGAGCCTCCAGCACCTGTTTAACCAAAAGGATTTGAACATGAGGCAACGACATTGGATGGAAACTTTGAATGATTATGATTGTGAGATAAGATACCATCCTGGCAAGGCGAATGTAGTCGCCGATGCCTTGAGTCGAAAGGAAAGGGTGAAACCCATCCGAATCAATGCCAAGAGCATTGAGATAAAGAATGGTTTGAACGAAAGGTTGTTAGCTGCACAGAAGGAAGCTGTGTTAGAAGCTAACTATCCTAATGAAAAGCTAGGAGTAACTGAAGAACAGTTATCCTATGGCAAGGACGGAATTTTGAGGTTAAATGGACGAATATGGGTTCCAATTTATGGGGGACTTCGAGATGTTATCCTCCAGGAGGCCCACAGTTCTAAATACTCCGTTCATCCTGGAGCTGATAAGATGTACCAGGATCTAAAGGCAAACTATTGGTGGATAGGCTTGAAGAAGTCTGTAGCTGCCTATGTAGCTAAATGCTTGACGTGTACGCAAGTCAAAGCAGAACATCAAAAGCCGTCAGGTTTGCTACAACAGCCTGAACTTCCCACGTGGAAGTGGGAAATGGTGACGCTGGATTTCATCACCAAGTTGCCAAAGACAAGGAAAGGAAATGATACGATATGGGTGATAGTAGATAGACTGACTAAGTCAGCACATTTCCTACCCATTAAGGAGACCTATAGCTCCGACATGTTAGCCCAATTGTACGTGGATAAGATTGTATCTCTACATGGCGTACCAGTGTCTATTATCTCCGACAGGGATACTAGATACACATCTCATTTTTGGAAAAGTTTCCAACAATCTTTGGGCCCGCGCTTAAATTTCAGTACGGCTTATGTCACACCCCCAAAATCCACCTGCGGAGTATCACCGCTTGGAGGTGTGACTGACCAGGATCCAGCCACCAATCATATTGAACAAGCAAGTAAGTAATTATAAAAGTTCAACCAATACAACCGGTGTCCAAACAAAACATAGTTTAAGTTGCAAGCGGAAGCATAACGATTAAATCCAAAACCAAAATATAAGTTTAAAGGTTTCAAAGTTTAACATGGCACACAGCTGTCCATGTCCCACAACGACTCTTCCCCATACAAGCTCCTGCTAAACCTATTGACCGGCAAAGCATGTAGTAACGAGTCAACAATAATGTTGAGCGAGTTCACAGTTGGGTGTTCGTTTTAAGTTGTTTTGAAAACAATTTCCTTTAACTGGCATCCTGCCGTGGGGGTTACCCCATAGTTGAAAACGTGATTTGTTGATTCCCGGTTACTCTGGCAATCCAGCCATGGGGGCTAACCCATGTTTAGTTATCTGGCTTTTCGGCCGTGGGGGCTACCCCATGTTTAGTTATCTGGCTTTTCGGCCGTGGGGGCTACCCCATGTATATACCACTAGACTCGTTACCATATCGACTGCTGATTGTAGTCATGTTTATGTGCCCTGAACTGTCAATGTCTATCATCATTGACGTGCCCAGATCCATTAGTTCACGCCCGTCCTCTGCGGCATGGTGTGAGGCTTGTCAGACCTAAATAGCGCTATCTAACTAATGACTCGCTCGCCATTGGCCCGGCGATTAAGTCGATATAAAAAGGAGGGACTTCGTGATAGAGTTTTGGTCTAGTAAAAGTTAACTGTCCATGAGGACGAGGAATTACATTCCTGAACCAGTACTGTCCTACCCAAGAAAGGACGAGGAATCCATGTTCCTTAACCCCATTCCCAACCCCTGGGAATCCCATGCTTTGTAGAATGTGTGAACTCACCTTAGGTTAGCTCGGCAGATAATCAAAGGTCACTTGAGCTAATTGTGGTCAACCACGTCCTAGTATGGTTACCACACAAGTCAGATTCAAACCAAGTAATGCACGTATATTTTCTACACGTATACTAGCAAGTTGCATACAAGTATTATTCATGGCAGTCCAATCAACAGTACACAACATACACGTTCAACAGTAACATATAAAGTCCATGTATTCGGCCCAAATACTTAGGCCTGTAACAGTGCAAGTCCAAACAGAATATATAATCAGGTGGTCTCGAGTCGAGACCAGAGATCTCGAGTCGAGACGGCGCTGTCTCGGTTTATAGCCTTCATCACTCGAGACCAGGTGGTCTCGAGTCAGGTCTCGAGTCGCAACAAGACCCGCAACCGTGGTTTCGAGTCCTGTTGTTTGTGTGCTGGTAAGGTGTGGTCTCGAGTCGAGACTGTGTGGTCTCGGCTTGCAACCACTGTCGAGACTAAAAGTGTAACAACCTTCCAAAATCCCAGCCCATTATCACCACAACATTTGCTAACAGTTTCCAAACCAAACGTATTCGATCAAACAAAGGTTTTAACATCAATTCTTATGAACCCTAACATAATCAAAACATGAACAAAAATCAAAACACCAACCATATTAACATGATTCATATTCTCGATCACTAGCAACCATCCTATCATGACAACACAATAAATCATCCTCACGTAAACATATCACAGCCGATATAACAAGCATTCGGTTTTCATTCATCATCTACAAATCCAACCAAACACCTATATAGCCGATTACATTCATTCATACTATCATGACAATACATCATCATCCGAATAACAACATATCACAGCCGGTTAATATACAATCGGTTCTTGATCATTAACATGCAAATTCCAAGTTGTATGAACATTATCAATTACACATGTGAGCCGAGTTCATGAACATAAATCATAATCAAACACATAACCTCCCTAGATCATCATGTAGGCCAACACATCATCTATTATGCAATTAAATGATTAAAACACTAACCGATATAACACAAGAATGATCCGAATCCAAGAGATCTTCGATGGAAAGGAGAGGTGTGGCTGCCGTCGAGTTCGTGAGGGAGAGAAAGAGTTATTAGGGTTTGGTGTGTGTTATGAGATTTGAAACAAATGAGGAGTATACACTCCTCTCATGAGTTATGCGACACAAGGGAGTGGGCCGAACCCTCCTAATGGGATGCCCATGATCCGAGTACGAGTTGTGTAGCCCGAATGGGCTTGTGCGATCGGGTTAGACTTATGCGGTTGGGTTGTGTTGTGTGCTCATATTACATACATACGTGTATTACACAAAAATCACAAAACATAACAACATAACATACCATTTAATCATCAATTTCACATGGTCACGTAATGTTCACATACGTTACATAAGTTCAAAACATGCTACACTTAGCACAAAGATAGGTTCTGAAATACGAGTTGTCACAGCTTACCATCCTCAGACGGACGGACAAAGTGAGCGTACAATCCAAACGTTGGAATACATGCTTCATGCATGTGTGATCGACTTAGGTGGTAGTTGGGATAACCACCTGCCATTAATCGAGTTCTCATATAACAATAGCTACCATACCAGCATCAAGGCTGCGCCTATCGAGGCCTTGTACGGTAGAAAGTGCAGAACGCCCGTTTGTTGGGCGGAAGTTGGAGTTGTCCAACTGACAGGACCGGAAATAGTCTTTGAAACGACGGAAAAGATTGTCCAGATTCGTGACCGCCTAAAAGCTGCCAGGGATAGGCAGAAAAGCTACGCAGATCTAAAGTGTAAACCTCTGAAATTCGAGGTAGGTGATAAAGTGTTGCTTAAAGTATCACCCTGGAAGGGAGTGATGCGATTTGGTAAGAAAGGTAAGTTAAGCCCGAGATACATAGGACCATTCGAGGTCATCGAATGTGTCGGATCAGTTGCTTATAAGTTAAAATTACCTGAAGAGCTCAGTGGTATTCACAATGTATTCCATATCTGCAATCTGAAGAAGTGTTTCGCTGATGAATCACTAGTCATACCACATACAGATGTGCACATAGAAGAGAGCTTGAAGTTTGTTGAAAAACCTGTGTCGATCAAGGATCGACAGGTTAAGAAGCTTCGAAGGAAGCATGTGCCAATAGTAAAGGTTAATTGGGACGCCCGAAGAGGTCCCGAGTACACATGGGAGGTTGAGTCCACAATGAAAGAAAAGTACCCTCATTTATTTCAGTAAATCTCGAGGTCGAGATTTCTTTTAAGGGGGTGAGGATGTAACACCTCAAAAAATTTGTGTTCAATAAAATAACGACACGTGTCGTGCAAGACAAAGTGTTATAAACCCGGATCTAGTCAAGGATGTATGATAGGATTTAAAAGCATCGATATGTTAATTAAATACCTCTGAACGACCTAATTATAAATCCCAAGACCCTAATCTATATTATAAACATCCGATATACTCAAATCCGGTAAATCCCAACAATATTTGATTCAAAGTGAAAGAAATGGGATCCTATGAGATTATTTGCATCAAACTTTCATTCGTGACCCTTTCGATAAAGCCCAAGACAATCATAAAACATGATAAGGTGGTTACAACAATTCAAGGCATGATCAAGTAGGGATGGCAACAAAACCCGAACCCGATGGGAAAACCCGATACCCGAAACATACGGGACGGGTATGGGGTCGGGTAATCGGGTATGTGACCGGGTATGGGATTTGTTTTAAAATTTTGGGACGGGTATGGGATTTGGTGTTATACCCGTTTACCCGACCCGATTACCCGATTATATATACCCGTTTACCCGATTCTATATACCCGTTAACATACTCCATATAAATATGTAATTTTTTTTATAAATTATAATGTATTATATATTTAGTCCCAAATCCTAAAAAAGTAATCCCCCCCCCTCCCTCCTCCCAATTATAAATATATATTTACTTACCTTAGTTAATAGTTACCCCAAATCACAAAAGAGAATCAGCAGGTGGATAAGGTTTTTGGGTGAATATGCTCTTTTTTGGTGAAAACAAACTACTGAAACTGAAATGGAGGATCAAGGATGGACATATTTTACTTGAATATATATTAGGCTTTTATATCAAAATTACATAACTGTTTTGGTTCTTTTGAATGTGTATTGGTTCAAGTATTTCCTTAGCTTCTTTTGAATATGTATTGGTTTAGAAAAATGAACTCTAATTGATGGTAGTAGCCTACTAGCCTATGATTTTTATCACGTTCCAGCCTTTTGTATTGGTTTCAAACTCGGCATAAATTGATTTTTACTCGTTGATATCCGATGGTTATGCCAGATACCCGAAACCCGCAAGCATACCCGAAACCCGTGGGTATGCCCGACACCCGATGGGTAATTACCCGTCCCATACCCGACGGGTTTTTGGCCGGGTATGGGACCAATTTTTGTAACCGGGTATGCGGTTGGGATTAGCTATACCCGCCCCATACCTGTCCCATTGCCATCCCTATGATCAAGAGGCCCCTACTGATAATATGATCAAAGTTGTTTATAAAAAGTCAACAGAAACTTAATTTGCGAATTAACATGTAATTAGCAATGTAGAAGGCATGTAACCTAGTTTACCACTCATATAACTTAGTAATAAATGTAAGAACATGTCTAAGCATGTTCGACCCGACAATTTTCTGTTTAGACCCGGTTTGGAACCGAAAGTCACAAAACTTTGACTTTTGCTTTGACTTCAGTTCTGACCCGATTTGGTATGATTTGGAAATGCCTTAGAGGTTCCTTAGGACCAGGTTACATGATAGTATAACCCTCTGTGGTTGATTCGTTGTTTGACCGATTCGTTTAGATGTTTCCGTTAATTGCTTAATGTTGACCATAATGCCCTTTTGACCATAAAACGAGAATTTTGGAAATGTGAGAGGACACTAATCCTTGCTACTGATTTATAAACATGTCCCTAAATTTTCACATTAGTTGGAGGTCTAGAATAGGAGTTATGCTAAATAGCGCAATTAAAAAGCTTTTTGTTAATTAAACGGCGCAATTAGCATAAAGCCTATCTAAACCCAATTTTTGACACCAAACCTTTTACCCACTGATGTAAGATAATATTTTGGGGTTTTTAAAGATTTTTAATTATTTTTAACCTGCTCATAACCTAAGGTTATGGCATTGATTCGGTAAATACCGATTATACCTTTTTTGTGTATAAAATGAGTTTTACATAGTATTTTGACACCAATCCAATTGCTACTAATTTCATATAATAAATGTAGTATTTTGAACTTTATAACCTGATCAGAAAACTTAGATTTCCTGTATAACCCAGAAATCGCTTAAATTGGCTTTTTACGCGTTTTAAACACCTAGTATGGGTTTAAAACCATTTTGTCATATAAGGCTTATCACCAACTGATATAACCTGATAAATTAAGTTATTTTTCTGATTATTTCAGACTCGAGTCTCAGAATTTAAAATTAACCTCTTTTACAATCTTTTAAATGACCAAAATACCCCCACGGGGCTTATATTTAGATTAAACTCGTTTTGGGCATAATGGAAGGTATCCTACTGATATCCCAACATATTTAAGACATATGAACTTTGGAAACCTGTATATGAACCTTATGGATACCCGTTACGCCTCTTGCGCATTCGGTTCGGTTTATGTAACTAGTTTGCATAAATTAGCCGAAACGGGTCAAACCTTATCGTTTATATCTCAAAATCCAGAATGTGTTTAGATTACCCATATTATACAAGTCTTCAAACTTGTCGGGTCTAAATCACATTCTATTCCGCTCTTCGCTTAATCGTGCGTTTGAACCGTATCTTTCCTTAAAACTAACCGGTCTAAGTTTAGGCTTAATTAAAGACCCGTTAGGATTCTAATAGGTTATTATAAACCTTCGTTCCAGAATAGGAGACCCGTTAAAAGCTACACGCACTTGCTAATTGTGATTGATACTTGCAAAGGTAAATACTTTTAACTTATTTTCCCTTATACGGGCTTGGGGTACGGTATATAAAAAACCGCTTGGTCCGGCATTGAATCTTTAATCGAATAGAGGTTAAATCATTGATATGCTCCGTTTTGAAATGTTTTGTTTGCTTAAAGCCTTTGGGGGGGCGGGTTAATGACCATGTCCCGGATATCCTTGGCATCATCTTACGAGATGGCCACGACCTGAGCACGGGGTGTAGGCGTACACCCGTCAGTGCATAAATGAATAATGTGGTGTGTCTATTGATCTTTAACCCGGTCTACGGATTGGGCTACTGAACGCATAAGGAACATGTAATTCTTTTACAAGATTATATTCAAATAATTATCCCAAGTTATAAAAAGTTTGTGCCACGTGCATTCAAATCAATTTTATTAAACTTTTCAAAATGAGTCGGTTGAATGTATTTACCAGTGTAAACTGACGTATTTTCCCAAAAAGGTTAAGTGCAGGTACTACGTGAACTAGGCTGGCTTTCTCCTAGCGTCCACAATAAGTCTTGCAAGCTTGGATGTCAAAACTGTTGAACAATGTTTCCTATTTATTTTTGATCCACCTGTGGATTATTCTCAACTGTTTGTGATACTTGATATTACAATATTATTCGGTTGAAATATATCTGTCTTTTGCTTCCGCTGTGCATTTAAATATTGTGTTGTTTGACTGTAATGTTACCAACCACGTCACGATACTCCCCACCGGGCCCACCGGTAATATGTGGAAATATCGGGGTGTGACAGGTTGGTATCAGAGCCAACAATGTGTGAATTAAACACTAGCCTTTTGTGTTTAAACAGTCTTGAATCAATTTGGAGACATATACATACAAAACGTGTCGTTTTAAGAGGAAGATCTTGGTACAAAGTGGTTTGTATTTTGATGAAAAGTGAGATAGTTTGCATGGAAAGTTTCAAGGATAGTAAAAATTCACATATTTTTCAGAATTGTTTAGCGAGAGGAACGAGAAGGTTGGTATATTAAATAAAGTGTCAACGGTATACAAGTTACGTTTGCACAAGAATAAAGAATAGAAGTATAGTTTTAAAGGTAAGGAGGTAAGTTAGGATTCGAACGTTTAAACAAACTTGATTGTAAACGGGGCGTGTACAAGAACCAGGTATAATGGGGAATAAGGGGAATATAATAGTGAACGATTGATTTTTTTAAATACACAAATGTGAGTATAAAAATAGCATAAGTACTGGATAGACGAAAGTAGCGTGCTAAGAATGAAGTCTCGTCGGGGATAATCGGATATAATGCGTTTGTGAGTTCTTTAAAGTTTGTATTAGGTCCAAAAAGTCTGTAAAACACCGAATTTCTCATGGCACGTTTTACGAAAGTTTGGTAATATGGTGAAAACACTTATATATAGGAAGTACCAGCGGCGTATCCACCATGTTTTGACCACATTACGTTCGTTTTGTATTCGGTTTCATGTTACGTTCCATGTCTTACCATACACAGTAGTACACTCTATGGTTTTCATATGCCCATCACTATAATCCCGTGTACACCCGCGATTATTTTGATCGTCGCATGATCCGCATAGCTTGTACTCGTTGTGTATGAATCTATACATAATTTAAAAATAAGAATGTGCACGTATAAGTATATAGTATATAAGCAAGTCCATGCTTAAGTATGTATGGGACCCACGTAAGCGAACCCCTCGGATTCCGCTCGCGTACGGGTATGAATGTATGAATCAAGTATGAATGATGAGTATGCGTATAAGTATAAGTATAAACACAAGTATGAGTATGCATATGAGTATAAGTGTGAAAATAAGACGTATGAGTATAATTATGCATATAAGTAGTATAAATGACGATGATTTCGCGTATGACATGTATTGCATGCGACAAATTTAAGCACGTAAAATGATTGAGAAGTTTGAGTATGTAAAACGAAGGATATAAGGAAGTCGTTGTGAGACATTGGATAAAACAGGTGCGATGATATGTATGCATAATGTTTTTTGAGCAAAAGTGGAGTTTTGGATGAATCAAAATAGTTTAAGCTTGATTTGGAGTGTAAAATCTGGTTCGTGAATGCCAAAATTATGTAAGACATCTATTGATTATGTGAGGTATACTTTGCATAATAACAAAAATGCTACTCTTGTTTTAAAAGAAGATTTACGTAAGTTGAAGATTGTCGGTCCCCATGAAGTCTTCTTGCCCACGTTTTTAGAAGTTTGAATGTCCTATTGAGCGGTGTATAAAATTTCGTTGTAAATAATAAGTTTGTATTATTCCAAAGGATCTTGCACTAAAATATGAAATTTTAAATTTGGAGGTCCTTGTGAAAACGTTGATTCTTAAAAGAAGTTTAGCAATGAAAATGATTCATTGGTTTTGAAAAGAGTTTGTGGTAAAACGATCTTATAATAGATATAAGATCTTAGCAATATATAAGAAGGTTAGTTTGATTTACGACTGAGGATGAAAGTATTTAGTATAATGATATAACGTGAGCGCGTTTTAGTGATTAGGTTAAATAATAAGTTCATGGGCAAGAGATCCATTGAGCCGATTAAGTTGATGGGTAGCATTTCGCAAGGTTTTAAAATTCAAGTGATAAAACGTTTTAAGGCATGCATGATTAAGAATTTCCATGCATATGATTTTCGTGAAATAGATTATGAGTTAAAGAATACGTTTGATAAAATAATAAAATTTTGAAATCCGCATAAGTAGGGATTTTGACGAATGATAAACGATTTAGGTGTAAAAATATGATTGTATCGTATGATGAAGTCTTTTTTGAAAGAAAATTTTGGTAACGATCACCTAGGTAAGGGAATCACCCCTAACTCGTCGCCGATGTCGTTTTAAGAAAAGAAGGAGTGAAGTTATTTGTCAGGGTAAGGAAATCACTCCTATCTCGATGGTATGTCTCCATTTTGGTGTTACAAAGAGTGTAAACAAAACTTAGTGACGTTTTGAAATCATGCATATGTATAATGTATGAAAAGATTTAGTATGATGTGTGTGTGAGAAAAATGATCTCGAAAATAAATTTGAATTTGAAACGAGAGAATTGTATCATATAAAAGCGATGATAGTAAATCATAGGTTTGATTAAAACTTGGATTGTTCCAAGACGGAACTTGACTAAACCAAAATGGTCGAAGATTCTTTTGAATTTGCGAAACATGCTTTGGCCTAATAAGTGGAATACTCTCGTCGATATCTCGGTTAACGGTTTCACCCTTCCAGTTACTGCATGTTTCAAATCAATCGAAAATTCGAGACTTAGCGGGTTTTTTAAAAATCAAGGAGCGTAACTAGTCGACAAGGTGCGGGTTTCACCCCTAACTTGACGATTTCGTACCCTAAGTGTGGTTGGTACTCGTCGGGTCAAAATTTAATTTTCAACACTTTGACGAGGGTCCACTAGAATTCGAAACGGAAATTGTTCATCAAGGTGAGGATTTCACTCCTAACTTGGTGGCGAATTTCATGTAAAAAGTATAGATGGATTGAGAGTCGTTCACCAAATTGTGGGTTTCACGCCGATTTTGGTGAAGTCGTCTCGTTTGTACAATATGAGTGATTTCGAGTTTAGTATAAACGAGTAAAAGACGTATGTTCGAAATAATAATAACAAGTACGAGCACATAAAGCATTTCAATTCAAGAAAACAACACATGGGAGCCATTTCAAGAATAGCACATAAGATTTTCATAAAAGTAGCATGTGAAACAAGTATGGTCGAATTTGGTGCTTAACTATAGACTAGGTCAAAAGCATGGCAATTTTTCCTAATTCCCTATAGTTATGGCTCTGATACCAATCTGTCACACCCCAACCGATGGCGGAAACATCGGAGTGAGACGAAATAGATTGCTCGAGACATCATAACACTAATAATTGTGACAAGTATTTAAATAATAATTTCATTCCATTTCTAAAGAATCAATTACAAGGATTTGAAGCAAAATACAACAACATGAATAATGAAATACAATCAATATGAATACAAATTTTAAAGTGTGTATCTAGGCATCCTACTAGATTCCATGCATCATCAACATCATCGCTAAACCTGCAACATATTTTAAAAGTGTAGTTCAATACAAAGGTATTGGCGAGTGTAGGATCGAGTTGCGACCTGAATGAGTCGTTCAGAAGAGCTCTAGTCCGTTTCAGAGGCGGAAACTAAGAAACAGATGTAAAAACAGCTTGAATATCACTTTAAACGTCTTGTGTATTGATTTAATAGCAAATACAATCACAAGGAATACCGGCAGCACCTCGGTATCAAATCTGGAATCCTTACAAATGAATAGCTCTCATGCCTATTTATAGTGTTCCTGGTTTCTATTGAAAACACACATGTCAACTTCAATAGAAACCTTTCAAGAGAAACCTACAAGTTCCACTTTCAAAAGAAACCTACATATTTGACTTTGAATAGAAACCTACAATCCTGTTTTATGAAATCTAACTTATGTGATGATGTAACACATATGATGTCATCATTGATGTCACATATGTGATGTCATCATTCTTGACGATGACTTCATGCACGAACAGAACTGTAACAAGTCCAAGACTCGATGTAAGACGAAGACGACAGATGAAAGCACCAACAGCGAGTACACAAGTTTAGACTCGCGTCATATGTATAAAAAGTATTTTCAATCCAACATAGCATTTTGGTATACAAGGTCAAACTATCATGCATAACTAAAAGTAAAACCCAAGTGTCCACTAGAATAATAGCATCCCTCGATGTAGCAACATCGAGATCGTAAAGTATGAATAATAGCATCCCTCGATATAACAATATCGAGACCGTAAAGAATATAACTTAACAAAATCCCGTCGGGTGGTGTGCTACTCCTATAGCGCTATAATTGTTAAGACGGGTTAACAAGTAGTATGAATTCTAGCATGAACTTAAGCATAACAAAGCATGTATAAGGATTGATTGAATAAAGCATGTTTGTGAATCGTGCATTTTAACAAGTAAAACATGTTGCACCCAAAGTGTATTAAAAATAAAATGGGTCAAGTGTACTCACATAATTGCTAAGTCTTTCGATTATCCATGTGTTGACGAGTGTATGAGATAAGGAGAAAGGAACACCGAGGTCACCCTGTATGGGCAAACGATGATGCATGAGCAACGAAATTATGACGGAGGATTTGAGGTGGAATTTAAAGTATATCTTGTAGATATATATGCATATATATATATATATACACACACATATATCTATATTATATAGTTTACGCAATAATTCTAAATTAAGTTTATCGAAAATATTATAGAAGTAACGTCAAAATAGATATACGTTTTCAATTATTGTTATAAAAGTTATTTGAATCTGATAGGTTTCGTTTTGTAAATAAACACGTATCGTTCGCGGATCTTTACGAAAAACGGGCAGAGTTTCCTCTCTTTTTGGACGATCCCAACAACACAAGTTGTCTACATATATTCCAAAATGCTACAATTCAATAATAAAATATAAATAAATAAAGTTCTATGTATTTTCTTTTTATAAATAAGTTAAAGGTTCGGTTTCATGATAAAATATTATTTAAACACGAAACAAATAAATTAATAATTCCGTCATTGCTATTCGAGTCTCGCGTTTAACCCGTAACCCGAGTTGACCAGTTGACTGTTTGACCCGACACGAGGAACTAAACCGTGTTCGAACCTGCAACGGACAAATCACACCTGAGATCTAGAACCGAACTAAGAACTGATTTTAAAACCAGAAATGAATACAAACCTAGCTGATGTCGACTGGAGTAGATTGACGTCGGCCGAAACTTGAACCCGAAATCGGAAACTGAACCAAACCTGGACCTGTCCCGAAATAAATCAAGCCACCGCCGCTGAAGAAATGTGACCCGAAATAGGAAAAGACCCGAACTCGAGCCGAAACAGAAATAGTCTCGCCTGTGTTGCCGGAAAACGGTCAGCCTAGAGCCTCCGCAAACCACCGCCGCAGCCTTACTTCTCTCTCCCGTCGCTGTGTCTGCGGTTTCTCATCGGAAAAGCAGTCCAGTCGATAACCACCGACATGCCACCCACCACAGTGTCACCGCTGTGGTGGTTCTGCCGCTCCACCGATGGTGGTGGCCGGCCGTTCATTCACCAGTGCGAAGGAGAAGAAAGGGAGGTGTGTGGTTGGTCGTTCACCGTCGTCGGAGTGCCCCGGAGAGCCGGCTCCGGTGATCGACTAAAAGACAGATAAAGAGGGGTGACGAGGGGATGGTGTACCAGGAAAGGAGGATGGAGGTCGGGTGGAGTGGTTGTGCGTGGCCGGACGTCGTCGCCGGAGTACCAGCCGGAACCGGCTCCGGTGACCGGAGCTTGAGAGAAACAGGGAGAGATCAAGTGTGGGATGCGGCTGATAAAAAAGAGTTAGGGTTTATCCATTTTTTATACTTTCCATTATTTACACAAATAGTCCCTAAACTTTACCCACTAACTTATGTTATGTTATAGAAAGAACTAACTTTATAAAGCAAACTAACTAGGTTAGTTTACTAACTTTAAAATTTAACGAGGCTAAGTTAGTTTATTATAAAAATAACTTTTAAATAGTAAAATAAATAAATTTAATTAAGTTAACAATTGGTAAATAAACATATCTATAACGAATTAATTAAAGAAAAAGGATTTTCGACTATTAACCTTTTCGGAAGGGACAAGTTTATAAAAAAAAGATTTTCAAGACTCGCTTTCTAAATTAGGAAGGTTATGAAAACGCGGGGCGTTACAGAACTCTTGGGGTGAGTGTCCACTTATAGGCGAGCATGTCTTCGCGATACATTATGAGGACCTATTTGCTTTGATTCAGCCTTTGTGTGTCGTTTGTTTGCTTCGTGGTTCAAACAAATGACCATCACCCATGATTTTGGTCGGTAATTGTAACATCCTATCTTACCCAATGCCGTTTCATTTGTTTTCTCTCTTGTTTCCCCTTTTTAGAATGCCTCCACGACGCGAAAATCAGGTACCTATTGAAGATCTGGCAGCTATCATTACGCAGCAAGTGACTGCTGTAATCCCGAACAACGTTGCTCAATGTAACCAAGCTCTCAACAACAATAATGCCCCCTGCAACTTCAAGACGTTCAACTCGGCTAAGCCATCAAAGTTTTCTAGGTCTCAAGGAGCGACTGCACTTCTGCAATGGTTCGAGAGTCTAGAGAGCACCTTCAGACATGTTCAACGCCCAAATGAGCGAAAGGTAGAATTCGCATCTAGTGTCTTTGAGAAACGAGCTTTGACATGGTGGAATGGTGTGATGAGAGATAGGGGTGCCGATGTGGCACTGGCTCAAACGTGGGAAGAGCTTCGAGCTCTGATGATGAAGGAATTATGTCCTCGTCACGAGATCAGGACCTTGGAAAGGGAATTCGACGATCTTAAGCAAGATAGCGGTGAGCATCAAGCCTACACGGATCGTTATGAGGAGTTAAGTCTGTTATGCCCGAATATGGTTACTGTAGGATCGTGAAACGACCTAACGAGTCGATCAGAAGAGTGCTCAGACAGAATCAGAGGCGGAATTCATTGATTCTGTCTTTGTTTAGCTTGTATTCACTATTAACTGTCTCGTTTATTGATCTTGAAGCAATTTTCAGCACGTAGACACTTCGACAGCACCTCGGCATCGGAATCAAGAAGGTTACAAATGATTTCGTATGTAGGGTATATATAGGGGAAGCTATTTCGTTTGAAAGTGGCATGTGTCACTTCAAACAAAATTACACATGTTAATTTCGTTTGAAGGTGTCACATGTCATGTTCAAACAAAATTACATCAAATACCCTTAAATCCTACCCTATTTCTCATATAACGTGCCCTGATCTAACACTTCTAATGTAAGACTCGATACAAGACGAAGTCGACAAACGTATGCACTAACAGACTCCCCCTCGGATGTTGACGAGTCTGAAGTATCGAGTCTTCGCATCTTTAGTCTTTATCAGTCTCTGGGCTTCCCAAACTTCTCTTCTAATCCAAAACTCGAATGAAGATGAAGTCGACAGACAACTGCACCAACAGACTCCCCCTTGGATGTTGACGGAATCTTCAGTGACAGTCTTCAACATGACGACTCTTCAATCTTGATCGGTCTTCTTTCCTTTTTAACATGTACCAGGATCTTCTCTTTGGCTCTAACCTCGTCAGACTCCCCCCTTTCATCATGATGGGATCGTCATCTGGAATTAGCTATCACCTTGAGATCAACCACTGGCTTTAGTTCTGTTCAGCTCATCACCTACATAATTCTCAACAAAATATAAGTTTTTACTTAAATCAATAAGAAAAACTTACTAGTAATAGTTACATCAAGTTCAAATTAATGATCTCGATTAACTAATCAAACTTTCTTTCTCAAAATAAATTCCTTCATTTAAGCACTCACTCCCAACCCTGTTCATCATGTTCAGCACTTGAAATTTTGAATATCAGCTCTCCAACATCAGTTGTCGAAAATCTTTTTGTATTTTTCAAAAGTTTATGCTAAAACACTCCGAAAATCTTTTTGGATTTTTGAGATAAAGGAATATATTAAAGAAATATTTACAAACAATATTTTTTGCGAGTTTGTGTAAGAGGATCATATCAGTTTATGTGACCAATCACTAGCACCGTTAAGCTTTAAACATTTTCAGTTCTAAACGATTCACATAGATTGACGATATTGTTGTCCACATAAACTCAATCTAAAAACTTTCGAAATGCTTACCGATACGTTAAGGTATATTAATTTTGCACTAAGCTCTTATGGACCCCACGATCTCAGCATATTCCCTCATCATGCAATACACTGACTCAAGTAATGCCTTTAAACTTTTATCAACTGTGATTTGTGCAAAAACAAAGCAGAATGTTTAAACATTAACAATCAGGTCGATACTTCCGTATACGCAGAGAAAGTCCAATGTTTAAACAAAATAAGAAAATAAAAACAAGTTGAAGTTGTTTAGGCTTTAACCACCAGGTCGATACTTCCGTATACGCAGAGGTGATCCAAAGCTTAAACGAAACACCAAAGAAAATAAAGCAGAACGTTTAGGCAATAACATCCAGGTCAATACTCACGTATACGTAGAGGATGTCCAATGCTTAAACAAAATAAAGAAATAAAACAAGTTTAAATCTTTGCAAAATAAAATGCACAATCACAGCGATTTTTTATCAAAGTTGTGAAAGTTCACAAACTTAACCAGTTTTATGTCTTTCGACAATCAGCGATTACTGAGTAGGCACACAATCAAGAAGGACAAAACTAAGTACTATGCTTTTGACCATGTTTCCCACTAGAACTAGGCTTTTTCATTTAAATTTATATCGTTATCGCAATTCTACTAGTCTAGCTTAGCCTATCGTCACATCTTTAGTGAGATCGTTTATCACATTTTATCATTCCATTTCTTTAGTATGTTGTGACAGTCCACTGATCTACTATCATTTCCTCTTTTTATAACAAAACTCATTTTTGCATTTTTCAATGTTTTTGGAATTTTCAAATTTTCTAATTTTTTAAAATTTTTCTCCCCCTAAAATCAAAATATATTTCAATTTTGATTTTCTGGGAAAATTTGAAAACAAACTGTACAAGAAACTTGACAACATGATGAGAATCACTTCAATTCTCCATTCACTTGGCTTAAACAATCAGAACTCCCCCTGGCAACAAAACATTTTCCCATAGTGATTTCAAAACACTTAAGTTTGATTTAATCAAAATGGTTTTTCCGGAAAATTAGTTTTGTGTGTCATTTCTCAAACATGGGGATCTTTCATCACCTTGTTTTCTTCAATCACTTAAAAACTTTACCAAATTTACAATCACTTGTAGAAAATCAAGTACAACTTAATGTCCCTGATTTACCACATGTAAGACGAAATCACTTTCGTGAATTTTTCAAGAAAGATGCCGATTCCTGCTCCACTCTTACCAACCTGGGAGCTCCGGCAAATCAGGTTTTTCATTTAAACAGACTCACCCAAGCCTGACAGTCCTTGGGTGATTTTGAATTCTTGTTCAACAATGGTGGAAAATTTACATCATCCATTGTTAGACCATAATTCTCATTTTTTACCTCAACACACGGCTCTTCTGGCTTTATCACACCAGATTCATCGCCTGTACGTCGCTTGTCTGACTTTGATGAGTCAGATTCATCGCCAACAACTGGCTCCTTTGTTTCTGGAGAAACAAATTCATCACCAGGAAGTGAATTCTCTTCTTTCTTTGATTTCCCTTTCGTCCTCATATTTGTATCTGATGAATCCGTGTTGCTAGATTTTTCATTCTTTGGAGAGCAAGACGATTTATCAGGACTGTTATTTGCTTTGACAGCTGAATCCGAGGATAAAATCCTTTCGAGATACTCTCTCGCTTTCTTCCTCTTCTTCCTCAGTCTGTCTTTTTACCCCTGCAAAAGCTTCACTTTCGGTTCTAGAACTTTATGTTCTTAGGGCTTTGCTTTGAATTTGACTGGTTTCTTCTTTGTCATTTTCTGAGATTCAGCCCTCGATCTTCCCATTGATCTCATTGGGTAATCTCTTGTAATATGACCTCTGATTTGGCAATTATAGCATCTCCTCGTCTCAAACCACTGATTTTGGCAGTTAACAGAAATGTGTCCTCGAACACCACAAGTATAACACACTCTGTTATCATACCAATCACCACTTTCAGTCCAAACATTCAGATCATAGCACTGTTTGGCTTGGTGATAATCCTTGCTCCTCTTGTTTGCTGGATTTGTCTTTTGAGCACTATGGTCAAACCTGCACCACTTATTACCAACAGTTTTTGAATTTTAATTTTCCAATTTTTGTGATTTTTTTATCATGATTGGATGATTGAACTGATGAGCTTTTATTTTCTTTTTGAAGATTTTTCGGTTTTTTTATCTTTTTGTTTTTGTTCCACATTCTTCTTTACAGGTTTTTGCGTTGAGCATTCACCTTTCTCAGTAGAATGTAAAACAGTTTCTTGAAACATTTCATTTAATTTCAAAAATATTTTTCTTTTTTCAACTTCATCATCAGTTTTCTCATCACAATCTTCAACTTTGACTTTGTCAAAGTCTGTGACATTGTCACTTATTGGAACAGAATTGATCGGTTTTGGACAGTGTTAGGCCCTAAAGTGTGAGACTGACGCATCAAATTAACAAAACGGGTTATGGTTATGAACTGGGCTTTACCAGGTTAGTTTATATTAGGTTTTGGACCTTTATAGGTCACTTGGGCCAAGCTATAGGCCATGTGGGCCAAGCAGGCCCAAGGGAAGCCCATGTGGGAAGTGGGCTTGTCTATGTATATAAACAAGTTTTCAACTTGTTTTAGGGTTTGAACCTTCTAGTGACACAAATTCTAGAGAACCAGAGAAGGGGAGGCGATTTGTAGTGGTGTGCTCATACCAGACGTTTTTGCTTGTTCAAGTAATCGAAACATGTGTGAGTTAAAAGTTATTTTGGTGTTCTTGTTCTTTTTCATATTTTTCGGTTTTTCTTGAATCACCTATTGATTGGATTCCGCACAATCAATAGGCTGTTTGATATCATTGAAAGATCCGGTTCAACGGGACCTACAAGTGGTATCAGAGCCATTAGAACCTGTTTCTAGGCTCGGTGTGATATCAAATATTCAAGATTTTGAATTTTCGTTAATCGCGTTCTTCGTGTTCTTGGTTATGTTCATCGAATTTTGATCAAAATCAATATATTTTGGTGTGTCAATCTGTTTTGAAAGTGTTAGAGATATTGGACGATTTTTGTTTTTAAAAGAAATATTCTTTCTGTTTTGAAAAGGGATTTCAATTTCCAAAAATATTGGAAATTCTGTTCAGTTACAATTTCCAAAAGGTCTTCGAATATTTCTGAGTTGCAACTGGTCTCGACTCCATCTCTACAACAACTTTCAAGGTCTCGACTTCACTTCATCGCCGGTCTCGACTCATCAATCATCATCACGGTCTCGACTCATCACCCTCAAAAGGTCTCGAGTTATCTAACAACCAAGGTCTCGACTCATCTTCATTGCCGGTCTCGACTCAACATCACTTCATATAGGTCTCGACTCATCAAGCTTCACCGTCTCGAGTCGCAACCACGGTTCCGAGTCGCAACCGAGATCTCGAGTCATCATCATCCTCGGTCTCGACTCGTCTTCATCGGTCATCTTCTTCCCAGCTGTCTCGAGTCGCAACCTTCAACCATCATTTCGAATTTGGTCTCGAGTCATCGTGTTTTGTTTTCGAGTCGCAATCATCAAAGGTCTCGAGTCACTGTTCTCGAGTCGCAACAACCTCGGTTTCGAGTCGACTCACCATTCCAACCTCCGGCACCTCCAACACAACCCATCGGCAACTACCAAGCAACAGCCACAGGTTGTGACCTCCATCATTGCCATCGACATCGTATATTGCCGGAAACCTGCAACTCCGGTCACTGTTCGTCTTGACATCATCACGTTTCAGTCATTATCTCTACACCACCTTCGTCGTTTATCATAATCTCCGATCACAGTTGAAGTTCACCGGTCACTTTTCAACCTCCACTTAGCATCTCCGATCACGTTCTCTGGCCATCTACCTGCAACATCATCATCATCGTCTTTCTACTCCGGACATCATCAAACCTGCAACTTCCTGCTTCACAAATCCACCATTAACAACCACAGTTATCTTCTCCGGTCATCATTGTCTTCTCCATATTCATCGTGCATCTTCTCCAACCATACAAACGACATCGTCATCTGCCATATCATCAGTCTTCAGCGTCACCTCCGACACCGTCATCGATCATCATCATCTCCAGTGAGGTGTTGACGGCTGAACATTTATTAGGGTTTCGGGTCGGCATTTGTGTAACGAAGAAGAAGAAGAACAGTGTTTGATTTAGGTTTTTTAATAATAATATAATAATTATTAATCATAACGTCATCATTACCTTATCATTATTTATAATAATAATAATAGTTAATAATAATAAACCTTTATATTTATTAAATTTAGTAAAGTAACTTAAAAATCTTAATATATATATATATATATATATATATATTCTTATTTAAAAAAAAGGGTGAATTTGTTTGGTTGTGAAAAGTTTTGACAGGTTTCGAGGTGTAGTTCAGAAAACGGGTTCTTTCGCCTGCAAAGGGTTTGAGTTAGCGAGTACACAGGTTCTTGCTTTGGGCTTGTGTTGAAGTTAAAAGATCACATTTTTGAGAAATCACATCTTAAAAATGTCTTCTAAGAAAGAGGTGCTTGAGCAGGAACTCCAAGGATTCAGATACTCATATGGTGAATCTATAGAAGCACTTACAGGCCGGTTTGCTGAATTGCTCTCTGAAATGGAGAAGGCAGAGATGGTGGTGTCTACTCACACGAGTAACAGAAAGCTTCTGGATGCTATAAAAGAGATTCCAGATCAGGCAAACTGTAGTTGGTTTACCAATGTTAATCAGATAATAGTGACAACCGATTGTTACAAAATGAAGCCGGATGAGCTAATCTCAATCATCAAATCATATGACAATGCTGACAAACAGTCTACTCAATGCAACACATCTGCTGCAGTTTGCTCATCCACACAAAATTCAGCATTTATGTTTAACAAACCCCTGGCTCAAGGAATTACAAAAGAACGTGAAAATATACTTTCTGTCTTTTGCACTCCTGAGTGTAGAGAAAGAAATGAGGCATATCGGTTACATAATGCTGAGCTAATTCAAGATTACAATGATATTAAAAATAAAAATTTTACTTTATCGAAAAATGAGAAACTTTATAAAGAAAAAATTGAAGCTCAGCGAAAAGACATCGTCAAACTCAAGGATGATGTAAGTGTGAAATCATCTCAACTCTTTTATGTTCAGGAGAAGCTGTGTGCTGTGACTAAGGAACTGGAAGATATCAGAGATAGATATCAAATAAATGAGCTTAATATTAAGAAATTTGATTCTTCCAGCAAATTAGTCAAAAACTTGTCTGATCAACAGCTCGCATACAAGGAAAATAAAGGGCGTGGTTTGGGTTTTAATCAGGCTCCTCCTCCTTATAATGACAATTATACTTATTTACCCATGACTGAGGAGGAGATGATGAATGAGAGTAGAATGACTTATGGTCCCAAAAACAATAAGTCATCAATCAACAGCAGACCTGTTGATAAACGAGAGACTCCTTCGGTAAATTTTGTTTCAAAGGGTACTTTTGATTCTAATGCTTCGTCTTCCCCTGCAGATGAAGTTAAAGTTGAAGGTGTCGTTGGAGATGAACAAGCATCAAGTTCTCATGTGTGTGACATTTTTGGCTCATTTTTTCACTCTATGATTAATTTCAGGCCTGATGATTTGGGCGAAAACGTTGATGCTTGCGTAACAGAGACTGTATCGGCAAATGAAATGAATGAGCCAGCTAAACCATCTGATTTCAAATGTGAATCATCTGGAGTAGCTGATTCTGAGAAATTGGAAACAGTTAATTCTAGTGGATTCAGCTCAAAGGTGTCACGTGCAGAACCGTCTTGTGCCGAAAATTCAGCTGAAGTTTCTGCTAAAGTTTCTGGTATTTCTTCCAACAAACCAAAACTCTCCAATTCTGTCAAAGCTGATGACATGAAGGATGAAGAGAAGACAGACTCGAAAAAGGCTCCAAGTACGCAAGCTGAACAATCTGAGCCTTCTGTTAGTGATGGAAAGGTTCAGATCAAGCAACAAGAGCCAAAGCGAGCAGGTAAAGGACGCGGAAATAAGAAGCCTAAACATCACAGACGATCAGGCTCTCCACAGTCCTCAACGGGCAGCAATAATCCTCAAAAGGCCCGTGATGTGAAAAATGCTTTTGTTAAGCCAGTCTGTAATGGAAAATGTGAGAAATATGCATTTGACTGTGCTAACAAAGCTTTCGGAAAGACTGGTGAGATTTCTGAACAAGACTTGCAGTCTAAACAAAACAAGAAGAATCAAAAGAAATCTTCACCACAGAAGGCCCCAGCAAACGACAAGTACAGACATCCAAATTAATCCTCGTTTGCAAAAAATGTGCAAGGAAAACAAGCACAAAAAGGGCCTGCAAGAGCTACACAAGATGATCAGAATGCCTTCTACGTGAAGAGACAAACATGCTTCAATTGCGGCATTGCTGGTCACATTGCTCGGAACTGCACAAATCATTCCCATGAACCGTATTATGCTCAAAATCAGAGGGTTACACCTAAGGATAACTACCATTCTAAGCCAATGAAGGTATCTTCACCTAAGGCAATGAAGAATGTGAATTCCAAGGTTAAACCTTCTGATGGGGATTGGAATGTTGCTAAAAACAAACGAAGGGCTGTTCAGGAACAAAACCGTGTTTCTAAAACCAACAAACTTGAAACAGCTAAAGTTGCTCAACCGAAGGCAACAAACACGTTTGTTAAGCCGAAACAAATTTGGAAACCCAAATGCAAAATGGCAACATCTCCAATCCTTGAGACGAAAGGGGACTTATGTTTAAAGGAAGTGTCTTATTTTGATGCTTCAGGAAATCCCAGGACCACGATGGCCTGGGTACCCATGTCTTACTAATCTCCTTACTTTTCAGGAACAACTAAGGAGGAGCTGTTGACAACCTCTGGAATGTTGATAGCGGTTGTTCCAGAGATAAAACGGGTATCATTTCACTGTTGCAAAAATTTCAATTTTTTTTTTACAGATGATATGTTTCCTTTGGAGGAGATAAGAGAAGTAAGATGAGATCAGCGAAAGGTACCGTTTAAATTCAGTACTTTGATTTGAATTTGATTAGTCTTCAATCTAATGACGGAACGGTTAAGCAAAAATATTTTTTTCTCTTTCGTGGTTCATTTCTTTGAATATAAATTGTCCTTTCTCTAGTAAATGGTAAATTTGCGCAAAAATACAAGATTTATGCACAAATTTAGGGGGGGAGAGGAACATATAGATAGATATAGAGTTTAGGAGGAGAAAACTCAGAAAATACAAAAAGAGTTTGCTGTAAATTTGTATTGTTTTAGGGGGAGAAAATGAGAAAAATACAAAAACATTTGAAAAATGAAAAAGCCAAAAAGAGAAATTGCATGATATGGGAAGTGAAATAAATGTTCGTGTTAAAGGGTTTGACTAACACATGTAAGGTGCCATAGCTGAAAAGACTAGGATCTACTGCGATATGTTGATAGGCTTGACGCTCAACATGATTAAAGATACTAAGTGATATAAACATAACGAACTATGTACCATGTGGGTAACATACCAACGCGTATGATTTTATGGTCTTAAATCTTGCGTTGATAGATAGCCAACATCTGAGGTTTCGGGTCTTTATATTGTTGAATCATCCGGGGATATCTTGGCTGTCCTTCTGTTCAGAACAAAAATTGTACGTGACCCCAGGAAAGAAAGTCACTTGGAATTAGCTCATTTCTATTTGAATGTCTGTATGTTGTCCCGATACACACAATTTTGATCTGATTCTGAAATCTTCTCTGAAAAAAGTCGTGTACCTCCTCTGCTGTATCCAGATATATGCTGACCTGGAGGTGCTAGGCAACGACAGCTTCTGCTGCATCCTGATACATGCTGACCTAGCTGTACGTTGTCGCGCTATAGATCGAATACACCCGAAAGAGGCCCTCAAGTGCCCAAAAGAAACCCAAGAAACCTATATCAAATTGAGAAAAACTCATTTGATTTGTATATTATACCATCTCTGCAAAAGATCTATTCTGTTCTCTTCTCAACCTATTCCCAGTTAAGATTTCAGAAATCTGGATTGGACTTGTGAAATATGTGGTAGGGAAGATACTTGCATGATAGAGTGTGCTGTTTATATTTCCAGGATTTAATTAGTATTTATTTGGGTGTTCATTGTTAAGAAATCAAAACATGATAAAACAGATTATATGCAGACCTAGACACGGTCAGGATATCTTAAAGGATGACATCAGTATACTCACCTGCTACGATGAATCGTTGTGCTTACCTTGATCGCGGGGGTATGCCTTGGAATGGGACACACGGGTATAATAGTATAATATTACCTAAAGCATATCACGAAGTTGAAAAATTGAAAGTTGAGCGTTAAAGTTTAAGTGGACAAACATATTGGCAATCGCATAGACCAGTTTGATTAGGCTCGTACTGAAAAGTGTTCCTTAGTCTGCCTGAGAACGAATTTTGATCCCATTGCAATTGTAATTGTATATTATGGTAGTTGTTTATATTTTGAGTTCTTATTTGTTTTTAGTTCTTAAAATCGAAAATCCAAAAATAGAGTGTCTTTTTGTTTTTCTTAAAATAAAAAATGTAACCGTTCTTGAAGATTTGACTGATCATCAAAAGTTGAAAGAATTTAAATTGTGAAATCCGAGTACAAGTACTTGGATGTATCTAGTGTTCATATGGTACTCTCCCTGTTGCATAAGAAATGTTTGCTTATGAGTTTGTGAGCATGTGCAGAACTTGATTTCAATCAAGAACAGGGGTTGATGAAGATTGAGAAGCTGTAAGTTGCTGAAGAAGCCTGAAGCAGTACAACAACAAGATGTACCTGAGTTAGAAGAATCGGATACTAAACGCTGTCTGACAGTGAAAGTACATTTGAAGATGTACCATGAACCTGTTTGAAAGATAAAGATTGAAGAAGAAAAGAGCTGCTGAGAATCCTCCTCTCACATTCTTTTTAACAAAGACTTTCAAGAAGATGCTGATCGAGATCCTGATATGAAGCTAACCACAAGAGCTGAAGAAAGAGACCCAGTGCTGAGAGTTCAGAAGTCAAGAACTTCCACAACATCTGCAGCATAGTGACAACCATAGACTACGTTGAAGACGTTGCTGATTTCATGTTATGAAGACAATTTGATGGCATCAGTCTAGGGGGAGATTGGTAGGCCCTAAAGTGTAAGACTGACGCATCAAATTAACACAACGGGTTATGGTTATGAACTGGGCTTTACCGGGTTAGTTTATATTAGGTTTTGGACCTTTATAGGTCACTTGGGCCAAGCTATAGGCCATGTGGGCCAAGCAGGCCCAAGGGAAGCCCATGTGGGAAGTGGGCTTGTCTATGTATATAAACAAGTTTTCAACTTGTTTTAGGGTTTGAACCTTCTAGTGACACAAATTCTAGAGAACCAGAGAAGGGGAGGCGATTTGTAGTGGTGTGCTCATACCAGACGTTTTTGCTTGTTCAAGTAATCGAAACGTGTGTGAGTTAAAAGTTATTTTGGTGTTCTTGTTCTTTTTCATATTTTTCGGTTTTTCTTGAATCACCTATTGATTGGATTCCGCACAATCAATAGGCTGTTTGATATCATTGAAAGATCCGGTTCAACGGGACTTATAGACAGATATGTGATGTAGAATTCACAAAACCTTTTAATTTATTCTCAAGCTCATCAATTTTATTTCGAGCAATTTCAGCTTCATTTTCAAGCCGAATGATTTTCTGAAGATGAGAATTTATTTCAATCTGTTTTTCAAGATTATTTTTAAAAATAACAGATTTTTCATCTTCTAAAACCTTCATTTGACTTTGAAAAGCTTTTTCAATTTTAATTTTTCATTTTCAAACTCTTTATCTTTTTCTTTCAAAATTTTGTTTTCTAATGTCAAACTGTCCACATCACTCAACAGTTTGACATTTTCAGATTTCAATTTCTCATAATTTTCCTGCAATTCAAGAATCTGTTTCTCATCATTTTTCTTCTTGTCTTTCAAAGCTGAAATCTCTTCAGTCTGTTCCTCTCCCACTTGGACACCTTTATTCTTGCTCCTTTTTAATATTGATTTTCCATCTTGACTTTTCTTATTCACAGCATTGTTCTCCATTTGTTCTTCAAGCTTCTTAATGAATTGAGAAATAGACAATCCATAGTATTCTCCTGTTCTTTTTAAACTCAAAAGATATGTATCCCATTCTTTTTGAGGTAAAGCATTGGCTAATTTCTCAACCCATTCATTTGGACTTTTGGTTATACCTTTCTCAGACATTGAACGAACAAGATGGCTATATCTCTCAATGATACTCCTTGTACTTTCACCTGGACAATTTGAAAACGAGTTAAACTCTTTTATTAATAAAAGTGTTTTACTATCCATATTAAAGAAATTTATATCCATGATACGGAAACACGTTTATCAAAACAGTCACTTTATGCGAAATATCAAGTTCAAACTAGATCACCTTTCAAACGGAATACCTTTCTCAAACAAACTACCTAATTTCGTTTGAAACACCAACAATCTCAAACGAAATTGCTGAATTTGTATGGCTGACAACAATAATATCAATGAAACCCTATTGGACCGAGTTTCTTTTGTCACTATATGGCCGACAATGTTTAATTCTCAAACAACAATTTTAGATTCAATTGGGCCGTTTGATTTTTAGTCAGCTCTTTAATTCTATTGGGCCGATAATCTTTATTACCTTTTTTATTTTAATTGGACCAACAAACCCACTAAAGCTGACAACTTGAATTAATGAATCTTATCACATGGAAACCTTGGGCCTATAAACACATGCAATCACACAATTCTAGATTTCGAATTTCACTTGATTGGACCGATACAAAGGTTGTTCACGTAACAAACTTTAATCAATTGCTTCACATACACTTTTTAATGAGCAGACAACCCTTTTACCTTCTAAATTCTCATTGGACCTCCCTTTTATCGATTAAAGAATCACATGCACACTTTTCTTTGATTTTAATAAACCGACAACACAATTAAAGTCGATGACTTTAATTCACATGAAAATGTATTGATTTTGGATTTTAATTGAACTGTGATTAGGCCGTTCAGTTTGTATTCAGTTGGTTCGATGATATGTTTCACGTGAAATCATGACATATTCAAACACCCTCAAACGAAATACCCTGTTCAATCAATCTACCTAATTTCTCTCAAACGGAATTCCGAATTCAAAAGAATTAGCAGGTATTTTCAAACGAAATCAGTCAAAAGGTGCACTTTCAAATGAAATCATCAAGCTATTTCAAACGAAATCAGGGTGATGTCATCATTTCAGTCCAAATTTTGGCAAAATTGATCAAGTTCTAGGCCGATTTTAGTTCTGAAACTTTCAAGGGTTTGTTAAAACTATGTTTCGCACGTTATATGTGAAAATCAGCCGTTTTTAACCGTGAAAACTTGATTAATTACGAAAAGAAGATGTAGAAATCAGAATTTTCCAGCGAAAATGAGCTAAACGGTAAGAACTCTTCCTCCTGAGCTCTGATACCACATGTAAGATCGTGAAACGACCTAATGAGTCGATCAGAAGAGTGCTCAGACAGAATCAGAGGCGGAATTCATTGATTCTGTCTTTGTTTAGCTTGTATTCACTATTAACTGTCTCGTTTATTGATCTTGAAGCAATTTTCAGCACGTAGACACTTCGACGGCACCTCGGCGTCGGAATTAAGAAGGTTACAAATGATTTCGTATGTAGGGTATATATAGGGGAAGCTATTTCGTTTGAAAGTGGCATGTGTCACTTCAAACAAAATTACACATGTTAATTTCGTTTGAATGTGTCACATGTCATGTTCAAACGAAATTACATCAAATACCCTTAAATCCTACCCTATTTCTCATATAACGCGCCCTGATCTAACACTTCTTATGTAAGACTCGATACAAGATGAAGTCGACAGACGTATGCACTAACAGTTACGCCTTTGGATAAGGCAATCGAAAAGTACATTGTTGGCCTCCCTGACCCAGTACAAGACATTGTGACTGGTAGTAACCCCACTACGGTTAGGCAGGCCATTGAGCTATCTGCTACCTTGACTGAATCTCAAATCAGGAAAGCTAAACTTTTCCGAAAAGGTGATAAGAAACCAATCGAGGAATCGAAACCCAAAGATGAGCAGACTGAATCCTCCAAGAAGTCAAGGAAGCGAAAAGCTTCCTAGAACTTCGCTGTGGTTGCTCACAATGATCAAGCTGCCCCCAACCAACCAGCTCAACCCCCTGCTAGGAAGCCATACAACGGAACTGCACCCTTGTGCAACCAATGTAACCTTCATCATCATGCTAGTGTAAAGTGCTGCAAATGCCAAATTTGTGGACTTATAGGTCACACAGCAAGAGTTTGCCGAGCTAAAGTTGCACCAAATCAAGCTGACAACAATCCTGCTCAAGCTCGTTTTCCACCAGGTTCTTGCTACAACTGTGGCGAGATGGGTCATTTCTGAAGAAATTGCCCAAAGCTTCCTAATGCAAATCCAGCACAGGGATGAGCATCTGACCGACTAGAAGACAACACCATTTAGAAATAATCACGTCTTATGTATTATTTTATTTTGTTGTCAAGGTCCATGAAACAGTTGTTATGGTTGTTTATAAATAAATCTTTTCTTTACATTGCAATATATTTATGTGGTTGCATGTATAAACAACATATCCCCTACAATACCGACAATCAGGGAATCGTATTCCTTGAAGAACAAACTACCCCCAAAATTCTTCCATTTTATGATCTCTTGCATTTTCCACGAAAATCCTAAGTACCCGTTTCTTCCAAAGAAACGAAGTACAAGGCGCAAGTTACAACTCTTGACGAATACCCAAAGTACCACTATAAATCCTTAATAGGGTACCTGAGGGTATTTCCGTAAATCCTAAAATTGTTGTGTGCCTTAATTCGAATATTACGTTTCTTTGAAAACAAAATCGAATTTTCGGAAGATCATCCTATCTTCATAGATAGATTCTTGAAAATGATTAAAGTGCCAAATGAAATCCACGGATTGGATTCCTGGTGTGCTTTAAATATCCGTGTCCAAAGATAACAAATTAAAGGTCAAATTAAACAAATATGTGATTATGTGCTTATATGTTCCCTTTTATGTTTTTGTGTGATCCAAGTTTTTGTTATCCAAATCCTCGTAGAATCTTCCATATCTTCGTATAAGGGATTCATAGTAGGATGTCCAAAGGTACTACCTTAAATCCTTAATGGGCTTCTACGTAATAGTAAAGACCCTTGGATTATAATGTACTATTACATAATTAGACCCCTTGAGTGGTCTAGTTAAACAGATTGATCCAAAAATCTGGTTAGGAATATCATGTGATGATATAGCTGAAAAGACTCCTTGGTGGTCTAATTAAAGAGATCATTTGTCGATCTAATTAAAAGGACCCTATGATAGTTTAGTCACACTCATCACATGTTTGATTTTCTTCCCCTTCACATTACAAAACAAATTGTGCGGAATGTGCAAGGAATTACGTAATTATGGATGCATACATAATTATGGAATTTAGTGCACAGAAACCACAGCAAGTTTTGTCATGTGTCTAGAGTTGACTCAGTTCATTTCCGTTTCTGAAGAATACCAATTGAGGAAAATGACTCATTCCGTTCATTTTCGTTTCTGAAGAATATCCATCGAGGGAAATGAATATTCTTGATTTTTCCTTCATTTCCGTTTCTGAAGAATACCCATTGAGGAAAATGACTCATTCCGTTCATTTTCGTTTCTGAAGAATATCCATCGAGGGAAATGAATATTCTTGATTTTTCCTTCATTTCCGTTTCTGAAGAATACCCATAGAGGAAAATGACTCATTCCGTTCATTTTCATTTCTGCAGAATATCCATCGAAGGAAATGAATATTCTTGATTTTTCCTTCATTTACGTTTCTGAAGAATACCCATTGAGGAAAATGACTCTTTCCATTCATTTTCGTTTCTGAAGAATATCCATCGAGGGAAATGAATATTCTTGATTATTCGTTCATTTTCGTTTTTGAAGAATATTCATCGAGGGAAATGAATATTCTTGATTATTCGTTCATTTTCGTTTCAGAAGAATATCCATCGAGGGAAATGAATATTCTTGATTTTTCCTTCATTTCCGTTTCTGAAGAATACCCATTGAGGAAAATGACTCATTCCGTTCATTTTCGTTTCTGAAGAATATCCATCGAGGGAAATGAATATTCTTGATTATTCGTTCGTTTTCATTTCTGAAGAATACCCATTGAGGAAAATGACTCATTCCGTTCATTTTCGTTTCTGAAGAATATCCATCGAGGGAAATGAATATCCTTGATTTTTCCTTCATTTTTATTTTTAAAGATTGTCCGTTGAGAGAAATGACAGGATTATGCCTTGCATAATCTTTGATGGGTTATTCTACTCAAATAGATAAACACCCTAGATTCCATGCAAGGCAATTATTTAACACAGCGTCACAGACAGACTCCTACGAATAAATTTCGGGACGAAATTTCCTAAAGTAGGGGAGACTGTGACACCTGTGCCTCTGCGACCATTAAAAAAATACCAAACCAATGAAATATTGTATTTCATACTTGGGATTTGTATAAATATGTGTATCTTTTGCACATATCAATTCTTGTTCGATTTCAAGCTTTAAATCGCTTTCTGGAAGGTTATACGCGCACTGATGCGTAAATATAACCAGTTTAATGCAACAAACACTCCGGAATAGTGAAATAGGCTTAACATACCTTAAATAACCTTTACATAACTTATAAATAAGTTTGGAGGGTTTGGTGTGGCGAAATCAAGTTTATTCGCTTACAGGGACTAATTTCGACAAACTACGAAAGTATGCCGATTTGTACTGTAACAAACATTCCGGAACATGACCATAAGTTAAACATACCCTAAATATCCTTTATATAGCTTAGAAATAGGCTTTGAGGGGTTCGGTGTGCTAAAATAAACTTTTTGGTCATTCAGGGACTAAAAGCTTCAAAAAGTGCATAAGTTTGCATTTTCGCGCATATCTTACGTTCTGAATACATCCGGACATCCAAAACTTTAGTAATCATTAAAATATTTTATTTTTTTGATTGGCATGATAAAATTCCATTCGTCGCGTAATTTGGATCGTTTTTCGCATTCGTTCGTGTTTCGTCGTAATTAACCGAACAACGCAACCGTACGACCAACCGAACCGACATCCGAGATATTTTTGAGCATGTTTCATGTTCCCTATACTTTAAATTCATTTTAGAGCCTTGAAATGGGATTAACGGGGCTTAAACGTGTCAAAAATGCATCAAAAACCATGTTTTGCACATTCAGGGACCAAAATTGACAATCTGCCATAGTTATCTTAGGAAGGGACCAAATGAAAAATCTAAATTCCAGCTTGTTCCAGTTTTTCCCCTCATTTTCACATGGTTTTAATGAAACTAGGGGCTCCCATGGTTTCACAAAACCATGGGCACATGTGTACGGATGAGATCGAAGCTCGTTTTACGATGAACGATCTTAACGGTTGTGCAAAAACTATAAATACCCCATCCATATCATTGTTGCAACTCACATTTGATCTGATATTTCTCTAAGTTGAGGTGCTTTCACTTCATACCTGAGAATAATCGGGTCAAACTTTCGTTCTTGGACATTTTGTAAGTCCTCTTTCGTTCTTTTTCGCGTGAAAGTCAAACTATGTTTGACTTTCTGCTTTGACCAGTTTATGGTCAACATGAAGTTCATTTGAACTTCATAACATGAGCGTAATCACGATGGTTTTAGTCTCTTGTGACTATACCTACTGATTACCATGTTATCTAGGCTTAGTGGCGAGTCGTTGTTTCGGCCAAAATGCGTATTCTTGCGTATTTTGTAACCAAACTACTTTTAGGTATCAAAACCGTTTGTTTTGATACCAAACCTGTTTTCAAACCTCGTTAAGCATGTTTTAACATGTTTAGCTCGTCACTTTAGGTTTAGTGCTTATGTAGGGTCGTAAGGTAAGCGGTCTAAACAACCGCTTATACTTTCGAACCCGACCCATTTGGTCGATCTTTAGGATCCGACCAAACACATTAGGTGACCATAGTTGCATAGGGAATAACCTTCCGAGGTTATACCTTATGGCCACGTCGTTTAAGTAGTTGTATGATAGGTAGTTTATATGCCTTAGGTAAATGACCAAAATGCCCTTTTTACGCCAAAATTCATTTTAAGCATATGTAACATAATTTTTGATATCTAAACTGATTTGGCAACAATATTAGACATGTTAAGGCATATTTTACTTATCATAGGACTAGTTAGGCGGTCTGAACGCGTTTTACATGAATGACGCGTTAAAGTGGCGTAAGCTACCTTAACGAGTCGTAATGGGTCGTAAGCACTTAGGTTAGGTTTCGTTTTAGAATGTAGGCTTTGTTAAACCATATTACATGAGTCCCTACACTCATTTGGTTTACGAAACCTCATTTTATCCGATCCTTCGATTTAGGTCCGTTTATTTACATAGTTACTGTTAGTGCATGCATCTGTCGACTTTATCTTGTATCGAGTCTTGTACTAATTATGTTAGATCAGGGCACATTGTTCGAGAAAATAGGATGTTTTAGAGTGTGTTTAAGGCTAGTTTGCTTGAAGAAGGCCAGTCCGCTTGAAATGACATTGGTCAGTTTCAAGCGAAACCAACATATGGTAGTTCGCTTGAACTGATTCTGGTCACTTTCAAGCGAGACCCCATGGCCTATATATAGCCTTCAAGCGATTTTAGTTGAAACAGTTCTGGAAATTCATACCGAGGTGCTGCCGGTGTGTTTTCTAATTGTATTCAGTGTTATATCAATCTACAAGGTGTTTAAAGTGATTTGCAAGCTGTATTGAAGTCTGTTTCTTGTTTTCCGCACCTGAAACAGATCAGAACTTCTCTGAACGACTCATTCGGGTCTTCACACGATCCTTCAATTGGTATCAGAGCTCAGGAGGAGGAGTTTTATACGATTCAGCTTAAAAACTTCTGTTTTTCTACACCTTCTTTCAATATTTCAAGATTTCACGGTTAAAATCAGCTCAATTTCTCACAGAATGTGTAATAGTGCATATTAATAAACCCTGGAAAGTTTCAGCTTAAAATTCGGACTAAAAATGGATAAAATGGACCTTCGAAGGGGTTTCGCTTGAAAATACCATTACTTTTCGCTTGAAAGATTGTGTTCAGTTCAAGCGAACTAGGTCATTTCGCTTGAAATTGAAGGTTTCGCTTGAAAAACCTAGTAGTTCGCTTCAGTAGGTGTTCGCTTGAAAATTGTTGGGGTTCTCGCTTGAAATAGTAATCTCACTTGGGTATTTCGCTTGAAATCAAGTTCGCTTGAAAGCTGCAAGTTGGTGTTCTCGCTTGAAGACCCTGTCTCGGTTGAAAGGGTTATCTGTTATTCCGCTTAAACTTGTATTGGGTTATTCCGCTTGAAACAACTGTTTTTTGAAATACGTGCTTTTGAAACATGGATAACGAGTTCTACAACGCGTTCGACACATCCCCGACTACTCCGGCTGTCATTGCTCAAAACATGAATCTGGAAAATGAAACCGGAACGTTACAAAAGCCCCCGAAACTGATGAGCATAGAAGAGTACTACGGATGGAAAGACAGATTCGAAAATTGGGTTCAGGCAAATCATCTAAGATCATGGGAATGTATTCTGAAGAAGTATGTTCTGCCACGTACTGATTTGCAAGTTATCAAAGAACTCTTGGAATTCAGTGACCAAGAGAGAGATATGTACAAAGCTGAAAAGATGATGATCAGTTTACTTCAGCAAGCCATCAAAGAAGACATCTTCATTCTACTTCAACATTACAAGACTTCAAAATCGATTTGGGATGCTCTTAGAGTCAAGTTTGAGGGTAGTGAAAATATGATTAAGAGCAAGAAGGCGTTGCTCAAGAAAGAGTTTGATCTATTCAGCAGTCTACCGGGTGAAGATACAAAGAATGGTGCGATCCATGTCGATCCTTAGTATAACAAAAGATCGTGAAGAGTGGGTAGACAAGTTAGCTGATGCTTTACCACAAAAGGAATGGGGCACATACTTGATGATTTTGAAGAACACTGGGGTTTATGATGGATTAACGATTTCTCAGTTTATCGAGAAGATTGAGGGTCAAGATTTGGAACAGCAGAAGATCGCAAGGATGAACAGTCCAAGTGGTCAACAGGATGTAAAAATGTACTACAAAGGCAGTGTTCCAGAAGTTGAAAGAAGCCCAAAAATTCAAACTGCGTTTAGTGCTGGAGATTCATCTGAAAAAGTTGATCAAAGTTCTAAAAGTAGCAGTGGTTTCTCTTCATACCCGAGTGTCAATCCAAAAGATACTACATCAAGTTTCAGTTCTCAAAGTACAAAAGGTGGGAGTGGTTATGTGATACAATGCAATATTGCCTTGAATCTTCGAGATGGTCAAAGTTTTTCTGAAGAGATTGCGAAAGATCACATGGCTTTACTTGGTTCTGTGCTACTCTCTTATGAAGGTTTGGTCGCAGGATGAATCGGGAATCCTATGCTCACAAAGGAGGATTACGATCAGATAGACACCGAAGAAATGGAACTAATGGATATCAAATGGTGTCTAGCTAGTGTCCTTAGAAGAGCTGAAAAGTTCAAACTGATTACTGGAAGAAATGACTTTCTTGATGCACACGTTTCTACTTTAGGTTTTGATAAATCTAAAGTTACTTGTTTTCGATGCAGGGAGAAAGGTCATTTTAAAAGAGAATGCAAGAACAGAGAAGCTAATGATGAAAGGAATCCGTTCGAAAAAGATGAATACTACCGGAAAGCCATATATCAGCAAGTTGGTCAGCAACAACAGCAAGAACCACAGGTGGCTCATGGTAGAAAAGTGATCGAGGATTCAAAAAGAGCATGTTTGGTGGATTTTAACTGGAACAAATACATATCGCCCGAAAGCAAAGCATGCCTAATCAATCAAGATGACGAAAGGTTACCTGAAGGTTTTAACTGGGATATGTTTGTGGATGAAAAAGGAGAGTTTAAAGCATTCATTGCTAAGATTGTGAAAGAACCAGATATGTTTACCACATGGATGAAGTCTATTGGTGAAACTGTGAAGAATGTGGAGGAAGAGTCTGTTGCATCTGAAAAAAGCTCACAGAGCTCAGATGAAAGTTTACAAAGTGATGAAAGTTCAGAAAAGGATGTGTTTTTGATCAAACACCAGCTGATTCTGGTTCTTCAGATGATAATGCTGAAAAGTCAATTGAGTTTGATCAATCACCAACTGACGTCAGCAGTGATGATGAAGAAGAACGACATATTAATGTTGCTAAAACTCATCTATCTCCTGAAAGTTTTCATTTTTATTTTGCAGATCGCCTGGAAAAACTGAAAGAGAAACAAGCTGCAAAAGAACAAATGAAACAGAAGTCTGACAGTGGTGATCAAACAAAGGAAGCTGTTCAGAATGAAGAAGTAAAAAGTGTTGCTGAAGAGATTGCTGAATCAGAAAAGGTGGTTGAAGTTGGAAAAATCATTGAAATAGAAAAGATTGTTGAAGTTATCAAGCCTTGCACAAAATGTTCGGAATCTTGCAAGGAGTGTGTAGCAAAAGATGAGAAGATAGCTGAGTATGAGAAGAAGGAGGAGCAGTTGCTGTTCAATCTCAACTATGTGAAAGAATCTTATGATGTTTTGAACAGAACAGTAACTGGTCTTCAAAAGACAAATTCTGAAAGAGAACAAGCACTAACGATGATGAATGATGTGATGATGACAAAACAGAAAGCTATAAACTTCTACATCGAAGAGAGTGCTAAGTGGAAGCAAGAGTTGGAAACTGAAAAGATTGAAAATGAGAGAATCAGACGATTATTGCAGAGTTATTCTAGTTCTGATTATCTTATTGATAGAATTTATCCGACTGTTGCAGGTATGGAAGCTTTTCAAGATGAGAAGCCAAAGAAGAAGGATACTGGTAAGAAACCGACTGTTACCTATAACAAGTGTCCGCCTCCGATCTGGAAAGGTTATTCTCCCAGAAAACCAAATGAGGAGCAACTCGAAAAAGCAGTCAATATAAAGTTAAAAACCGACACAACTGATGAATTACCAGAAAACATTGATGTTACGTTTACATCGTCTGACACTGATCATGAGTCTGAGTTAATAAAAAAGGTGGTCGATCAGGTGTTAGATACAGATGAGGAGTCTGAGTCAAAATCTGAGTCTTGAGGTTCAAGTTCATCACTCAACAGTCCAAAGTCGTCAGTTAAAAGAGCTTACAGTAAAGAGTTTTTGTTATCAAAATCGAATTTGGATGATGAAACATTTGAAGTAGCATATACTTTAAATGATTCTGACAAATTATATTCTGACAAAGAGTTTCCAATAAGAAGTGTTAGATTTGAAATGATCAAAAAGGTTTTCAAAATGACAGAAATTAAGATTTCTGAAATAAAAGATTTAAATCTTATTGGAAAATCTAAAAAATTCACTTCAAGAGTACAACAACGATTAAACAAGAAAAAGGGTTACAATTCTGGTTCTGGTTTTCAAAAGAAACCAAACCATAATGGTAGCTACAAAAAGAAAGGATTGGGTTTTATTCCACCAGAAAATTATAAAAATGAGAAAAATTCTAAAACAAAAACAGAATTTGTTTCATGAGGAAGTGCAGAAGAAGAACAGAAGAAACCGTTCTGGAAACAATCAAACCAGGAGTTTCTTGCTGAGAAGAAAAGGAATGGAACTGGAGTGTTTCATCCAAAAGAGACTCAAACCTGCTTCAAATGCAATGAAGCTGGTCACATTACATGGAACTGTCCGAAAAATGCTAAGACTAAACAGGGAGTTTCTGAAAAACTGAAAGAAATAGTTGTTGATGTTGAACCACCAACCGAAAAATTCAAAATTTTTGAAAACTCAACTTATGAGGTTGGTGAGTGTTCTAAAAAGAATTTTTACAAAAAGAAAGCCAAGAACAACCAAGTGTGGGTTGTTAAGAAGTCTGAAGAGAAAATCGGCGATGAATCTGGTTCCACAAAGCCAGAAGAGTCACAAAGTGAGGTAAAAAAGGTAAATTCTGTATCTTCAGTGAATGATGATGAATTTCCATCATTGAAGTTTGAGAAGGTTAAACAAAAGGTTGGTAAGGTTGAGATCTCGGATCAATTTTACTCCGAGAAGAAAGAGTTTGATGTCGAGAAAACATTCAATGGGAATGTTAAGAAAATTTTTGGGGAAATACTTGATGGGAAAGTAAAAGGGGTTAAAGATTTTTATGCAACTAAAAAGGCAACTTACAACCCTACTGAACAAGAGCTAAAAGAGCTAAAAACACCCAAGGTTGGTCAGACTTGGGTGGAAATTCTTTTCCCTTGAACATTTGACTTTGCCGGAGATCCCAAGTTTGTAATCGCGGATCAGGAATCGGCATCTTACTTAATGATTGATTTTATGAATGAATCTTTTAATGGTTAAATTTTTACAGGTTAAGTGTGACTTGCCGGAGCTTCCAGGTTGGTAAGTGTGAAGCAGGAATCGGCATTCTTATTGGTAAAATGATTTTGTGTAGATGTGATATTCCTACAAGAGGTAAATCAGGGACATTAAGTTGTACTTGATTTTCTTTCAATTGGTACAGAGGTTTGTTCTGACAAAGTAATTACTCCAGGTCATTAATTTGAACTTGATGTAATTCTCATACATGAGGTTAAAAATCGACAATATGATGAACCAATCTCCCAACCTACAATTGGTAAAATCAACAAAACTTATTTTCTGGAAAAATCATTTTGGTTAAAACAAACTTAAGTGTTTTGAAATCATCATGAGAAAATAGCTTTGTGAAAGGGGGGGTTCTGATTGTTTATGCCAAGTGAATGGCGAATTGAAGCGATTCTATATCGGTTGTCAAGTTGTGTACAGTTTATTTTCAAATTTTCTTTAATGTGTTTGCATTTTAGGGGGAGTAAAAATTTTTGAAAATCCAAAAACATTTGAAAAAAAAAGGCAAAAACATGATAAAATAAAAAAATGAGTTTTAGTGTCAAAGAAGAGGAAATGATAGTACATCAGTAGACAGTCACAGTATGCTAAAGAAATGTAATGTTTAAATAGTGTTAAACAGTCTCACTGATGATATGCCGATAGGTTTTTACACATGTAGTAAGCTTTTTCGGGATATAAACTTAAATTCAAACTTGCTTATTTCGTGGGGAACACTACTTGGATATATAGGTAACCCCTGAAATCTCGTTTGAAAGGTCCCTCTTTCTGAGATACTAGGTCTTTATGCTCAGTGATATCTGGGGTATTATCCCGGGACTTCTGATTTTGCGGAAGCAATGGCCTAGTCCCCGGAGAATACTTTCCGCTTGCTTGAAAAATAGCGCCGCCCTCAGCAAATTGATGGAACAATAAAATTGATAGTCATTGTTGTTGTAATACAAAAGATCCTCTAAAGGGGACACACCTAAAGTTGAGCCGTCATCTCTCTGCTGAACGGAAGTTCTGACCTGAGCTCTCACAGTTTCGTACTATAATTTATTTCCCTTACAGATATCATATGTGGTATACTCACCTGTAAGACTGAATATTGGGATCTGGATACGGGAGTATATTCAAGAGGTGGAACACATGAATGAGTTTAAGTTCTTAAAACATCTAACTCATATCCTGAATCAGTTGAAATTTGTGTGAAAATTTAAGTGGATCAGTATATCGGCAATCTAAGTGAATTGTTTAATTCTTAATGTGTAACTAAGCTCAACGGTACTGGTGACTTGTCGAAAACTGATATGATCCTCTTTCACAAACTCACAAAAATATTGTCTGTAAATATTTCTTTACTGCATTTCTTTATATTCAAAAATCCAAAAAGATTTTCGGTGTGTTTTAGCATAAACTTTTGAAAAACTCAAAAAGATTTTCGACAACTGATGTTGGAGAGCTGATTTTCAAAATTCCAAGTGCTAAACATGATGACATTTTTGTAAAAAGAAGTATATGTTTGAAAATTAAATGTGTTTTGATCAAATTTTAAAGTGTTTCGTCAAGATTATTGAGTTATTTTTTAGGGAAAGTTAGTGTTAGTGCATACATTGAATTGTTAAATGTGTGAAATTTACTTTTGGGTAGAGAATGTGCAGGTTTAGCCAGGTTTCGATACTTAACGACTCTAAGTGTTAAGAGAGCCAAGTTGCGATCCTAAACCTGTGGATGAGAGACAGGTTAATCGATCCTGAAGAGATTGTGTTTAAAGAGCCAGATTATGATCCTGAAGCTGATAATGCTGATGAACTTAAGGAATCAAGAGATCTGATCAAGAGAATTAAAAGTCTATAATTCCAGCACAAGTTGAGGGGGAGTCTGCTAGAGAAAAAAAGAGCTCAAGAGCCAGGTGGAGATCATGGAAGAAAGCCCAAAGACTGATAAAGACTGAAGAAGTAAAGACTCGACATGATAGACTCGTCAACATCTGAGGGGGAGTCTGTTAGTGCATGCATCTGTCGACTTCGTCTTGTATCGAGTCTTGTACTAATTATGTTAGATCAGGGCACGTTGTTTGAGAAAATAGGATGTTTTAGAGTGTGTTTAAGGCTAGTTCGCTTGAAGAAGGCCAGTCCACTTGAAATGACATTGGTCAGTTTCAAGCGAAACCAACATATGGTAGTTCGCTTGAACTGATTCTGGTCACTTTCAAGCGAGACCCCATGGCCTATATATAGCCTTCAAGCGATTTTAGTTGAAACAGTTCTGGAAATTCATACCGAGGTGCTGCCGGTGTGTTTTCTAATTGTATTCAGTGTTATATCAATCTACAAGGTGTTTAAAGTGATTTGCAAGCTGTATTGAAGTCTGTTTCTTGTTTTCCGCACCTGAAACAGATCAGAACTTCTCTGAACGACTCATTCGGGTCTTCACACGATCCTTCAGTTACCTATATTAGGTGCCGTTTGATTCCGTGATCCCTCTAGCTTTGCTTGGTTGTTATTCAAGACTTCTAAGCATCCTCAAGTGAGTACAAAGACCCCTCTTTTACTGTTTACCAAATGTTTTGGGGTGAAACACATGTGCCTACTTGTTACTTTCATGCTTTCCATGTTTTCATATCATATACTTGCTATGTTCATTAGTACACTATTAGTACATGATTTCATTATGTTTTTCTATGTATGCTAGCCCATTGTTTTACATTTTGAACTGTTCGAACCATATGTAACCATTTGATATATGTGAACCATTTGTAACCATTTGATATATGTGAACCATTTGTAACCATTTGATATATGTGAACCATTTGTAACTGTTGGAACCGTTGGGTTAGGGAAGTGATTAGGTAATGGGTGTAATCTGTTAAAAGCATGGTGGATACGCTGCTGGTACTTCCTATATATAAGTGCTTTTAACACATTATATATCGTTGCGTTATCTAGATCACTTGGGTAAACGATTTTGAAACAATGTCACACAATTATGTTTTCTGAATAATATAAACCATACAAGTCTTATTAACGAGTTTCTACGAGATGTTTTACGATTTGATTTAATAAAACAAAATGTTTTGGAGTTAAGAATCAGGGCTACGAGATTTTATAAATCATATCCAACTTGATTTGAGTTGGTTAAATATGTCGCAATACTATACTTTTCAAAATAAGGTTTTTAAATAAGTATTGCAACATGTAAAACGAGCCATGAATCTGACACTCACATAAAACCTATGTACTCGCTGGCATTTTTATGCTGACGTATTTTCACATGTGTTTCAGGTACCATAGTTAATGATATTTGATGATGATATTGATGCATGCTCACATAGGAACGGATGAGGCCTTAGCGACTTAATAACAATAAAAGTCTATTCGTTCATGTTTTGTTTCTAATTCCAATGTAATGTAATACATTTAATTAAATAAAACGAAATTGTTTAATCCATGGTTGTGAAACAATGATTCTGTTACAACACTCCCCGACGTTTCTGCCACATTTTGTTGTTTTACGTGGTCGGGGTGTGACAGGTATGTCCTCCAACTTGCGCTCCTCGCCCTTCTTGTCAACCACATGGGCAAGAAAGGCGATGCATCCTTTTCTCAGACTCTTCCGTGCCTTCATGCCATTAATAATTCCTAGTGGTGTGTCTCCACGTGCACTAAAAGATGTTCTCTCATCAGACAGGGGGATGCGAATGATCTTCTCGTGACCTATGATTTCAGCTCGATTATCGGATAACTAGTCTACGTCAAAAACTACGTCGTAACAACCCAATTGAATGAGTGAATGGTCAATATTAAATTTTCATGCTCGAAGTTCGAGTGTGCATCCGTTAACGTCTTCCCCGGACACAACTAATTTATCGTTGGCCAATCCTATGGAATGAGGGGACGTCTAGTTTACTTGACTCTAGGCCAAGTATATTTCGCATTCTATGGGGATGCAACTAATACCGCCACTGGTATCGAACAAAATGAATGCAACGGGTCGGTTAATAGGAAATGTATCGGTGACCTTTAATGACTTCACATGACTCCGCTAGTTCCTCATTAGCTAACTCGATAGAGTAAGGCATGTCTAACGTACATGACTCTATTTCATCGTATATGCTTAGTAGCAAAAGACACTAAGTTAAGCCGGCGTTGGTATCCAAAGAATTGATACATACTGGTTGTAGAGTAGAATGTACCCATGGCAACAATGGGATTTTGGGGAGTATTCATAGTTCTATCCATACACTTACTTATGTGACAACTGTCACCAAACCGGTAAATTCCGTACACATTAATTATTATTTATTGACTGCAATTTTGTGCTTAAATGTCAACATTGTCTGATTACATACTAAACAAGTGAATTCATGCATGTTTTATACTACAAAAATTGCTTTATGCATTAATAATAGCGTTGCGTCAGTAATACTAGTAAACTCACCGGTAAGACACATTGTGTCAACAATTCTGCAGAAAGCATTCAGATAATAGAATTGGAGCCTAGGTGTAGGTCCAACGTCAAGAATACATTAAAACCCAAGAGTATATACAAGGGTTAACATATAGTCTTTCCGGAAGCTAAAATACGCACTAAAAAGCACCCGAAACGCACTTTAAGTGCAGAATTTTACAGAATTCAGCTATAATCAGCTTTATAACCTCAAAATATTATGCAGAATTCATGTTTTATCATCCAGAATACTTCCCTAAGTGTCGGGAATTAAAAGGGTCACAAAAGGATACATAAAGGACACTAAACGGTGCAATTTAGCACTTTAACGAACCGGTATCTAACCGAACAACCGGACATTACCCGGAACATCAAAATATTATTAGAAACATTGTTTTAATATTTCTGAGCTTGTTATGGTCCCCGAACACCATAACACCTCTTATAACATAATAACACACAAGTCCCTAAAAAAACTACACTTGTAAACTAACTTGTTATTGAATTAGAGATTGGAAAGTTTCATTTTACCCCCCCCCCCTATATGTTCACAGTTCAAAGGGGGTGACCCCACCAAATATTTGCCAAATCTTGCCAATATCCCAAATGATCTTTCTTAGATTTCCTATGATCTTACAAGATATTGTGTGATCTTTGAAGATATGGAAGACTGATTTAGATCTTGTGAAGATATACAAGTATAACCATTTCACCACTCAACACCACACTTCCCTCCTCCCTTCACTCCCACTTACGGCCCCAATACACCCACCATACATCCACCATTTTCATTCCATCTCAATCCATTCCAAGGTTCACATAAGGTGCTAGAAGGTGAATTAGGAAGTTGGAAGCTTGTAGATCTTGAAGGACCTTCTTCATTTGCTTTTATCTAACACTTTTGTCATCTTCAAGTCCTAGTAATCTTCCCTAGCCTTGTTGCTAGTAGTGAGCCCTCATAATCTCTTATTACTTCATATATTGATTGGTTAAAAGATATATTATGGTGAAATTACAAGAACACTAAAGAATATGAACTTGAATCTTTCACATAAGCTTAGATACATAAGAATATATGTTGAATATGTTGATTTGCTTCTTGTTGATTTATTATTAGTGTTGGTGATGTTAGACATCATATGGAGCCTACTAGATTGTGATTAAACACATGATCTAGTGAGTTAAAGTGGTGATCTTGTGAAAGACCAAGATCTTCATACTTTATGTCTTCATGAACTTGAATAATGAAATGGGTTCTCTTATGTAAAGATGGTTTAAACAAAATACAATTCTTGTAAATGGGTGATTACAAAAATAATTTTCTCAAGAAACCAAGATTATTTACAAGACTTACAAAGTCATGGTTTCTAAGTAAACTAATAATATTTTTATTGTTTAAATTAGAATAGAAACATGTTTGTAACAAGAAAAATACAAGAGAAGTATTTTTAGAAAAATCATCCTACAAGTTGTAAATGACTAAATTCTCCAAGAATGAGATTTACAAGCAAACAACCATGTTCTTAAGAGTAACTAAACCTACTAAATAACATGGTAAGTTACTACAAGTTTTTACAAAACTTCAAGTTCATGATGTAGTGTGATTTTTGATTTTGGCACTTGATAAGTGTAGAATGAATTGTTGATGTTTGATGATGATTTAAAAGAAAATAAACACATGTTTTGAAAACATGGGAAACCTCCATTTTTAGGGGAAACTCTGTCAAAATTTCTATAAATTTTGACACTTAGAAAAATATAAGTTTTTGAGAAACTTATTCCCTAAAAATGTATCCAAAAACATTTACCAAGGTTTCCCTAATTTTTGTGTTAAGAAATGATGATTTCTTCAAGATTAAAACTGATATTAAGTATGTATATTTTTGAGAAAAATATATATATTTATTGACCACCAAATTTTGTGCTAAGGGTATGTAGTATGTATTACATGTAATAGTGTATTAAGACTTGAAAATACACCAAATACTCATAAGGAATGAAGATACAAAAAGCACATACAACATGCTTAGACAAATACAAGAAAAATATATTTATAAAAATATATTACTTGATAGCATAAATAACTTGGACAAGTTATGAACATGAAATGAAGTTTTGGACAAGATACATAATTCGGGTGAAAAATACAAGATACTTATATTTATTTTTGAGAAAATAATATAAGTAAGACACATATTTAAAAATATAAATTATTTTTAACACAAGAAAACATATACAAAAGATAGTGACTTGTACTTGTGCGATACAAGTCTAGTGACTAACGTTAATAAAACACGTTTAGGTCACGACGCTAAATAAGCAAATCCGGTGAAGTTTACGACGCAGGAACGCAAAGTTGTGAGTTCATGCTCCCCCTTTTCTTTTAACTGTTTTCAGTTTTATAACTTCGGGGGTGAAATACATGTTACAAATGTTACAATGTTTATAAATGGTATGATACAAAAACAAGAAGCACTCTTGGTGATAACTAGTACCAAGTATGGTGCGTTTTAAGGAATGATACGAGAAATCGGATCACGAATAGGGTACCATAAGCACCATTAATCAACAATATACCTAGACCGCAGAACAAAAGGTTAGATCTAACGGGTTTCGGGCAGCCACACTCTTGGTGAGAACGAGTACCGAGTAGTGATTTTGTGTCTCAGAATCGACAACTAGAAAAATGCCTATGGTTTGGTTGTTTCCTATGTCGTGTCACATGTTAATGGCCTTGCAACCCATTAACAACCTTGATACATATAGAAATACGTGATTTATACAAGAATACTTGATTTATACAAGAGTACGTGATTTATACAAGAGTACGTGATGTATACAAGAATACTTGATTTATACAAGAGTACGTGATTTATACAAGAATACGTGATTTATACAAGAGTATGTGATTTATACAAGAATACGTGATTTATACAAGAATACTTGATTTATACAAGATACATACCATGTTTTCATACAAAGTATACAAACGTTCAATACAAGAACTGCATGAATTCACACCAACATTATGTTGACGTTTTTTCCAAAACTCACATGTATTTCAGGTAACTAAAAGTGGATGTGCGAGCGGTCATACTCTTGCTCTTGGATGTCGTTTATGATTATCTTTGAATAAAGTTGTAAACTTTCAGACAATGTGTTGTCTCGTGATGTAAACACTAAATCTATGTTTTCAGTAATGTAATGTTTGGCATTTGAAGTTGTTTTTATGAGCATGTAGTATGTTTACCAATCGTATGCAATGAAAACCTTTCATGATCACACCTCGTGCTTCCGCCTTAGAAAGGGGTGTGACAGATTGGTATCAGAGCTGCGATTGCAGTGAACCAGGATTCCTTCTCGAGTCTAGTCTACAATCTCTAGGATCCTTTCACGAAAACAGTTTTTCAAAAAGTTTTCATTGCATAAAACTTTCCGCGACATCCACTACCTGAAACTGTTTACAAAGAGACAAGAAAAGACACTACGAGACTTAGGGTGCACTGGAGTAGCACTTGTATGTGAATAAGAATTACTTGCAATTATGTGTGATAATTGATATATATATATATTAGAAGTAGAATGTCACAAGTATACGTGACTTTACCTGAAAACAATGGCCTATCTGAAGGAAGAGATACGAGGACGAAACGAACTGTGCGGACTGTGCAAGGAGTTACGTAATTATGGATGCATACATAATTATGGAATTCAGTGCACAGAAACCACAGTAAGTCTTGTCACATATAGATTCCCTCAGTGTAAGAAAAGGTCAAACGTGAACACCCCTCCTCCAGCCTACTAAGTACTCTGCTGGAGTAATAATTGTTTGATGTCTCTTATGTGGTATATGCATGTGTATATATATACTACTACTGTCTCGTATGACGATATCAAACGAATGTCTAACCCTATTGTGTGATGTTCTACCAGAACATGGCACCTAGGAGAATTGTGAACAATCAAGATTCTGATCAACCTCCTCCTCCCCCACTGCCAAGGACTGCTGAAGAGCTGAACGCTCTACTGGAAGAAAGAATCTCCGCAGCTATCGCCCAGTACGAGGCGAACCGTACTAAAGACAGTGGAGGACCAAGCAATGCCAGACGTAATGGGAATGGAGATTCGTCTGGAGGAAACGCAGCTCAAGGCTGCACTTTCAAGCAGTTCCTCGACTGCAAACCGCTGAATTATGACGGCACTGGAGGTGCAGTGGCGTTTGTACGCTGGACGGAAAAGACTGAAGCCACTATCCGTATGAGCAAGTGTACCGCGGATCAGCAAGTCACTTTTGCTACTGGGTTGTTTGTTGATGAAGCTTTGACTTGGTGGAACTTGCAAGTCCAAACCCTGGGTGATGATGCCGCTTATGGCCTGACTTGGGATGAACTAAAGGAACGTATGAGAGATAAGTATTGCTCTCGTGCTGAACTCCAAAGGTTGGAGACTGAGTTCTGGCACTTGACCATGGAAGGTGCTGACATTACTGGTTATACTCGAAGATTCCATGATCTGTCCAGGGTGATCCCTTACATGGTGACTCCTGAATTTAAGCGCGTAGAACGCTACATTTGGGGACTGGCCCCAGAGTTTCGCGGCATGGTAACCTCGGCCAAACCTGCAACAATCACTGAGGCTGTAACTCTGGTTGTCAGCCTTACTGAAGATGTTGTTCGAATGAAGAAGTTATCACTGAACCCAACAGAAAAGACCGAGACGCATGCTGAGTCATCTGGTGACAAGAAAAGGAAGCATTCGAACCTGAATCAAGCGACACGTAACAACAAGGGTTTCAACAACAAGAAGCGTGACCCCAACCCGCCTCATGAGGCGAAAACTCTTGCAAACATGAATGATGCTTCTACCAAAAGATACCAAGGCACCCTGCCTTAGTGCCAAAAATGTAAATATCATCATGAAGGAGCTTGTCGCATTCCAAGATGCGAAAAATGTGGTAGGTTGGGCCATCAAACAGAAGACTGTTGGGGAAAAGGAAGGAACGGAAATGGAAATCGCAACGGTGCTGGTAATCAGAATGGTGGAAATGGAAATGGCAATGGTAATCGGAATGGGAATGGAGCTGGGCAAAACCAAGGATGCTTCAGTTGTGGAAGCAAAGATCATTTCATAAAAGATTGCCCAAGGGGAAACAATGCTCAGGCTCGAGCATTTGTGATTGGAGCAAGGAACGCACGCGAGGACCCTGATGTGGTCACCGGTACGTTTCTCATTAACAATCACTTTGCATCCATACTATTTGACACTGGTGCCGACTATAGCTTCATGTTTGTGGAATTTAAACGTATGCTTGGAATATAATCTAGTAGATTAGATATTCCTTATTCTATAGAACTAGCCAATGGTAAACTTGTTGAATCGGGCGAAGTTGTTAGAGGCTGCACATTAGAACTTGGTGAACGAAGATTTAGCATCGACCTCTTACCTATTCAATTGGGTAGCTTCGATGTAGTGGTCGGAATGGACTGGTTGTCCAAGAACAAAGCTGAAGTTATTTGTCATGAGAAAATCATTCGCATCCCTTTGGCGAATGATGAAACTCTCATCGTACATGGAGAAAAACGAGATGGGCCTCTGCGAATCATCAATTGTATGAAGGCACAGAAGTGCTTAAGGAAAGGATGCGTCACTTTCCTGGCACATGTTGTAGACAAGAAGGCTGTGGAGCCGAAACTCAAAGACACTCCTGTGGTGAAAGAATTCCCTGATGTTTTTCCCGAAGATCTGCCAGGACTACCTCCTCAACGACAAGTCGAATTCCGTATAGACCTGGTTCTAGGAGCCGCTCCTGTAGCCAAGGCACCCTATCGGCTTGCACCATCCGAAATGCAAGAATTATCTACACAACTCCAGGAGTTGCTGGATAAGGGATTCATAAGGCCAAGCTTCTCGCCTTAGGGAGCTCCAGTATTGTTCATGAAGAAGAAGGATGGAACACTGCGGATGTGTATTGATTACAGAGAACTAAACAAGCTCACTATCAAGAATCGGTACCCACTACCAAGAATTGATGACTTATTTGATCAATTGCAAGGATCGAGCTACTATTCCAAGATCGATCTTCGATCTGGATACCATCAGTTAAGAATCCAAGAGGAAAGCGTACCTAAGACTGCATTCAGAACACGCTATGGGCATTACGAGTTTCTTGTGATGCCATTCGGACTGACAAACGCGCCAGCGGTATTTATGGATCTGATGAACCGCGTATGCAAACCATATCTTGATAAATTCGTGATTGTATTTATCGATGATATCCTGATTTACTCACGAACGGAAGAAGAACACGAGCAACACCTCAGAACAATTCTGGAATTACTGAAGAAAGAGAAACTTTATGCAAAATTCTCCAAGTGCGAATTTTGGATTCGCGAAGTTCAATTTCTTGGTCACGTTATGAATGAGAAGGGCATTCATGTAGACCCATCCAAGATTGAAGCCATAAAGAATTGGGAAGCCCCCAAAACCCCAACTGAAGTTCGACAATTTTTGGGCTTAGCGGGCTATTACCGACGATTCATTGAGAATTTCTCAAAGATAGCTCAACCGCTAACTACCCTTACGCAGAAAGACAAAAAGTACGACTGGGGTGACAAGCAGGAAGAAGCCTTCCAACTGCTCAAAAACAAGCTATGCGATGCACCGATACTATCCTTACCCGAAGGCACTGAAGACTTCGTGGTATACTGCGACGCTTCACGACAAGGTTTGGGTTGCGTGCTCATGCAACGCCAGAAAGTAATCGCTTACGCTTCAAGACAACTGAAGGTGCATGAAAGGAATTACACAACACACGACTTGGAACTAGGTGCGGTGGTATTCGCCCTGAAGATCTGGCGACATTACTTATATGGTACACGATGTACAATCTTCACAGATCACAAAAGCTTACAACACATATTTGATCAGAAGGAATTAAACATGCGTCAACGACGATGGGTTGAGTTGCTAAATGATTATGACTGTGAGATTAAGTACCATCCTGGAAAAGCAAACATTGTAGCAGACGCATTAAGCCGAAAAGAAAGGGTTAAGACCCTAAGGGTTCGAGCATTGGAAATGACTATTCAAACGAACCTCACTATGCGCATTCGAGACGCATAACAAGAAGCCCTTAAGATGGAAAACCGTAAAGCTGAATACCTCCGGGGTATGTTGAAATATATGGTGCTAAATGAAGAGGGAACCTTATACTTTAAAAAGCGTATTTGGGTTCCGCTCTATGGCGGTATGCGAGAAGTCATCCTTAATGAAGCCCACAAATCGAGATACTCGATCCATCCAGGATCGGACAAAATGTATCAAGACTTAAAAGACTATTATTGGTGGCTGAGACTTAAAAGCGATGTTGTTGTTTATGTTGGAAAATGCCTAACCTGTGCTAAGGTTAAGGCTGAATATCAGAAACGGTCTGGTCTACTGCAACAACCAGAGATACCCATGTGGAAGTGGGAGCAAATCTCGATGGACTTCATAACAAAATTACCCAGGACCCCTAGAGGGCACGATATGATATGGGTGATAGTTGATCGATTGACGAAATCTGTGCATTTCCTACCAATCCGAGAGAAAGATAGCACGGGAAAGCTTACTGAGATATACTTAAAAGAAATTGTGGCACGTCATGGAGTGCCTATCTCAATTATTTCAGAAAGAGATGGACGCTTTGTCTCAAGAATTTGCCAATCCTTTCAGGAAGCCTTTAGATCTCAATTAGATCTAAGCACGACCTTCCATCCGCAAACAGACGGCCAAAGCGAACGAACTATACAAACGCTAGAAGATATGCTTCGCGCATGTGTTATGGACCTAGGCAGCAGCTGGGATACTCATCTACCTTTAGTTGAGTTTTCCTACAATAACAGTTATCATACAAGCATAAAAGCCGCACCGTTCGAAGCTCTGTATGGCCGCAAGTGCCGCTCGCCATTATGTTGGGCAGACGCTGGAGACAAATGCATGGTTGGTCCTGAACTTGTACAAGAGACAACCGACAAGATTATGCAGATCCGAGAGCGCATTAAGGCGGCTCGAGATCGACAAAAGAGCTATGCTGATCGAAGACGAAAACCATTAGAATTCAAGGTGGGAGACAAAGTTTTGTTGAAGGTCTCACCTTGGAAGGGCGTAGTAAGATTCGGAAAATGTGGGAAGCTGAATCCCCGATACATCAGACCATTCAAGATCTTGGAAAGAATTGGTACCGTGGCATACAAGTTGGAATTACCGGAAGAACTTAATGGAGTACATGATACATTCCATGTATCCAACCTCAAGAAGAGTCCAACACAAGAAAACGTGATAATCCCTGCGGATGAAGTGCATATTGATGACACCCTCCGATTTACAGAACAACCCGTTGAGGTTATCGACTGGAAAGTCAACAAGACCAGAAGGAGCAGTGTCAAACTTGTCAAAGTACGTTGGAACTCTAAGCACGGACCCGAGTACACGTGGGAACGTGAAGACCAGTTTAAAGAAAAGTACCCCCACCTGTTCAAGAAGACTCCTGCGAGAGTTAGTTCAGCCTGAATTCCGGGACAAAATTCTTTTAACGGGGGGAGACTGTGACAACTGGCACCAAACCGGTAAATTCCGTACACATTAATTATTATTTAATGACTGCAATTTTGTGCTTAAATGTCAACATTGTCTGATTAGATACTAAACAAGTAAATTCATGTATGTTTTATACTACAAAAATTGCTTTATGCATTAATGATAGCGTTGCGTCAGTAATACTAGTAAACTCACCGGTAAGATACATTGTGTCAATAATTCTGCAGAAAGCAGTCAGACAATAGAATTAGAGCCTAGGTGTAGGTCCAACGTCAAGAATACATTAAAACCCAAGAGTATATACAAGGGTTAACATATAGTCTTTCCGGAAGCTAAAATACGCACTAAAAAGCACCCGAAACGCACTTTAAGTGCAGAATTTTACAGAATTCGGCTATAATCAGCTTTATAACCTCAAAATATTATGCAGAATTCATGTTTTATCATCCAGAATACTTCCCTAAGTGTCGGGAATTAAAAGGGTCACAAAAGGATACATAAAGGACACTAAACGGTGCAATTTAGCACATTAACGAACCGGTATCTAACCGAACAACCGGACATTACCTGGAATATCAAAATATTATTAGAAACATTGTTTTAATATTTCTGAGCTAGTTATGGTCCCCGAACACCATAACACCTCTTATAACATAATAACACACAAGTCCCTAAAAAAACTACACTTGTAAACTAACTTGTTATTGAATTAGAGATTGGAAAGTTGCACTTTACCCCCCCCCCCTATATGTTCATAGTTCAAAGGGGGTGACCCCACCAAATATTTTCCAAATCTTGCCAATATCCCAAATGATCTTTCTTAGATTTCCTATGATCTTACAAGATATTGTGTGATCTTTGAAGATATGGAAGATTGATTTAGATCTTGTGAAGTTATACAAGTATAACTATTGCACCACTCAACACCACACTTCCCTCCTCCCTTCACTCCCACTTACGGCCCCAATACACCCACCATACATCCACCATTTTCAATCCATTTCAATCCATTCCAAGGTTCACATAAGGTGCTAGAAGGTGAATTAGGAAGTTGGAAGCTTGTAGATCTTGAAGGACCTTCTTCATTTGCTTTTATCCAACACTTTTGTCATCTTCAAGTCCTAGTAATCTTCCCTAGCCTTGTTGCTAGTGGTAAGCCCTCATAATCTCTTATTACTTCATATATTGATTGCTTAAAAGATATATTATGGTGAAAATTACAAGAACACTAAAGAATATGAACATGAATCTTTCACATAAGCTTAAATACATAAGAATATATGTTGAATATGTTGATTTGCTTCTTGTTGATTTATTATTAGTGTTGGTGATGTTAGACATCATATGGAGCCTACTAGATTGTGATTAAACACATGATCTAGTGAGTTAAAGTGGTGATCTTGTGAAAGACCAAGATCTTCATACTTTATGTCTTCATGAACTTGAATAATGAAATGGGTTCTCTTATGTAAAGATGGTTTAAACAAAATACAATTCTTGTAAATGGGTGATTACAAAAATAATTTTCTCAAGAAACCAAGATTATTTACAAGACTTACAAAGTCATGGTTTCTAAATAAACTAATAATATTTTTAGTGTTTAAACAAGAATAGAAACATGTTTGTAACAAGAAAAATACAAGAGAAGTATTTTTAGAAACATCATCCTACAAGTTGTAAATGACTAAATTCTCCAAGAATGAGATTTACAAGCAAACAACCATGTTCTTAAGAGTAACTAAACCTACTACAAGTTTTTACAAAACTTCAAGTTCATGATGTAGTGTGATTTACTTGATTTTGGCACTTGATAAGTGTAGAATAAATTGTTGATGTTTGATGATGATTTAAAAGAAAATAAACACATGTTTTGAAAACATGGGAAACCTCCATTTTTAGGGGAAACTCTGTCAAAATTTCTATAAATTTTGACACTTAGAAAAATATAAGTTTTTGAGAAACTTATTCCCTAAAAATGTATCCAAAAACATTTACCAAGGTTTCCCTAATTTTTGTGTTAAGAAATGATGATTTCTTCAAGATTAAAACTGATATTAAGTATGTATATTTTTTAGAAAAATATATATATTTATTGATCACCAAATTTTGTGCTAAGTGTATGTAGTATGTATTGCATGTAATAGTGTATTAAGACTTGAAAATACACTAAATACTCATAAGGAGTGAAGATACAAAAGGCACATACAACATGCTTAGACAAATACAAGAAAAATATATTTATAAAAATATATTACTTGATAGCATAAATAACTTGGACAAGTTATGAACATGAAATGAAGTTTTGGACAAGATACATAATTCGGGTGAAAAATACAAGATACTTATATTTATTTTTGAGAAAATAATATAAGTAGGACACATAGTTAAAAATATAAATTATTTTTAACACAAGAAAACATATACAAAAGATAGTGACTTGTACTTGTGCGATACAAGTCTAGTGACTAACGTTAATAAAACACGTTTAGGTCACGACGCTAAATAAGCAAACCCGGTGAAGTTTATGACGCAAGAACGCAAAGTTGTGAGTTCATGCTCCCCCTGTTCTTTTAACGGTTTTCAGTTTTATAACTTCGGGGGTGAAATACATGTTACAAATGTTACAATGTTTATAAATGGTATGATACATAAACAAGAAGCACTCTTGGTGATAACTAGTACCAAAGTATGATGCGTTTTAAGGAATGATACGAGAAATCGTGTCACGAATAGGGTACCATAAGCACCATTAATCAACAATATACCTAGACCGCAGAACAAAAGGTTAGATCTAACGGGTTTCGGGCAGCCACACTCTTGGTGAGAACGAGTACCGAGTAGTGCTTTTGTGTCTCAGAATCGACAACTAGAAAAATGCCTAAGGTTTGGTTTCTTCCTATGTCGTGTCACATGTTAATGGCCTTGCAACCCATTAACAACCTTGATACATACAGAAATACGTGATTTATACAAGAATACTTGATTTATACAAGAGTACGTGATTTATACAAGAGTACGTGATGTATACAAGAATACTTGATTTATACAAGAGTACGTGATTTATACAAGAATACGTGATTTATACAAGAGTATGTGATTTATACAAGAATACGTGATTTATACAAGAATACTTGATTTATACAAGATACATACCATGTTTTCATACAAAGTATACAAACGTTCAATACAAGAACAGCATGAATTCACACCAACATTATGTTGACGTTTTTCCAAAACTCACATGTATTTCAGGTAACTAAAAGTGGATGTGCGAGCGGTCATACTCTTGCTCTTGGATGTCGTTTATGATTATCTTTGAATAAAGTTGTAAACTTTCAGACAATGTGTTGTTTCGTGATGTAAACACTAAATCTATGTTTTCAGTAATGTAATGTTTGGCATTTGAAGTTGTTTTTATGAGCATATAGTATGTTTACCAATCGTGTGCAATGAAAACCTTTCATGATCACACCTCGTGCTTCCGCCTTCGAAAGGGGTGTGACAACTTATTCACTTGCTTGATTCATCATTAAACATCCATGCTTGTAGTGATCTCTTTGCCACTGTTAAAATATCATGGTTCTTTCTTGAGTATATCTAACTCATTAGTTTCCGTTTTGTGCTCAGTCTCACCACACTGTTACTCTTGGCACTTTTGCAAGTGCCCTCATTGTGAGAGTTTCACTTATCTCACTCAGAATTTTTGGCAAGTTATTAGCGTACTCCTTGATGCCAGCTTCATATCTCGTGCTTCCGCCTTCGAAAGGGGTGTGACAACTTATTCACTTGCTTGATTCATCATTAAACATCCATGCTTGTAGTGATCTCTTTGCCACTGTTAAAATATCCTGGTTCTTTCTTGAGTATATCTAACTCATTAGTTTCCGTTTTGTGCTCAGTCTCACCACACTGTTACTCTTGGCACTTTTGCAAGTGCCCTCATTGTGAGAGTTTCACTTATCTCACTCAGAATTTTTGGCAAGTTATTAGCGTACTCCTTGATGCCAGCTTCATATCTCAGGGCTAACCCCATGCGTAGCACTCAACACGTTTTGTATTCAAGTGTTATCTAGTATGCAACAATCTTTTAGAGATCGTAGAGGCGTCGGGGGTAACCAGCTACGTTCGCTCTAATCATAATCGAGTTCTAGAGTTTGGTTCCCAATCTTGGAATTTACTACTAGTGAGCAATACTATAAGATCCTTGAGTTCTTCCTACAATAACCTCTTTATTGTATTACTCCCTATAGTTTGCACTTGGAGATTCCAGCAAGTTATCGTCTCCCTCAACATATGACTATTCATTTACCAAATCGTTTACTTAGGAGTACATTTACTAGCACGATTAACTGACTTTATTGTCTTTATTTAGCGGACATAACTTACCGCACCTCTCGTATCAATGAAGTCTCGCGGCTCATAATCCAGAAAAGCCTTAGAATTAAAACTTGATGTGATTGCATCTCCAAGTGTGGCATTGCCACTCGTTCTCGTCCCATCGGGATTTGAACCACTTGAACTACCGGTACCATCAGTACCATCACTAGTGCCGACTCAACAACCTCATGTTGTGCAATTCCCGCAACCTCACGTTGCTCCATAAAGACTCTAGTTCGACTTTAATAGTAGGGTGTTGATTAACTCCCCCTTTGTTGGGCGTAAATTTTCTTTTTGACACCATGTTATTTCTGATACATAGTATCAAAGGATCTAGAGTTGTATTTGAACAGATTTAGCCTACTATGCGCCTAAGAATTAAGAATATAATTGGTCATGGAAACCTCAAGACCGCATTGTTCATGCATGTTTGAACAATGATAACATGAATAAACGCATGTGCAGTACCTCCTGCATGTATTGACCATATGCCTAAGTGGGAAAAGAGGTAATTCGGTGAGGAGGAGAGACCAAACGGTCGTCTCCATCCTTACAGTATGTATTTCCTACCTTGTGGACCTCGACCGTCCCACGTAGGAAAATCCTTCGCCGCACTAACCCGTGTGACAAATACATTGATATCCTTTGAGCTCCATGAGCTCCAACAAAATTGTTATGATTTCCATAGATGTCGAATAAAATGCATGGAAGGAGTTATAGCATGGCTCATGCCATATCATCCCTTAGAATAAGACAAATGTCAAACGACGGAGTTTAGTGTAATAATTTCCGATAACTAAGATAAGGTAAGGTGTCGTAGACACCAAAGAACCAGCCCATGTACAAGAATTCCGAAAATGTTGAGGAAAATCCTGCATGAGTGGCCAACAAGTTTTGTTTGCTTTCGACGACTAATCTCAAACGACTCGTGTTATAAACCGAATGCTAGGTGCGAATAATACGTGTGGTCCTCTTGTATCGTAGAGTGCTATAGTAACCACCCCAGTTAGTGTTCTACTAGATAGAAACTTGAACAACTTAAGAATTTCGAATGGATAGTGATCGTTAGCTTGACCCGCAGAGCCCACCAGGATTTCTATACACTACAAGTTGTTATTACGTGGGCCCCCGTAATAATAAATTGTCATGTGTGGAGCATTCTCTCGTTCAAGCATCCGATCAGTCAAAGGGAGGACACTATTGTCTATATACCCTCAACATAGGAGGGACCTTCGTGATGGCCCACGTGCTAACGCACAATGTCATTATTTGTGATAGGACACAACGTTAAACGAAATATAAGTAGAGAGAATCCGCCGCAATAGCAGCTGGAGGGGCACCCTTAAAATGAGTACTTCATCTTCCTTGTCTGGACAAGAGTATCATCAATCACGATTAGTATAAGCCTCAGGGACCTCGTCCTACTAGTAGAGTTGTTGTCCAAGGCCGCCACTTCCACCTCGTCGCCACTACTAAAGCCAGACTTATAACCATCCAAGGGAAAACAACCATCTTCCATGGGATCAATGCTTTAGGGTCTCGCTTAGGGACCACGCCTGCCATAAGCTTCGTAATAGACGCGAGGTCGTCATTCTCATCATGTGAGTCAAGTGTAATAATAGAATTCATAGTCGAAGTTATTTTCATTCTTGGAAAAATATTTCGTACAACACATATATAAATACATTATATATATAATCACTAAATCTCATGTTGTTTTTGTTCTCATGTTTCACATGTAGTCCTTAATGTTTTCAAGTTTATTCCTCATAGACTAACCATCTATTGCTCCTTCTTTGTTACTTATGATTGAGCCCGCATGATAGATCCTCATGTTATAGTGACACAATGAAAACCTTTTGTCATTTTTGTCATACTTTTGAAATCACTTTTGTAATGTTATCGACTTTGTTTTCATGTGAGAGCCCTTCGGTGATTGTAGACCAAACTTTGTAAAAGTTTTTTCCCCAGTTCACTACAATCGGAGCTCTGATACCAATCTGTCACACCCTGCTAGTAACAGAAGCGTATTGTGTGTGACGTAAGAAAGGTAATCATTGCATCCAAATGAGTAAACATAATAAACCACAACGATGCCATAGATATATTATTTTCAAACAAAGTTTTCAAGATTCCAACATAGTTTTCTAGTTTCCATAACGTTTACAAACATTAACCAAAATATAGTTATATTACGCAACACAAAAGATAGTTTTTGACATAAAACATAGTGAGGTTTTGTCCCCTATATACCCATACGAAGTTGGGATATAAAAGACATACCCTCCAAAAGCGGCTATCGTTGTCATAGACTTTCCCGTTCCCCATAGTGTATCACCGGCTCAAGACTTGTTTCCTGAAATACATGTAGTTTTAAAAAGTCAACAAAAGTTGAGCAAGTTCATTCAGTTATTGTTATCATATGAAATCTTTGTATTCTTGTAATGAAATCCCAGTATGTTAATAGCATTTATGGAGTTTAAGGATCCATCAGTGGGTAGCGAGCCCCTGACATTATCTACCATAAGTACGTAACCAACCCGAGACAACTTTGACATTTTTAGGATCACAAAAGCACTCCAGGGTATACCAACCAGGAGTGGAGCGTGTCTCAAGCTCAATAGATCTACATCTTTTGCACCTTGGTCACTAAGTAATTAATGGTTACTATGTCATCATCCTACTTATGTACATTGATCATGTTATCATCTAAACCCATAGCTAACATACCCATAGTTTTGACACGTATTTCCCCTCGACTGTTTTAAAATAAAACATTGAAATCATTGAAAGGAGGGACATGAACTCACAAGTTTGCGTTCCTTGTATGTAATACCGTAGTGAGCGTCCGTACGTGTAATTAACCTACATGTGTACTAACTTTATTAGACACTAGGTCTTATCGGACCTCGTACAAGTTGTTCATCTTGAATTCTTATTGTGTTTTCACTTGTCATTTTGGAACAACTTTGTTTTATTAGAGTGTTGGTAGTTTGTTCGTTCACTTGTTATGTGTATAGATTTCATAAGTGCTTACATATATTTTATATGTATTGAATTATATGCGAACGGCTTCGCCATGTACATGCCTTCGTGCTTCGCACGCGTGTCATTGGGCCTAACCTATGTTCTTTAGCAATTTTGGCCTAACACAAATATTGTAGCATTGGGTGTCACACCCCAACCGATGGCGGAATCATCGGGGCGCGGCACTAGGCGAATCAGATTGCTCAAGAGAATCCATAACAACTATATTGCGATAATATTTAATACATTTGTTATCCCATACTAACAAATAATACAATCACACAAGTCATCACAGATTTCTTGTCCTCTCGAACAATACAAATCCGACAACCTAGATTTTAGTTGAGTTTCTAGACTTCCTAGCTTGATTTGTTATGGCCTGCGATCTAACCTGCAACATACGTTAAAATATTTGTCAATACAAAAGTATTGGCGAGTATACAGGTTTGATAAGTATAGCGTAATAGATTAAAACGTGTAGCGAACTCCCACATGCATAAACGTAACACACGACATATACACTCACAAAGCTGATACTACCAACTAAGTCCTCGATGCTCGAATATGCGATGGCAAACTAGACCCCGTCGGGCGCAATAGTACTATACTAGTCGTGGTGAGACGTCGCGAGTATAAGCCCTAGCACATATGCAACTAGTATCACGTATATCTATGCATAACAGTTATTCGCAAGCGATAATTCGATTGATTGGATAATTCGTTTAATAAGTTCGATTTGTTAGAAACGTATGTTACACCCAAAATGCGATTAAAAAGGGTTTCAAGTATACTCACAGTGCGTATTTGGTTTGGATTGGCGGGATTATGTCCGAGAATAACCTGGTTATAGACTGATCACCTGAGTGTTTGGTGGCGCGTTAAATAATAACGGAATACGCGAAAGCGAAAGAAAATTAGATTGAGGGCTGGCCCGTTCGGATGGGTTGTTCGATCGGATGGGCTGTCCGATCGGATGGGCTGTCCGATCGACTAACCTGTCCGATCGACTGGGCTGGCCGATCGGTTAGCCTGTCCGATCGACTGGGCTGTCCGATCGGTTAGCCTGTCCGATCGGTTAGCCTGTCCGATCGACTAGGCTGTCCGATCGACTAGCCTGTCCGATCGACTGCGCTGGCTAATCGGCTGGCCTGTCCAGCTGTTTTCGACAAAGATTTGAAGATTTTTCGATGGTTTTGCTCGAGGCGGTGTTCCTTCATGCTAAACAACTGAAATTCCATCAAGTCCGACCCGTTCTATCGGCCGGGAACCACCCCGTTCCATCAGATCTGGCCGTTCTTGATGGCTTTTCTCAAGTTTAACCCGAAATCACACACATTTTGACTAGGTAACTTAGATTTTGGTGAGATTTATTATAAAAACAGGTGAAATTACTTAGATCCGAGCTGTTTTTGGTAAGAATGAGGTCACACTTTGAAGTTCCTGTGAACTTAGGATGACATCATCTTCAAGACACCTCAAATTCTTAGGAATCCCACAACTTCTTGATTAGGAAACATAGATTTAGACTTGATTTATGTAAAAACGTATGGAAATCACCCAGATCTGAGTCGTTCTTGCATGGGATGACATCACCGTTGAAGTTCATAAGAACTTCATGGTGACCTCACCCTAGAATGCCCAAAATCCAGAGATTCCAAGGTTAAAAGTGGAGATTTAACAGGTAGAAAGGTGTAGAATTGGTTATAGATCAAGGAAGTACAAGATTTGAGTTGAAAACTTACAAGAATCGCGAGAAATCGAGAGAAAAGTGGGTTGGAACGTCTGGTCGCACGAGAGCAGTCACATCAAGTGTTCTTGATGTGACTGAGAGGTATTTATAGGCAAAGGAGGGGAAAGGAGGTGAAAAGGTGTACTGGATCGGATGGCCCGTTCGATCGGCCGGCCTATCCGTCCGATCGGTTGTCATGCCTGTCCAATCGGCTGATATGTCTGTCCGATCGGTTGGCATGTCTGTCCAATCGGCTGACATGTCTGTCCGATCGGTTGGACATGTCTTGTCCGATCGGTTGGACATGTCTTGCAGGTTGGGTCTCAGCATTGGATCTTGTGCATTGCGCGTTGCGATGATTTTGTTACTCTGTTTCATATAGATAGGTATGTATTTATTATAATTAATCACAAAAAGGTCGTATATACGTATCCATATTCCAAAGTTTCGATATAACATTCGGTTTTCGTTTCGAGTGTGCGATTATTAGCGACGTTTCACGGCCATCAAGGAGGGTAGTATAGGTCCTTTCTCAATGTCATCGTGAACGTTATTGTGTGTTGTGCCACAATGACTGACGGGGTACCGTTCACTCGTATTGTCATCATCGTCACGACGACTGGAGCTATAGCACTCACCCGAGAGTCTTTGTTAGCATTAATTGTTTATGTTTTGACACATCACGGCCACCGAGGAGGGTAGAATAGGTCCTCACTCAATGTCATCGTGAGTGTTAGTGTTTGTGATGTGATGTAGCTATAATATATTGCGAAAATATGCGATTATCGCTTGCGAATAACTGTTATGCATAGATATACGTGATACTAGTTGCATATGTGCTAGGGCTTATACTCGCGACATCCCACCACGACTAGTATAGTACTATTGCGCCCGACGGGGTCTAGTTTGCCATCGCATATTCGAGCATCGAGGACTTAGTTGGTAGTATCAGCTTTGTGAGTGTATATGTCGTGTGTTACGTTTATGCATGTGGGAGTTCGCTACACGTTTTAATCTATTACGCTATACTTATCAAACCTGTATACTCGCCAATACTTTTGTATTGACAAATATTTTAACGTATGTTGCAGGTTAGATCGCAGGCCATAACAAATCAAGCTAGGAAGTCTAGAAACTCAACTAAAATCTAGGTTGTTGGATTTGTATTGTTCGAGAGGACAAGAAATCTGTGATGACTTATGTGATTGTATTATTTGTTAGTATGGGATAACGAATGTATTAAATATTATCGCAATATAGTTGTTATGGATTCTCTTGAGCAATCTGATTAGCCTAGTGCCGCGCCCCGATGATTCCGCCATCGGTTGGGGTGTGACATTGGGCCCTAGCCCAAATAGTTTAGCAATTTCGGCCTAACCCAAATAATCTAGCATTGGGCCCTAGCCCAAATATTTTAGTAATTTGGGCCTAACCCAAATAATTTATCATTGGGCTCTAGCCCATGTGTTTTTATGAGTCCATTTTAAAAGCCTTGCATTTTTGTATTTTTTTTTTCAACTTTCCGGGTTTTTTAACGGTGATATTCAATTATCTGATAGACGCCTAAAAATGCCTTACTTTGTCGGTTAGAGATATTTTTACTTCTAGGAAATACGCCTTGTAGCTCGTCCGTTGTCCGTCTCGTTTGTTCGTCCGTTGATTTGCTTATGGACACAATATGTTTTAGGATTTATTTATGTCCGTTTTCTTCGCATATCTTTGGGAAACATTTAGGAAACAAGTATACGTATTCTTTTTGTGCCTTTTTTATATTTGTTTCTTACAAATATTTCTTGGTTTCATTGGTGTATTATTTTGATCACCCTAAATGTATCTAAGTACATACACATAGCACAAAATACATATACCTAGTAAGTTTCCAAAATATATAATTTTTGTCAAAAATTATATTTATACATTATTATTATTTTCACCCTTTTATTTTCGTGAAAAAATATGTTTAAGCTCATAAGAACTCTTGAATATTTGAGGCTTAACTATTCTCATCAAAGCTTCCATAATGACGTTTTAAGACCACTAATCGCGTTTAACTTTGTTAATCCCCCTTTAATCCCATTTTTAATCACGATTAGATTTTTAGAAAAATTCGCCATAGTTTCCCCTAAACTATGACATTTCTCACGTTTCCAAAACGCGTTTAATCCTTGTTTAAACCCATAATCATAATCAATTTCCAAATCAAGTTTCATTACAACAACTTTGCATGCATGATTTATACACTTTTCCTCCTTATTTCCATGGACTTTTATAAGTACTTGTAGGTGACCCGCGCGTTGCGACGGTGTGAACAATTAGTGTGATATTACCATAATACCCGTCTCAAATCATTTATATAGTATAGTAGACGTACCTACGGGTTACGGCAAGGGGTTGAACGGAGAAAATAATTAAGATTGATATCCGTCTTCCGGATACACTACTTTTATGAGTGGATACTAAGCGTGCGCACACATACGGAGTAAAAGCACATGTCATAACCCAAACACATGGGAGTTTAATGGCATGGGTTTTTTGACTTGTGAGAGCATTCCAAACTATTAATCTTCCAAACGATTCTTTTCAGGAGTCCAATCAAGTGAACATACCTGAACTTAATTTTAACGTTGAGAGTACTATATTTATGGATAAGATATGATAATACTGAAATACCTAAGAGGCTAAGAAAAGTAAACAAGAGAATGATAGATTTTTTTTGTACAAGCAGAAGGCAAATGGCATAAGTTATCAAAGTAGAATACAAAACTGTTCAAGATCCCCTAGACTAAAAGAGCAGTTTTTCCAAGAAAGAACCTGCGTAGTCCTCCCAAAAATCTCCTGACTCGCATTGTAACATTTATAAGCTAATAGGACTTGCTGCTTGGACCCTACACGGAACAATAAAAACAAATAATGTTCCAGGCTTCAAAATTAAACCTGTAAAACCCAAGACATATTATATATTCTAGGGTTAGACACATTCGACTTGGTCCCGTTGGAGTCAAAAGTACATCTGAATAGATCTTGTTGCTTGTAAGTCATATAATAGTATTTAATAATAATTAATACACATAAAAAGATTAAAGATAAAATAATCATGGTGTCAACACATTTAAGGGACTTAAAATTTTATGTTACTAGGTTTTTTCACAATCACCGCGTTGCGGCGAACTTATTTTGTTATTTAGTCAGATGTGTTTTGAAATCACTACGAGGGCGTTGCGCACGAAACTGCTGACAAGAATAAAAAGAAGATATAGAAAAAAACACTAAAAGATAACCGAAAGAAAATCAATAATTTTTTTTTTTATGGTAATGATTTTGTTCGTATGAAACCCGTGGTCAGAGATAAGCAAATGGTATTGGGTACCGGTACTGAATTTCCCGTACCGAAAGATCTTAAGTAAAAATTCGGTACCGACTTTTGGCGCCTACCGGTTTTTACCTTCATATACCGATACCGTAACCGGTATTTTCGGTATCGATATCGGCTAAAATTACGTTTTTGCCCTCGGGTCAAAAACTCATTTTTAATTTTGTTCCCAGTTTAAAATTACGGTTTCGCCATCCGTTTAAAATTACATTTTTGCCCCAGTTCAAAATAAAATTCAGTTTAAAATTACGCTTTCATCCTTCATTTAAAATTACGTTTTTGCCCCCAGCTCAAATTAAAATTATAATTTTGCCCCTAGCTCAAAATTACCCTTTTGCCCTCGGGTCAAAAACTCATTTTTAATTTTGTTCCCAGTTTAAAATTATGGTTTCGTCATCCGCTTAAAATTACGTTTTTGCCCCAGTTCAAAATAAAATGTTGTTTTTCCCTCTAGCTCAAAATTACGATTCTGCCCTCATCTCAAAATTACGTTTTTGCTCAAAGTTCAAGTATTTTCAAGTTGAGAGAATAGTGTCAGGCAGCTTGTCTGGCACTTCCCTATTGGACCAACCCATTTTTTTTTATTTTATTCCCAGGTTAAAATTACGCTTTCGTCCTTCGTTTAAAATTTCGTTTTTGCCCCCAGCTCAAAATAAAATTATAATTTTGCCCCTAGCTCAAAATTACACTTTTGCCCTCGGTTCAAAAACTCATTTTTAATTTTGTTCCCAGTTTAAAATTACGGTTTCGCCCTCCGTTTAAAATTACGTTTTTGCCCCCAGTTCAAAATAAAATGTTGTTTTTTTCTCTAGCTCAAAATTATGATTCTACCCTCCGTTCAAAATTACGTTTTTGCCCACAGTTCAAAATAAAATTATGTTTTCCCCTAGCTCAAAATTATGATTTTGCTCTCAGTTTAAAATTATAATTTCGCCTCCAGTTCAAAATATAATTACGATTTTACCCTCTGTACAGACATACATGTTATGAGAGAGAAATATTCGGCTTATTGCCCCGCAACGCGGGCGGGGCAAAAACTAGTTTCCTACATATACATTATTATCTACTGTAACAAAAAGCATGGCGGGCAATAGGACTTTGATTGGATTGGTTGAGTTGGGCGGCCACCTCCCCCCAATTTTCCTTTTTTTTTTTACTAAATTACGATTTTTTTCGTTTATATTTATGGTCATGCATGGCACTCCCTTATTGGCCCAACAAATTTACTATTTTATCCTGTTTTAAAATTACGATTTTACCATCAGTTCAAAATTATGCTTTTACCCTCATTTAAAAATAAATTCACGCTTTTGCTCCCAGCTAAAAATTTTCAATTTTTCCCTCGGTTCAACATTATGATTTTGCCCCGTTTATATTTACAGTTTTGTCATTAGGCTTTTTCCCTTATAATAACGATTTTGTCATCTGTTCAAAATTATGTTTTTACCCCCATTTAAAAATAAATTTACGCTTTTGTTCCCAGCTAAAAATTTCAATTTTGCCCTCGATTCAAAATTACGATTTTGCCCCGTTTAAATTTACAGTTTTGCCATTAGTTTTTTTTCTCACACAGCCAAGTTACGATTTTGCCCTCAACCCCATTGGTCCATTTAATTTACGATTTTATCCCTGAAACAAAATTATGATTTCCCCCTCAGTTCAAAGTTACGTTTTCCCCATCGTTTTAATTTTTCTAGCAAAACTATAAAAGTTTTTTGTTTTAATTGGTTGACTCGATTTAATTTTTTTCCGTCAAAAGGAGCTGCCTAACACGCGCTCATTAGTCCTGAAAAATTACAGTTTTGCCCTGAGCCCAAAATTACAGTCTTATAATCGTTTTTTTTTTCCCTAGCAAAATTATTGCAACGTTTTTTTAATTGATTGAGAACTATTCGGCCATCGCCCCGCAACGCAGGCGGGGCATCAACTAGTTTCCTACATATACATTTACCAAATGGGGGAATAGTGTCAGGCAGCTGCCTGGCACTCCCCCATTGGACCAACACGTTTATTATTTTATACCCATTTTAAAATTACGTTTTAGCCCCCATCTCAAAATAAAATTACGCTTTTTGTCCCCATCTCAAAATTACGATCTTGCCCTCAATTCAAAATTACGACTTTGCCCGGCACTCTCCCATTGGACCAACCAGTTTATTATTTTATATTGATGTCTGTCGTTAGTGACATGCAAAAACCGAAATAAACTAGTAGCTAGAGTAAGTCGGATATCGAACCAGAGGAGGATTGTGGAAAGTGTATAATGCTTAGTTTTGATTAACTACTATTAAAAAGTAAAACTCAATTGTTGGATTTGATTGATTATCTAAAAATTACGAACTAAAAGTGAAGTTTAAAGCAATAGAGAGAACAATGGTTCCTCCAGATTTCAGGTTTTACAGTTAGATTCAATCATGTGTTTAATCGAAACACTTACATAGACATAAGTGTTTAACCTGATTAACTAATTGTGATAACCAACGACTAAGTACTCCGGTCAATACATAACGGGAGGTTATCGAATGATTATCAATTACAATTACAAACCCTAACCCCATGTCAAATATATCCCAATTACTAGAACTCTCGGGAACTGAATGCTTAGAAATTAAGGTTTAAATAAATGCAATTGTTTACAACCAATAAATCAAATTAAGGTGAAAAGCATCGAATGCTTAGATCACCAAGTTAAACGATTGTCACAAACACATAAAATTGTCTAACTTACAAAAACCCTCCATCCGGAGGAAACCACTAGGACTAGCCGTTCATGTTGCAAGATTGATCCTCGCCGGCTTGATAGACGGTTGAACGCATCTCTCCCTCTGACGGTGTGATCGATGATGATAATGATATTTGATGATTTCTTTAATACTCAAAAGCCCATCTCCTTTTCACGGCCCAACTATGTATGTTGTCGGCCCACTTAAATTCCTTGCATGTGATGAATCCCTTTTTGTGTGATGATGTATGCGTGTATATATCCCCTCCACAAGATATCATTTAGCTGCCAACCTATGCGTGTGCATGTATGTCTTCAAAATCGTGGGCCCCTTTCACACGTCCAAGAATAATCCAAGCCCATGTGCGTCCCACTTCTCTAAAACAATTCTAGAAGTCACGTGATGTATGTTTAATGTTGTTCCTCAATGATGCCGTCCAAGAAGTCAACAACACAGCAACCAATTCCTTCCTGATGATAGAATGTTGACTTTGTGTCCTCCTCTCACATAAATTGCTGCCTTGTATTTTGAGATGTAGGATGATATATTAATAATCCTTCACATGCATACCCATTCAAAAACCTCGAAGTCTGCGTGATATATCTTTCTTTTTTCGGCTGCCAATCCCTTGTGTCTATTAATGAGATGTCATGTTTCGATGTGATATTGATGTTACCAAAAGTCCACCACAATTCTCTAAGTTATGTGATGCCTTTCTTTATTAACCGTAAGCTACGAACTAAATCGTAGGCTACGTTTTCAACATTCTGTTTCTTTTGCATCCCTCCTAAGTCAACCGTAACTTACGGTTTATTATCCGTAAGCTACCATGCCATTGATAACTTGAACTCAACTTTCAGCAAGTGTCACAATCGCCCCGTGAACTTTATTATTTCTCGTTTCTTGTTCCTTTGAGCTATCTTTTGACCCGAACAACTCCCATTTAATGTGATTTCTCTTTAATAACCACCCGTGCTTGTTCAGTTTCACCACTAAGCTCTCTAATTTCGCCGTATTATGCATTTAACCTGCGAAATCATAAACACTCGTAGTTATCACATTCGAAACACATAACCGCATAAAACGCATTAAATCACACAAGATGACATACTTAAGGCTCATGTTTCACACTCTCCATCACATCCCCACACTTAACGTTGATTGTCCTCAAGCAACCCTTACGAACATTACTCACCTTATCAACAAATCACCATTGAATCCCTTACCGAATTAACAATTTAAGGTCCCAAGTCATACCCGTCCCATAGACTGACACAATCGAGGTTGACAATCTGACAAGTAAATGATACGCATTTAAAACAAGTTAAGACTTGCCTAACTAAAACTAACATGCTTATGATACTACACACATGCCACACGCCCCTCACAATGATCACTCCTCTCGGTTTTATCTAGACTAGCGTGTAATGTGCTAGTATGTAATGCACTCAAACCAAATACGCTACTTTGCAATCATAAGCTTGTATCGCAATCATACCTCCACTGTATCAAATAACATAGCACATATCAAAAGGACTTTTGGGTTTTGGGTTATGGGTAAAGGTAGGGAAGTATTTTTGGATTTTTCTGTTTATATGGCGAACACAATGAATAAACCAAACCATGACAACTTATTCACAATACTACTAACACATGGGTTATTCTCGACCCATTTATATAACACAAACATAATACTTTTATTTTTTTCTTTTTCTTTCTTTTCTCTTTTTTTTTCATTTCGTTTTTTCTTTCTTTTCTGTTTCAACAAATATCTAACACATAATTGTCATTCATGGTTGATAATCAATGGGTCAAACGAGGTGTAACAAATGAAAGGTATAAGGCTCAATATGGTTTACTAAGGTAAGATGGATAAACAATCACACATAACACAATGAAGGGATCCTAATGCCTTTATCATCTATGTGCATACGTTAAACCACAGTCTCGGCACGTATCAAACCACACAAGTTCTAACACAAAGCAACATATGGCCTACACTCAACAATTGAACATTTATTGCAATTCAACTAACAATCTAGTAGGCTCAAATATCTCACCGAACAAAAGGAATATGGGTTACCGACATATAGCATGTGTAATTCCTAAAGCATGTTACCCCTAGTTAGGCATCTCTTCTCAACTATTCTCTAAAAACATGTCAGAAATACTCTCATGAAACTTAAAGGGACAACCATGACTAGGGATCTAAGTTAGTTTAATATCAGCAAGAAACCCTTTAGCGATTGAAAATGTTGGTTTTCATGTAGTTCAAGCATACTTGAGACACAAAATTTTTTAAAATTTTTCAATTTTTAACTCAATTTCAACCCTTCAAGCATTTAAGATCACAATCTTACCAACCCTTTTCTCGAGTTACCGCATCCCCACACTTGGGATACATTGTCCCCAATGTATGGTGCAATTTATAATCTAAACTCGAGAGATACCACCCGCAAACCATGAACGGCAACTAGACGACTCGACATATAAAACCACTCCCAACACAAAGACTCACACCACCAAAAAACATAAAAACAAATAAAATAAAGGATAGAGAGACACATTGACCTGATCAGTAAATCAGCAAGTGTCTGTAGCGGTGCAGCTGCTATGATCAGACAGGGGCGCAAACTCCTCTTGGATTCTCTGACATCTCATCGGGGATGTTGCCAAACATCCCCACACTTGAATCGTTACATCCGCGGGAATTAAACGTAGTAACCTGCCAAAACAGAACCAACACCAAAACAAAACAAAACAAAACAAAACAAAACAAAAGAACAAATACAATACAATACTCTACATCCTCGGGCTGCCTCCCGAGAGCGCTAAGTTTAGGTCTTCAGCCAGACCGTACCTGATATCCGCTACGGTGGTCTCAATGCACACTTACCCAAAACATTTCCAACGAATGCCCGGAAATTTACATGCCATCTCCATAGGTTTGTCAGTATAATTGGCATGTTCAGACTGCACCTGCGGGTTTCGCTAAGCCACTTCACGAGATATACCTTGATGTCTTGTTGTTTCACCCTTCTCGTCTTCTTCCTCGAACCCTCTTCCCCACACTTATTAATTTGAATGATTGATATGGGGAGAGGTTCGGTACACACATTCATCTCATCAGACTGCTCTGTCTCCTCATCCTCACACACCATCTGATCCACCAGTGACTCTTCATCAGATAAAGGATTCATTGGTGTGGTATTATCCTCCACAACCTCCTCCTCCATGTGAGAATAATCTCTAATATCATCAAGTAATGGTGAGAGACGCTCTTCTAGTTCTATCTTCATTTTTAACTTCTGACACTTGGAAACTAGACAGCTGATTCGATCTTCATCGGAAAGGTTGGGTGCTGATAAATACTGCTCGAGTTTGGACAAAGTCACTTCCAACATAGCAAGCTCTTTCTCCTCCTCGGTCTGATAAATATAAACACCCTCGGGCTCAGAATATTCCTCGGGATGATACTGTCGGTATCCCTGATACGGTGTTGAGATGTACGCATCCATCATTTTTTTATTACAGTACTCTGGATTTTCCAAATACACTGCGCACACATCATCATAATAAGAAGTATGATTACGACCGCAACAGAAACATCGTCCATCATTCCTTGGTTCATAATAAGCATCCTCGTCCCGATCCCATCCGTCAGAGTAATAACCATCCTCCACCGTTGTATCAGAATCATAAAAATATAGTGGAGGGGAAGGATTATCATAGCAAGGCATCGGTGGTTCTTCCAATTTCGCTCTTTCCCGTCTAAATCGGGCCTCGCGGCAACCGATACACGGGTGAAGTGGTTCCCCGCACAAAATGCATGTAGAAGAGCCGCAAAATATAGTAAGATCTGTCATCCTGCACAAACACAGCTCAACGACCCATGTAAATCACGAACAAATAAGATGACAAAATAAACACAAAATTCTTTTAGGGTTTTTTTTTATTATTTTTTTATTTTTAACTAAAACTTAATACTAAACACTTTGCGCACGCCTCCCCGGCAACGGCGCCATTTTGATGTCTGTCGTTAATGACATGCAAAAACCGAAATAAACTAGTAGCTAGAGTAAGTCGGATATCGAACCAGAGGAGGATTGTGGAAAGTGTATAATGCTTAGTTTTGATTAACTACTATTAAAAAGTAAAACTCAATTGTTGGATTTGATTGATTATCTAAAAATTACGAACTAAAAGTGAAGTTTAAAGCAATAGAGAGAACAATGGTTCCTCCAGATTTCAGGTTTTACAGTTAGATTCAATCATGTGTTTAATCGAAACACTTACATAGACATAAGTGTTTAACCTGATTAACTAATTGTGATAACCAACGACTAAGTACTCCGGTCAATACATAACGGGAGGTTATCGAATGATTATCAATTACAATTACAAACCCTAACCCCATGTCAAATATATCCCAATTACTAGAACTCTCGGGAACTGAATGCTTAGAAATTAAGGTTTAAATAAATGCAATTGTTTACAACCAATAAATCAAATTAAGGTGAAAAGCATCGAATGCTTAGATCACCAAGTTAAACGATTGTCACAAACACATAAAATTGCCTAACTTACAAAAACCCTCCATCCGGAGGAAACCACTAGGACTAGCCGTTCATGTTGCAAGATTGATCTTCGCCGGCTTGATAGACGGTTGAACGCATCTCTCCCTCTGACGGTGTGATCGATGATGATAATGATATTTGATGATTTCTTTAATACTCAAAAGCCCATCTCCTTTTCACGGCCCAACTATGTATGTTGTCGGCCCACTTAAATTCCTTGCATGTGATGAATCCCTTTTTGTGTGATGATGTATGCGTGTATATATCCCCTCCACAAGATATCATTTGGCTGCCAACCTATGCGTGTGCATGTATGTCTTCAAAATCGTGGGCCCCTTTCACAAGTCCAAGAATAATCCAAGCCCATGTGCGTCCCACTTCTCTAAAACAATTCTAGAAGTCACGTGATGTATGTTTAATGTTGTTCCTCAATGATGCCGTCCAAGAAGTCAACAACACAGCAGCCAATTCCTTCCTGATGATAGAATGTTGACTTTGTGTCCTCCTCTCACATAAATTGCTGCCTTGTATTTTGAGATGTAGGATGATATATTAATAATCCTTCACATGCATACCCATTCAAAAATCTCGAAGTCTGCGTGATATATCTTTCTTTTTTCGGCTGCCAATCCCTTGTGTCTATTAATGAGATGTCATGTTTCGATGTGATATTGATGTTACCAAAAGTCCACCACAATTCTCTAAGTTATGTGATGCCTTTCTTTATTAACCGTAAGCTACGAACTAAATCGTAGGCTACGTTTTCAACATTCTGTTTCTTTTGCATCCCTCCTAAGTCAACCGTAACTTACGGTTTATTATCCGTAAGCTACCACGCCATTGATAACTTGAACTCAACTTTCAGCAAGTGTTACAATCGCCCCGTGAACTTTATTATTTCTCGTTTCTTGTTCCTTTGAGCTATCTTTTGACCCGAACAACTCCCATTTAATGTGATTTCTCTTTAATAACCACCCGTGCTTGTTCAGTTTCACCACTAAGCTCTCTAATTTCGCCGTATTATGCATTTAACCTGCGAAATCATAAACACTCGTAGTTATCACATTCGAAACACATAACCGCATAAAACGCATTAAATCACACAAGATGACATACTTAAGGCTCATGTTTCACACTCTCCATCATATATCCATTCTAAAATCACGTTTTTGTCCCTCTTTACAATTACGGTTTTGTTCCCAGCTCAAAATAAAATTACGCTTTTGTCCCCAGCTCAAAATTACGATTTTTCCCTCCATTCAAAATAAAATTGTGGTTTTGCTCTCAGCTCAGAATTAACTTTTCGCCCCCAGTTCAAAATAAAATTTTGTTTTTGCCCCCCACTTAAAAATTACGATTTTGCCCTCTGTTCAAAAAATGTGATTTTTCCCCGTTTAAAAATTGTGATTTCGCCCTCAATTCAAAATTTCGTTTTTTCCCCTGTTCAAAATAAAATTATGTTTTTGCCCCCAACTCAAAATTACGATTTTGCCCTCGGTTCAAAATAAAAACGTGCTTTTGCCTCAAGATTAAAATTATGATTGTGCCCTTAGTTCAAATTTATATTACGTTGTTACCCCAAGTTAAAAATTACGAATTTGCCCCTGTGAAAATGTACAATTTTGCCCCAGGTTCAAATTTACAGTACTGCCATTACTTTAGCTTTTGTTAAATTACGATTTTACCCCAGTCAAAAAATACAACTTTCCCTCAGTTAAAAATTACAATATTGCAATTGTTTTAGTTTTTTTTATCAAAACTATAAAAGGGGTTTTCTTTTAATTGGTTTACTCGATTTAATTGTTTTTCGTGTCAATGAGCTGACTAACACTCGCTCATTATTCGGCCATCGCCCCGTAACGCGGGTGGGGCACCAACTAGTTAAATTAAAATCCAAATTAAAGTAAGGGTAAAGGTGGAATTGCTATTAAAATTGAATGGATAAATTTACTATTTTAGCCCTGAAGTGTCTTAAAATGTTGAGTTATTTCCTATTCTACCCCTCTCAAATATGTTGTGCTTCTTTGTAAATGTTGCTTTAAAACTTGTACACATGACAAAATTACATTTGTGTACATCACTTTTCCTTTATATAGTATTATAGATATTTTAACAACTTGGTTAAAAATAATGAAGTCTTCACATATTTATTAGGACTTTAAAACTTCATTTTTATTATATTTTCAAATCAAAATCTTCTCTTTAAACCACTTTGTTTACTAAACTTTTAGGATGCTCATAATAAAAATCATGGTGGTTATTTTTTATAAAAATCACTTATGTGTAATAAATCATTTTTAAGTTGTAGTAAAGTTCATGGATCGTGAGGTTGATGATCTTGTTTAGATTTAAACATTACCTTGTTTAAATCATCATTTACATTCTTAATCATACAAGATCACCCACTTAAATAACTTACTTTAACATAAGGCTATGAGGTGTGGTTGGAGCCCCGTGGGGCTTTATCATGCCACCTAGGATCCATGTCATCACCATGTCAGCGTGGGGGCTTTAATTTGGAGGGTGTGGATGGAGCCCCGTGTCATGATTAACTAATTATTTATTTAAATATTTATTTTTTTAAATTAAATAGCAATTTTAATAACTACAAAATTAAAAATAAAAACATAATTTCATTAAAAAAACACTACAAAGTCATAAAAAAATAACATGCTAGAAAAAAAAAAAAGACAACATACTTAAAAAAAACTACATATATTTGGCCCGAATTTGTGCCTTACGAGCCTCCAAAATGACTCGGTCCTCCTCTGGTAGATGTGACACATCCCTTACGAGAAAGTCCATGTCTCTTTGGATTTGTTTCTCTATTCTCATTTCTTGGTCTTTTTCCCTAATGGAGATTATTTGCTTGAGATCTGCCTGGAACTCGCTAATCTTTGACGGGCCATCTGATTTAGTAGACTTTCAACATGCCTTGGCTTTACTTTTATCCCAACCAGTTGGACGAGACAGCTCTTGTGGTTCTTCAAACTCGTCAGCGTCCTCGTTTAGATTAATTACTGTACGAGCATCGGACCCAGATGGTTCGGTGGGTCGAACGGTTGCACAAGATGCCACTTTGGAGATTTGCGAAGAAGCTCCCATGTGGTTACCAACGTAAACATATGCCCATGGTGCATTCTATACTCGTTGTGGGCTTCTGTCAAGACATCGACGTCGCTCGCACCACTTCTCCTTCGAGTGTTATTGACGAGGTTATTGTATATGTTGTTGAAGTTGCTAACCTTCAGCCTCATAGCACCCCACTTTCCCGAAAAAGAGTCGGCGGTTCGATACACGCCACAACTCATTGCGGCGAAAAACTTCTCGCGTCTACGACCCCAAAATACCTTTATGTCTTGGTCGTCTCCTAAAAAAATTATTTACAAAAGCATAAAAAATATTATTTACAAAAGCATAAAAAAATTATTTACAAAACCATAAAAAATATTATTTACAAACGCATAAAAAATTATTTACCAACAATCTCGTCCTCCGACACGTCAAGCCATGCTTTTGCCAACTCGAACTTCCTTAGGCGACCAAAATTCTACCTTCTTAGGGGTACGTTTTTCAGTCTCATCCTTCTTTTTATGGCTTCTTTTTTTATAGAAGAGGATTCGACTTGGGTTTCGGGAACGTATTCGGTTTCGCTTGTGTCTTGGGCGGGTATGTTAGGTGGTGGCATGTTTGGCGGAAAAATGGGGGTTGAGAATAATACCCGAAATATGGGGGCATCGGTTGAGTGGTGGGATGAGGAGAAGTTGGTGGCATTGGATAATATCCAACCTCATGTAACACCCCAAATTTATGACAAAATTTATTTTGAATGGTTAAATGTTTTCATGATCAATTAAGTTATTACAAATAATGAAAGTTAAAATATATATATATATATGTGTGTGTGTGTGTGTGTGTGTGTGTGTGTGTGTGTGTGTGTGATGTACAAGAATGAAAAACATAAGTAACTTGAGGGGCTAAACTTACAACTTTATTGTTAACAAATTAAAATTTAAAAGAACCCAGTGTGTGGGTGTCTGGGGTCGCGCACAAGAGAGAGAGGAGGGGAAAACCTTTCTTCAACCCTAGTTCATCAAAAATCTAAGAATTGGATGTGTTTATGGGTGAAATTCGAATGCATGTGACGAAATTTCCAACCATCTAACAGTTTCCTACATAGGGTAAGTCAGATTTTGTGATTTAATGATAGTTAGTGAACATGGGTTTTGATTAATCAGTGAATTAGTATGAAATTATGCTTGTGTATGAATTAGAACCATTGTTAGAGGGTGTTTTATGCTTAATTTCGTTTGTATTGAAGGTTTGAAGGAAAACCCAATTGTTCTAGTAGTATGATAGCATTGAAGTTAGATAATTGAGTAGTTTTTGGATTGATTAATGAATATGTATCAGAAAATTTATAAATTGTTATGTTGTAGAATGAACAAGTTGTGTGAATTTTAGTCGATTAAAAGAATTATGAATATTGCTAGTGAAATAATGCATTGGGTACATGTACTTAAAGCCTAAAGTGTTGTATGCACACCTTGTGTTCGTTAAAATGCCTCAATGAAAAACTATGAAATTTTATATGGATTGGAAGGTGTTGAATTGTATAATTAGGATATAGTTTTGATGGATTTCGAGACATGAAATGGAATGTGATTGATGCGTGAATGTGATTATTATGTAGTGGATGAAACAAACTAAATAAGAATGAATTATGCGTAGGAGTGAAAGAAGAAGGACCTAATTCCGGTTCGCAACAAAAGGCTCAAAAACGAGGTAAGTTCAATTAGTTACAAGTTTATGTAATGTTAATAGTTGTAGAGTTATCATTACAAATTCATGTTTATTGTTGGTCTTATAATCTGTTAGATTCTAGTTAAAATTATAGAAAGTATGTTCTTAATTGAAATTGTAGTCAAGAATAAGAGTTCATATTGATTCGTATTGAACGGGTCAATTGGAATAGAATGGGAATGTTCATGATTTGGTTTATGAGAATGATCCGTTATGAACGGGTTGATTAGTATGGAATAAGTATGAAACAGGATGATAGCATGTCGAACCGTATCTAAATGGGTCAACCGCTTGAAAGAATGAATGTAAGAAGAATTGAATGTTAATGTTGGTAAAATTTTAAGTTGTATTATGTAAAGTTATTGACAAGTTTTCTTTGTTGTAATAATAGGTAAATCTCAAGCTTAAGTGCCTTGGCCTCTTTCTCGGACCGAACACGCACCACGTCAACTACATATGCGCTTCCGGTTTAAGTCGCTCACTTTAAAAAGGGTCAAAATGGTTTTGTAATGTAATGTTAAACTAAGTTAGGATGTTTGTAGTAACTTGGGTATTTTCCTTAAAACTATTTTGGGCGGTATCGCCAAAGTACTTGTAATGAATTTTTGTATGGTTGTATTTCTCGTCTTTTCAAAAGATGTCTTTGCGCTTTGTTTTGAATGAAATTTTATTTTTAATTTTGTAGTTATTAAAATTGCTATTTAATTTAAAAAAATAAATATTTAAATAAATAATTAGTTAATCATGACACGGGGCTCCATCCACACCCTCCAAATTAAAGCCCCCACGCTGACATGGTGATGACATGGATCCTAGGTGGCATGATAAAGCCCCACGGGGCTCCAACCACACCTCATAGCCTTATGTGTCCCTCTTTACAATTACGGTTTTGTTCCCAGCTCAAAATAAAATTACGCTTTTGTCCCCAGCTCAAAATTACGATTTTTCCCTCCATTCAAAATAAAATTGTGGTTTTGCTCTCAGCTCAGAATTAACTTTTCGCCCCCAGTTCAAAATAAAATTTTGTTTTTGCCCCCCACTTAAAAATTACGATTTTGCCCTCTGTTCAAAAAATGTGATTTTTCCCCGTTTAAAAATTGTGATTTCGCCCTCAATTCAAAATTTCGTTTTTTCCCCTGTTCAAAATAAAATTATGTTTTTGCCCCCAACTCAAAATTACGATTTTGCCCTCGGTTCAAAATAAAAACGTGCTTTTGCCTCAAGATTAAAATTATGATTGTGCCCTTAGTTCAAATTTATATTACGTTGTTACCCCAAGTTAAAAATTACGAATTTGCCCCTGTGAAAATGTACAATTTTGCCCCAGGTTCAAATTTACAGTACTGCCATTACTTTAGCTTTTGTTAAATTACGATTTTACCCCAGTCAAAAAATACAACTTTCCCTCAGTTAAAAATTACAATATTGCAATTGTTTTAGTTTTTTTTATCAAAACTATAAAAGGGGTTTTCTTTTAATTGGTTTACTCGATTTAATTGTTTTTCGTGTCAATGAGCTGACTAACACTCGCTCATTATTCGGCCATCGCCCCGTAACGCGGGTGGGGCACCAACTAGTTAAATTAAAATCCAAATTAAAGTAAGGGTAAAGGTGGAATTGCTATTAAAATTGAATGGATAAATTTACTATTTTAGCCCTGAAGTGTCTTAAAATGTTGAGTTATTTCCTATTCTACCCCTCTCAAATATGTTGTGCTTCTTTGTAAATGTTGCTTTAAAACTTGTACACATGACAAAATTACATTTGTGTACATCACTTTTCCTTTATATAGTATTATAGATATTTTAACAACTTGGTTAAAAATAATGAAGTCTTCACATATTTATTAGGACTTTAAAACTTCATTTTTATTATATTTTCAAATCAAAATCTTCTCTTTAAACCACTTTGTTTACTAAACTTTTAGGATGCTCATAATAAAAATCATGGTGGTTATTTTTTATAAAAATCACTTATGTGTAATAAATCATTTTTAAGTTGTAGTAAAGTTCATGGATCGTGAGGTTGATGATCTTGTTTAGATTTAAACATTACCTTGTTTAAATCATCATTTACATTCTTAATCATACAAGATCACCCACTTAAATAACTTACTTTAACATAAGGCTATGAGGTGTGGTTGGAGCCCCGTGGGGCTTTATCATGCCACCTAGGATCCATGTCATCACCATGTCAGCGTGGGGGCTTTAATTTGGAGGGTGTGGATGGAGCCCCGTGTCATGATTAACTAATTATTTATTTAAATATTTATTTTTTTAAATTAAATAGCAATTTTAATAACTACAAAATTAAAAATAAAAACATAATTTCATTAAAAAAACACTACAAAGTCATAAAAAAATAACATGCTAGAAAAAAAAAAGACAACATACTTAAAAAAAACTACATATATTTGGCCCGAATTTGTGCCTTACGAGCCTCCAAAATGACTCGGTCCTCCTCTGGTAGATGTGACACATCCCTTACGAGAAAGTCCATGTCTCTTTGGATTTGTTTCTCTATTCTCATTTCTTGGTCTTTTTCCCTAATGGAGATTATTTGCTTGAGATCTGCCTGGAACTCGCTAATCTTTGACGGGCCATCTGATTTAGTAGACTTTCAACATGCCTTGGCTTTACTTTTATCCCAACCAGTTGGACGAGACAGCTCTTGTGGTTCTTCAAACTCGTCAGCGTCCTCGTTTAGATTAATTACTGTACGAGCATCGGACCCAGATGGTTCGGTGGGTCGAACGGTTGCACAAGATGCCACTTTGGAGATTTGCGAAGAAGCTCCCATGTGGTTACCAACGTAAACATATGCCCATGGTGCATTCTATACTCGTTGTGGGCTTCTGTCAAGACATCGACGTCGCTCGCACCACTTCTCCTTCGAGTGTTATTGACGAGGTTATTGTATATGTTGTTGAAGTTGCTAACCTTCAGCCTCATAGCACCCCACTTTCCCGAAAAAGAGTCGGCGGTTCGATACACGCCACAACTCATTGCGGCGAAAAACTTCTCGCGTCTACGACCCCAAAATACCTTTATGTCTTGGTCGTCTCCTAAAAAAATTATTTACAAAAGCATAAAAAATATTATTTACAAAAGCATAAAAAAATTATTTACAAAACCATAAAAAATATTATTTACAAACGCATAAAAAATTATTTACCAACAATCTCGTCCTCCGACACGTCAAGCCATGCTTTTGCCAACTCGAACTTCCTTAGGCGACCAAAATTCTACCTTCTTAGGGGTACGTTTTTCAGTCTCATCCTTCTTTTTATGGCTTCTTTTTTTATAGAAGAGGATTCGACTTGGGTTTCGGGAACGTATTCGGTTTCGCTTGTGTCTTGGGCGGGTATGTTAGGTGGTGGCATGTTTGGCGGAAAAATGGGGGTTGAGAATAATACCCGAAATATGGGGGCATCGGTTGAGTGGTGGGATGAGGAGAAGTTGGTGGCATTGGATAATATCCAACCTCATGTAACACCCCAAATTTATGACAAAATTTATTTTGAATGGTTAAATGTTTTCATGATCAATTAAGTTATTACAAATAATGAAAGTTAAAATATATATATATATATATGTGTGTGTGTGTGTGTGTGTGTGTGTGTGTGTGTGTGTGTGTGTGTGATGTACAAGAATGAAAAACATAAGTAACTTGAGGGGCTAAACTTACAACTTTATTGTTAACAAATTAAAATTTAAAAGAACCCAGTGTGTGGGTGTCTGGGGTCGCGCACAAGAGAGAGAGGAGGGGAAAACCTTTCTTCAACCCTAGTTCATCAAAAATCTAAGAATTGGATGTGTTTATGGGTGAAATTCGAATGCATGTGACGAAATTTCCAACCATCTAACAGTTTCCTACATAGGGTAAGTCAGATTTTGTGATTTAATGATAGTTAGTGAACATGGGTTTTGATTAATCAGTGAATTAGTATGAAATTATGCTTGTGTATGAATTAGAACCATTGTTAGAGGGTGTTTTATGCTTAATTTCGTTTGTATTGAAGGTTTGAAGGAAAACCCAATTGTTCTAGTAGTATGATAGCATTGAAGTTAGATAATTGAGTAGTTTTTGGATTGATTAATGAATATGTATCAGAAAATTTATAAATTGTTATGTTGTAGAATGAACAAGTTGTGTGAATTTTAGTCGATTAAAAGAATTATGAATATTGCTAGTGAAATAATGCATTGGGTACATGTACTTAAAGCCTAAAGTGTTGTATGCACACCTTGTGTTCGTTAAAATGCCTCAATGAAAAACTATGAAATTTTATATGGATTGGAAGGTGTTGAATTGTATAATTAGGATATAGTTTTGATGGATTTCGAGACATGAAATGGAATGTGATTGATGCGTGAATGTGATTATTATGTAGTGGATGAAACAAACTAAATAAGAATGAATTATGCGTAGGAGTGAAAGAAGAAGGACCTAATTCCGGTTCGCAACAAAAGGCTCAAAAACGAGGTAAGTTCAATTAGTTACAAGTTTATGTAATGTTAATAGTTGTAGAGTTATCATTACAAATTCATGTTTATTGTTGGTCTTATAATCTGTTAGATTCTAGTTAAAATTATAGAAAGTATGTTCTTAATTGAAATTGTAGTCAAGAATAAGAGTTCATATTGATTCGTATTGAACGGGTCAATTGGAATAGAATGGGAATGTTCATGATTTGGTTTATGAGAATGATCCGTTATGAACGGGTTGATTAGTATGGAATAAGTATGAAACAGGATGATAGCATGTCGAACCGTATCTAAATGGGTCAACCGCTTGAAAGAATGAATGTAAGAAGAATTGAATGTTAATGTTGGTAAAATTTTAAGTTGTATTATGTAAAGTTATTGACAAGTTTTCTTTGTTGTAATAATAGGTAAATCTCAAGCTTAAGTGCCTTGGCCTCTTTCTCGGACCGAACACGCACCACGTCAACTACATATGCGCTTCTGGTTTAAGTCGCTCACTTTAAAAAGGGTCAAAATGGTTTTGTAATGTAATGTTAAACTAAGTTAGGATGTTTGTAGTAACTTGGGTATTTTCCTTAAAACTATTTTGGGCGGTATCGCCAAAGTACTTGTAATGAATTTTTGTATGGTTGTATTTCTCGTCTTTTCAAAAGATGTCTTTGCGCTTTGTTTTGAATGAAATTTGGTTAAAACAGGGAATCGTTTATGGTACGAACGGGTCATGCCCAAATTTTCTTTATTATGTGAAAAAGATATGTGTCATGTTGTAGTCATTCGAAAGTATGGAATAGTGAGCGTTACACCTCACCCGTACGCGGGTCTCGGCGATAACGGTCCTCTTGCTCGTTGTTTTGCAAATTTTGCCAAAACACAGATTAGTCGGGTCCCATGGGTTGTTTGGGTTGTTGGGAAGTTTTAAAAAATATGAAGTGAATTGTATAAAAAGTGAGGTAGAAAGTGAGAGTAATGATGTAAAAAGTGAGGTAGAAAGTGGGTATTTATAGTGTTAATTTATAAATAAAATAAAGAGTAATTTTTTTTTAAATTATGACCGTTTGAAACGGTCAAAAAAGTAAATGTGCCTCGGTCCAAGTGCGTTGAAGCTCGTTACCATCTTGGCGATGGTTCAATAGCGCCCCCGGCATAGCGCCGGGGGTGTGGTACGGTGGCGCCCTGGGGCGCTATGGGTGGCCAGCTAGGTTGGGTGGCGCCCCCACACCCTCCATCCTAATCATTATAATTATGCTAACTAGCTAACACTAATCTAATAAATCAACACATAATATAGTTATATTTAGTGTTTATTAGCTTTGAGATTAGGGTTTTTGGTGTGATTTTTATTAATCTTAAAGATGATCAACTTGTACTTCCATAATCTACACATAATAAGAAGCTTAAAAATGTGTTAAAGAAGGCTTACAACTTTTGCACAAGCTAAACAAGAAGATTAAGAAGAGGTTATGCTCCAACAAGTGCTCTAATGAAGCTCCATGCTTTATCCTTCCATAATTGGTCTTAAAAAGGCTTAAAGATGTGTAAAAAGTGGTGATTTAGGATGGTTAAAGATGGTGTTTTAGTGGTGGTAGTGGAGTCGTGATCTAGAGGGAAGAAAATGATGGTTTTGGTCTTTGAAAAATGTTGTTAAAATTGGTTAATATGGTAAGGTGATAAGGTAAGATATGATTTCTAACATCTTTCACCATAATATTAGTTAATAAAAAATCCAAGAACCATGCCTCAACTCTTGCAAGTTTCAACAAAAATCTAGTGGGTGGGACTCACTTTGAATTTGCCATCTTTGAGGGGGGGGGGGGGGATATTTAGGTGTTTAAATAAAGTATGGTGTTTAGGGGTTTTCTTGCACCATTAGGGGGTGTAATTAGGGATTCAGAATGTTAATTGTCGTTAACTAGTTAACTAAACTAGTAGAAATTGTATTTCGACACTTTAGATGCCTTCCGTTTGGTCGTCGGCTAGTTTACGGCACTTTTGCGTCGTACCGACGAAGTTTCGTTGCAAGTTGTTTATTCCGCCGTCAAGCGATGCATGAAGTGATTCCGAGTCCCATAATAAGCTTAACTAGTTCACTAGCTTCTTCATTTGGTTGTTTTGGCATCGAAAATATTGTTTATTAGCTTGTCGGTTCAAAATGAACAAGTTGTGGGGATTGCAACGCAGCACCGAAAGCTTATGTTTCGGACACCCCACTATTATCCTCATGTTGTTTTCATATGGTTTGTGTTTTCATATGGTTGTTATCATTTTTTCATAATTCCAGAGTCTCGGAAATGCTAAATTATAGTTTCGGACGAGTTAAAATTGTCATATTTTTAGCGAAACAGACGTTTTAGTGATTAGGGGCGTTGTACCGGAAAGTCTTGTATTATTGCAAGATGTGTTTTCATATTTGTGTTTTCATATTGATATGGACTCAGTTATGTCATTCATATGTCGTTTTTCGTTGTTTCGTTCTATTTTCATGGTTTTGCTGGCATGAATAGTGTAATCGTGAATAGTGCCCGCAACACTTTTTACCAACACTTCTAGGACATTGTTTGATTGGTTTCGCAATACGTCGAAAACCAACCTATGTTTTAGCATTGTTTTCTTGTCGTAACACTGTTATCTAATAAACGACACAATTACGTAATTTAATTACGCTAATTGCATGAGATTATAGACTAAAAAATTAGTGATTAGACTGTACGGAAAGAACGGTTATTTGGCATTTGTCACATTTGTCGTTTTCGAGCGTATCGTGTTTTGTCATTACGTGTCATTTTATGAAGATATTTTCTATACGTGTCGATCTAATGACGTTTAGTTCCATGCGGTATCATATTCCATGATTACGTGTAATTTTGTTTGGAATCCACTTATACTCTAACGTGTCGTGTTGTATGTATACGTGTCGTACGGTATCATATCTTGACATATTTTGTAATGAAAATATCGTAATGTGGTGTATATTGTCTATACGTGTCGTGTTATCTCGTATTATGGTGTGTATGTCCTCTACTTGTCATATTGTTCTGTATTATTGGATATTATGTCCATACGGTGCCGGATTTTTGCGTATATTGCCGGTTATTGTATCCATTAAACAAACAAAAAACACTTGAAATACATTATACAAACAAAATACCTTTAAAATAACAAATTAACCTTATACGATACATATACGGGACCTTTACTACACCTATATATGCTCATACGAGACCTATACCTCACCTACACTATCTTTTCAGTCACACAGAGAAAAAAACAATAATATACCATGAACATGGTATAGATAAAATATAAGTGGAGTTCTTCGGGTGAAGCGTTACTCTAAACCGACTACAAAATTCGATTTTGTTAGGAAAGATATGCTTTCGATTGCCACGGATTGTATATGGCATTCTTGAAAAAAAGAATGTTTTTTTATTTAAAAAATAAATATTTTTTTAGAAAACACTGTTAAAACCATAAATAAATGTATAAAAAGTTTATATTATAAAAAAACTCATCCAATACAATCCGTATTAGACCTATAGGACCTGTGTAGGTCCAATCAACCAGACAAAATCTAACACATTAGTCTTTATTGAAAATTGAAAAGGCTATACGAGGTGTCAATTTAAGGATTCATGGGTGCCAATAACACGACCCTTAATAAAAACTTCTTAAAACTCATATTCATATGTTAATAACAATTTAGCTAAAGCTCAAAATTTCTTGTAAAAATATTTTCTTCATATACCTAACAATAATTGTTCCTCAAATGTAGATTTTAATCTCAAAACGTGACTGCAAAACAAGTTAACAGATACAGAAACAAAAATAATATTTACCAAAAACAGGGAACCAAGATTTGTTGATAAGACAAAACCAATAAAAACCCTGAATTCGGAATTCAATATTTGCCCCCAGAACAAAGCCATCAAGAAATCGATCATTAGATCTCAAAACTTGCAGCTGAAAGAAGAGGCATTCTTCAGAAAATGCTCATCACAATTTTAAAACAAAAACAAATCGATATATTGCATGATGTAGTTTCCCAACGTTCAAATGCACCATCAATAGACACTCAGAATCCACAAAAATAAAAAATAATTAAATGCATAAGTTTGAAAACTATAATAATTGTATTGTTTGGTTTGGAAATAAGACTCAGTCCCTTAGATGTTCATAATAAATTGCGATCATGCTCGCAAATCATTACAGGTCTGTATTGGCTGGCTCATCATAGTCGCTCAAAATGATAATATCAAAATCAGTGCTAAAAAAGTGAATATTATGTAGCTGTTCGAGTGTTCTTCAACAGAAGAATAAACAAATCCACAAACAGCACGATTAGTGTTGCTTCTAGGGAACGAGTCAGACAGAAACAGAGTTAATTCATGCCGACCAGATAAGCGAAGCCTTAATAATGCAAATACAACGAGTTGTTACCTTCAACGGCAGAGGATGAAATATAAACCCTAATTTGAATTTGAAGTTGAGATTTGTGACGAGTTGTTATATAAAGATGGGCTGGTTACATCCGATGGTTGATGTGACTTTTCAGAAATAGACGGCTCAGATGTATTAAGCCGTTTATGGAATAGAAAAGAGTTAAATCACTTTTGTTTTTTTTAATGATTTTCGGTTCCAAATTAAGGGTGGTCGGAGTGATGTCGTGGACCTCTTCGGGGATATGATTTCACCCGCGGTGAATGACTGCCGCCCCTTTTTCGGTGTTCGGTGAGTTCCTTTTTCGGTGTATAGTCATCGATTGTTTGAGTGGAATTGTTTGAGTGAGATTGATTTATTAATAATTAAAAAATTAAAAAATATATACCTCAAACACCCTAATAGTGTTTGAATCATTGTCAGTGATTGAGTACAAAATATGAAGTGGAATGTGGACTTGACATGGCATGATATTATTGACTAGACAGTAACTCAAACACCCTAAAGTGATTGAATGATACGCTCCACCCTAGTCCCTAAGAATGTAAACGAGCTAAATTGAGCACAAGCTCAACTAGACTCGAGCTTTGAGCATTTAATTTTAAAAGAGTTTTGGGCCGGTTCTTGGGTATGTATAGGGTTCTTTTTCTACAACTTAACTATGACTGACTGTAAGTGTTTTTTTTAACTCAACTTTAATTGACATCCACTTGTTTATTATTTATTAATTATTTTATTAGTTTACTTGTATATTTTTAACTATTACACATATATTAAAATATATAATCTTTGTAGGGTAAGATCAAATAAAAAGTTGATTTTGCCTAAGTAGGATGAGAAGAAATCTTAAACATTCATTTTTCAAATCAATAATTAAGATGAAAGTGTAGGAGAAATGAGGAGTGCAAGGGTATCGTGGGAAAATCCTATTTATGGACTTTCTCTCTCCACATGCAAGGCACATGCATATTCCACCCTCATTTTTTAAACGTTCATAATTTTTTTATACGACATTATTTTTTTCATAAAAATTTCACCATAAAATCGAGCGTCTTTTTATCTTTAATTTGAGTACCATATTGCTATATAAAATATGAAGACTAAAAAAACCCACTAAAATGTGTTGTATTTTTATGTTGTATAACATTTTTGTGCTGGATTTTTTTATCTTAAATTTTTTTTCTCAATTTTGTGCTGGATTTTTTTGTACTACATTTTTTTGTGCTATGTTTTTTGTGCTATGTTTTTTTGTACTAGATTTTTTTGTGCTATATTTTTTTGTACTACATTTTTTATGCTATATTTTTTTGTACTATATTTTTTTGTGCTAAATTTTTTTGTACTATATTTTTTTTTGTTGTATTTTTAAAAAACAAAAGGTCTGCCACATGTCATTTTCACTCCTATTTATAAGGACCAAAATACCCTTCATTCCTACTTATTAGGAGTGTCACATGTCATCATCACAATCATTCTTAGGCTACTTATACTACATATATTAAAATATATAATCTCAATATGCAATATAATATATAGGTAAAGGATCAAATAAAAATAAAATAAACGTACGAACTGTACGAATTGAAAGAAAAGTCAAAAAGTGGCGGTGGCAATATGGTAATTATCAGCAACTTCAAAAGTACTGTACTGGGGAAAAAGCAAAAAGTGGCGGGTGGCAATCTGGTAATTATCAAAAACTTCAAAATTACTCTAGTAGGGTAATTTTGAGCATCTGTAGGGTAATTTTGAGCATCAATAGGGTAATTTTGAGCATCTGTAGAGTAATTTTGAGAAATGTAGGGTAATTATCAAATTACTCTAGTAGAGTAATTTTGACTTCTGTAGGGTAATTTTGGGAAATGTCTTGTAGAGTAATTTTGTTAGCATTTAGTTATGGGGTTTAGCTTTATTGTTTAGTTTTTAGCTTTTAGTTTGGGTTGGGGGGGGGGGGGGTTAGGTTTTTTTTAGGTTTTTGGGGGTGGGGGGGGTTAGGTTTTTTTTTTTTTTTTGGGGGGGGGGGGGGGGGGGGGGGTTAGTGTAATTTTGATAATTACCCTACAATTTTGATAATTACCCTACACGGCCAAAATTACTCTACTTGAACTTTTACAATGGTTTAGGTTTTTTTTTTTGGGGGGGGGGGGGGGGGGGGTGGGGGGGTTTAGGTTTTTGGGGGTGGGGGGGGGGGGGGTTTAGGTTTTTGGGGGGGTGGGGGGGTTTAGTGTAATTTTGATAATTACCCTACAATTTTGATAATTACCCTACACGACCAAAATTACTCTACTTGAACTTTTACAAAATTACCCTACAGAAGTTCAAAATTACTCTACTAGAGTAATTTTGAAGTTGCTGATAATTACCAAAATGCCACCGCCACTTTTTTTGACTTTCTTTCACTTCGTACGTTTCGTACGATAATTTTATTTTCACAGGAACTTAACTCATAATATATAATATATAATTTTTAATTATTTCTATCATAATATTATATATTTAGAGTTAATAGCCAAAATGGTCCCTGAGGTTTGCTCACTTTTGCCACTTTAGTCCAAAATCCAAAATTTTTAAATCTGAGTCCCTGAGGTTTGCATTTTGTTGCCATTTTGGTCCAAAAACGAAATCAGGTCAGATTATCAAAAAAGAACCTGCTATTTTGTCTTTATGCTCAGGGGTATTTTAGTCATTCTGTCTCTCTCTCTTGAATAAAAACCCCCCTGCCATAGGAACTGCCTCTCTCTCTTAAACAAAATCAGGTCAGAATTTACACCCCTCTGCCTTTCTATCTTCTCTCTCTCTCTCTCTCTCTTCTCTGAACTACCACCCCCACCACCACCATCCCACTGCCATCATCTCTCTCATCTCTCTCTCGAACACCACCGCCACCGAACTCCACCACCACCATCCACCACTGCCATCATCTCTCTCTAATTACCCAATATCAATCACTCCCTTTGTCAGTATCCATACTTTAAATCCCAAATTGGAACAACTAATCCACAAGTTCACCCAAAATCCCCCAATTTCTAGAGAGAGAACTAATCTGACACCACCAATCACCACCACAATCATCATCAATATGCAATTAAACAAAAAACCCACATGGCGGGGGACCAATGGCGGCTCAGCCGAATCATCGCCGCCGCAACGGTGAGTTCCCGTTCTACCGATTGCTTTGCCATCGCAATCATTGTTCGAAACCCTATTCACCAGCGGACAAATACCAGGGTTTAGTCCGGCACCCATGACTCTTGTTTCGAATTACTTCTCTGATCAATACCCAGATGTTGATTGACGGTCGTTTTCGCAGCTTCTCGCCGGAGCTATGGCTTCCCATGTTTCAAAAATTTGACCGGCGAGTGTTGTTGAGATGAAATCAGGGGTTTTAAGTCGAGATTCATCTTCATGGCCGGTGATTCTCTTTATATTTCAACAAACCCTGTGTTTTGTTGTATCAGTTAGTTTGGTTTACTGAACTTGAAGCTGGTAATAAGAACAGGTGGTTCTGTGGGGAGGCAGATCTGTGTAGAGAGAGAGAAAGAACTGAGAGAGAGAGAGACTTGAATGATCTGTGTTTTAGTGAGAGAGAGAGAGAGAGTTATATATATATATATATATATATATATATATATATTATAGAGTCAACTGAGAGAGAGAGAGAGACTTGAATGATCTGTGTTCTATGGCAGAGGGGTTTTTTATTCAAGAGAGAGAGGCAGAATGACTAAAATACCCCTGAGCAAAAAGACAAAATAGCAGGGTTTTTTTTTTGAAAATCTGACATGATTTCGTTTTTGGACCAAAATGGCAACAAAATGCAAACCTCAGGGACCCAGATTTAAAAATTTTGGATTTTGGACTAAAGTGGCAAAAGTGAGCAAACCTCAGGGACCATTTTGGCTATTAACTCATATATTTATCAAAATATTACATATTTATTATAGAGTGTGGAGATACAATATGAAGTTTATTTGGCTAGGAAGTGATCTTGACCATCCATTTAATTAATCAAGGGCTAAGATTAAATGAATGAAATTGAAGGGAAAAAAAGAGGCACGTGGGTTTGTTATGGGCATTCTAGTCAATCCAGCACAATAGTTTCTCTCTCCTCCAATTCCCCCCATTTTTTAAACGTTAATAACTTTTTCATACGACATTATTTTTTTATAAAAATTGCACCAAAAAAACCAGCGTTTTTTTTATCTTTAAAACGAGTATACTATTGCTATATTTTCGAAAAAAAAATTTAAAACCCAGTTGCGTAAAACGCAATGGAGAAAACCCAGTTGTGTAAAACGCAATGAAAAAAAAAACGTAAAAAAATGACTTTTTCTAAAACGCAACGCACCAAAAACACAAAGAAATGTCTTATTTCTAAAACGCAATGACCAGAAAACACAAATAAATGTCTTATTTCTAAAACGCAATAGCCTAAAAACACAAAAGAAAGTGTACTTTATAAAACGCAATGGACTGAATGTGTTTTACCTAAAACGCAATGCACCCAAAACACTTAAAAATGTCTTATTTCTAAAACGCAATGGCAAGAAAACACTTAAAAACTTCTTATTTCTAAAACGCAATGGCCAGAAAACACTTAAAAATGTCTTATTTCTAAAACGCAATGGCTTAAAAACACAAAAGAAACTGTTCTCTCTAAAACGCAATGAACTGAATACACATAAAAATGTGTTTACCTAAAACGCAATGAGTAAAAACACTTCAAAAATGTTTTATTTCTAAAACGCAATGACCAGAAACTGTTGTTCACAGAACCAGAAACTGTCTAAAATGCAATGACCAGAAACTGTTGTTCATAGAACCAGAAACTGTCTAAAACGCAATGACTAGAAACTGTTGTTCACAGAACCAGAAACTGTTGTTCACGGAACCAGAATCTAACTAAAACGCAATGACCAGAACCTGTTATTTACAGAACCAGAAACACTGTCTACCAACCCCAGCCAGGGGCTCTGCCCCTTGGACCCCGCCAGGGGCTGCCGCCCCTGGGACCCCGCTACCAGGGGCGCTGCCCCCGGACCCCCGCCAAGATCGTAAAACGCAATGACTAAATCAAAAACCCAGATCGTAAAAATGAAATTAAAGAATTTCTTACATGGATCTAAATGATTTCTTCAACAATTGACGAAGTTTGAATGATTGTAACACTTATCAGCGCTCGGATCGACCGAATCGAGTGATTATCTCTAAAATCACCAGAAAAAACGAGATTTTTTATGAGATTAAACTGGTTTTTCTTTAAAAAAGCTGAAGAACACGTTGATCGGGTGTTTGAATCATTGATTTGTGATGAAAATCGCACTATAATGTAGTGATTATTGAGATAGAAAGTGAAGAAATGGTTGAAGATTGTGGGTTTTGAAAATGGTGGGTTTTGAAGTTACTGGGTTTTGAAAAGGAAGAAGAAAGGGTTGAATTGACTAAAATACCATTTTTCTTTATTTTAAATGTTGCCACATGTCCTAATTCTATTGCTTCCTGCACTTCCTAGCCAAAATAAACTTCCTATTTGATCTTTTCCCTTATTATAGAATTCTTTATTTGGGAAAAGATCAAATAGGAAGTTTATTTTGGCTAGGAAGTGTAGGAAGCAATAGGATTAGGACATGTGGCAACATTTAAAATAAAGAGGAAGGGTATTTTAGTCAATCCAACCCTTTCTTCTTCCTTTTCAAAACCCAGTAACTTCAAAACCCACCATTTTCAAAACCCACCATCTTCAACCATTTCTTCACTTTCTATCTCAATAATCACAACATTATAGTGCGATTTTCATCACAAATCAATGATTCATACACCCGATCAACGTGTTCTTCAGCTTTTTTGAAAAAAACCCAGTTTAATTTCATAAAAAATCTTGTTTTTTCGGGTGATTTTGGAGATAATCACTCGATTCGTTCGATTCGAACGCTGATAAGTGTTTCTATCATTCAAACTTCGTCAATTGTTGAAGAAATCACTTCGATCCATGTAAGAAATTCTTTAATTTCATTTTTACGATCTGGGTTTTTGATTTAGTCATTGCGTTTTACGATCTTGGCGGGGGTCCGGGGGCAGCGCCCCTGGTAGCGGGGTCCCAGGGGCGGCAGCCCCTGGCGGGGTCCAAGGGGCAGAGCCCCTGGCTGGGGTTGGTAGACAGTGTTTCTGGTTCTGTAAACAACAGGTTCTGGTCATTGCGTTTTAGTTAGATTCTGGTTCTATGAAGAACAGTTTCTGGTCATTGCGTTTTAGACAGTTTCTGGTTCTATGAACAACAGTTTCTGGTCATTGCGTTTTAGACAGTTTCTGGTTCTGTGAACAACAGTTTCTGGTCATTGCGTTTTAGAAATAAAACATTTTTGAAGTGTTTTTACTAATTGCGTTTTAGGTAAACACATTTTTATGTGTATTCAGTTCATTGCGTTTTAGAGAGAACAGTTTCTTTTGTGTTTTTAGGCCATTGCGTTTTAGAAATAAGACATTTTTATGTGTTTTCTAGGCATTGCATTTTAGAAATAAGACATTTTTAAGTGTTTTCTGGCCATTGCGTTTTAGAAATAAGACATTTTTAAGTGTTTTCTGGCCATTGCGTTTTAGAAATAAGACATTTTAAAGTATTTTGGGTGCATTGCGTTTTAGAAATAAGACATTTTTAAGTGTTTTGGGTGCATTGCGTTTTAGGTAAAACACATTCAGTCCATTGCGTTTTATAAAGTACGCTTTCTTTTGTGTTTTTAGGCTATTGCGTTTTATAAATAAGACATTTATTTGTGTTTTCTGGTCATTGCGTTTTAGAAATAAGACATTTCTTTGTGTTTTTGGTGCGTTGCGTTTTAGAAAAAGTCATTTTTTTACGTTTTTTTTTTCATTGCGTTTTACACAACTGGGTTTTCTCCATTGCGTTTTACGCAACTGGGTTTTCAAAAAAAAAATTCGAAAATATAGCAATAGTATACTCGTTTTAAAGATAAAAAAACGCTGGTTTTTTTGGTGCAATTTTTATAAAAAAATAATGTCGTATGAAAAAGTTATTAACGTTTAAAAAATGGGGGGGAATTAGGGGTGAGCAAAATTAGGTCCGGACCGAAAAGAACCGATAACCGAACCGATTTTGTTCCTAACCCGACCCGAACCTATGCATGTCGGTCTCTTTGTCGGTTCTGATTTTCAGGATGTTATCGGATCGGGTCGGTTCCGGGTTGGTTTCACTTGAAAACCCGACTTTGAAATTGGAACCGATTTTACATAATAACAAAGCAGATTAATCATTGGGCTTAGGCCCAATACCGAATGAATCCCTAATCTTATATGCAAAACTTAACTTTATACTTTAAATACCTAATCTTATAACAACTTATAGAAACTTATGCATAACAGTATTAGAATTTAGACGATCTTTGATTCATTCATCAAGCTAGGGTTGTTCCTTGACAAGGTAAGCAATACATATCATTAAGTTTCTTATTTTCTAGAAGTTATCATGTATTGTAAAAATTTAATTCCATGAAATTATATTGTTGTTTATATGTAGATGGTTCGAAATCGAAATTCAGTGAATACGAATGTTTGGGAGGAGTTTGATAAGCTTGTTGATGAGGATGGGAATGCTAAGGCAAGATGCAAGCACTGCGCGGTGGTTGTCGCTGCAGACAAGGTTAAAAACGGAATAGCGACAATGCTAAAACATATTAAAAGATGTCGAGAACGACCTGGTACATGTTCAAGCGAACATAATGACAATTAGCGAGTGCGGTTACGGCTGAAGATGGAAAAGAATCGAAAGACGAAGGCTTTATTTTTTGTTTGACTATGTTTTATTGTGTACTTGAATCAATGCATTTGATTCGGTTTCGAATAAGTTTTGAATTCTATGACATCGCATTTCAGTTATTTATTTCCTAAATCCTAGTTTTAAAACATTGTAAGTAACTTATTGACAAAACCATCTTTTTAAATCATAGCAAGGTTGTGGCATTTAAAAGATATGTTGAGCTTGAGATTGATGGCCATTCATAAGCTCATTGTTGATTCAATAACTCGGTGACATTTTTGTAACTCAGTAACATCGCACCCTGATTACAAAGACCAAATTCTATATCATAACATACCCCTTCTATGTCAAATATGAAATATTAAAGATATGATCGAAATTCTAATGGTTAAAGGTTGCTAGATTTGATCAAAATTGTTTTTAAAAGATATAATAAAAGTAAAACCAAGTGATAAGTTTTCGAAAATAAAAGATATATTAAAACAAAGATTGCATATTCTTTTTGAAAATAAAAGATATACAAATGCAAAATTTGTTTCCTAATTCCTATACTCATGCAAGATTTGATCGATATTATTTTTGAAAATAAAAGATAGAGCATGCAAAATTTGTATCCTATTCTAAAACAAATCCCATCCCTATTGCAGTATCATAAAAAACGTGAATATAGAATACCTAATAATCAGACTTCACGTTCAGAAAAGCTGCCAGCATCGTTGAGCATCCTACATTCCTTCGAGTGACAGAATAGAAGTTTTCGTGTCAGGTACCCGTCTTGTCGTCCACTTTGTTGAAATTTGTATACAAAAAAAAAAAAAACAGTGTCGGGCATCATATATACATACATGTATTGAGTTCAGATTTCTGTTTGTTGACTAGTTTGAATAGTATTTGATATTTTGATTAGAGAGTGACCCGAGTTGACAGAATAATAACTTGAATTTTGATCGTGTGTTGTGTACTTTTTTGTTTGAATTGATCAATTTAGTTTCAGTTTAAGATGAATTCGAGCTTTGTAGCTGTTTGTTTTAGCGTAGTGCAATTGAGTAAATTTGGATCATATTTGTTGCAATTTGATTCTTTTGCAAAAGTAAGATGTGATAGCAAGTTAGTTTACTGTCGACCAATCTGTAGGTTAATTAGTTCTATTTTTTTTCATTGTTACATGGATTGAGCTCTGATTTTTGTTTAGTGAACGTTAAATACTGTTTTATCAGAGATTGATATTTGTTAAAGCATGTATTTTTTGGAAAAGTAAGCTTTGAAAGCAAAAGTAGAAGATATGGTCAATGTAATACTTTTTCTTTTTACAAAAATTCATGATTTGTGATACTGGAATGATGGATGCATAATTTGAATTATGTTGTAATAACATTGAATTATGCATATATTAACGATGATATTTTTTATTTGTGCCCATATATACATACATGCGTTTACCTAATTGATTGTATGTTTTATGAGGAAATTTAGATGGATTCATCAAATGTCAACATCGAGAATGTATCAAGCGACGACTCTCACGGAGACGGAAGAGGAAAGAGGAAAGAGGAAGTCACGGCATGTCGAAAAAGAAACTGCAACAAAGAAAATTAAAACCACGACGACGAAGAAAACGACAGGGTCTAAAACATCAGGAAAATCTAATGTTTGGATTGATTTTGAGAAGTATAAAGATGAGGACGGAAACCAACGGGCAAGATGCAAGCATTGCTCGAAAGATTTGGCTGCGGACCCTTATAAAAATGGCACATCGGCGTTGAGTAAACACAGTAGGAGATGCGAAAAACATCCGGATTTTTTAAAAAACCAAAGCAATATTTTTTTGAAAAAAGGCGATGATGGCGAGGGAGGTAGTGGTGATGTCAAGGCATGGAAGTATTGTGCGAAAGCAAGTAGAAGAGCCATAGCGGAGATGGTTTTAATAGACGAGGTCCCGTTTTCAACCGTTGAGCATCAGGGATTTAGAAGGGTTATAGAAAGTTTCAATCCGCATTTTAAGATGCCTAGTCGGTTTACGATTGCGAGAGATATTGGGGAAATATTTATAGATGACAATTGGGTGTTACACAAAAGGATCATCAACTTCAAGAAAATATTCAGCCACAAAGGAAACGAGATAGGTAGGTCCCTTATTCAATGTTTAAAAGAATGGGACATTGAAAATGTGCTGACCATTACATTAGATAATGCGTCAGCTAATGATGTTGCCATACAGTTTCTAAAAACTAGGTTAAACAACCTCTTGTTCGACGGGAGATACTTGCACATCCGATGTATGGCACACATAATCAATCTGATTGTGAAGGACGGCTTACGTGATGGGTCAACGTGCATAGATCGTATCAGAGATGCAATTCGCTATATTAGATTGTCTCCTCAGCGAATAGACACTTTTAAAAAATGTGTAAAGGCGGAAAAGATCGAAAGCAAAGCGTTAATAGGTATAGATGTGGCTACAAGATGGAACTCGACTTGGGAAATGTTAGAGAAGGCAGAAAAATTTGAGAAGGCGTTTAACAGATATGATCTGGATGACCCAAATTATAAAAATGATTTGGGTGATGATGCTCCTAGTGTTACTGACTGGAGCTACGCGAGACAATTGGCAAGTGTATTAGAATTGTTTCAGCGTAAAACTGCCAACGCTTCTGCTACAAAAACAGTTACCGTTAATTTATTTTTTTAGCGAGGTTATGGATATAGACAAGCATTTAAGGAAGATGAAAGATGGAGCTGACTTGGAAGGTAGACTTATGGGTGCTAAGATGCACCAGAAGTTCGACAAGTACTGGAGAAATCTACCTACTGGCAGATCTTTGAATTACATTTTGTATTTTGCTGCAATTTTAGATCCGAGGTTAAAGGTTCGTGTTATTCAATTTGGATTTGAGAGAATATTCAGGGCTGAAAAAACAGATGAAGAGACAGAAGATGACTTGAAGAAACGAGTTAAAATTGTAGTTACAAGTATAAAGGACGAATTGAAGCTTTTGTATGAGCATTATGCATCAAGCAGTGGAAAACAAGGTTCAGATAAAGTTTCACCAAGTCAGGAGAACTTTGAATCATCAGCACAAGGAGAGAGTGATTTTTTGCAGAATTTAAAGCGGATGACGGTTCTACGTCTTATGTAACCAAGTCAGAACTTGAGAGGTACCTAGACGACGGAGAGGAGGCCCATTACAAGGGATTTGATATTCTGGGTTGGTGGAAGGCTGCATCTTCAAAATACCCTGTATTAGCAAAAATGGCGAAAGGTATGTTTACTAATTAGTGGTTTATTTATATCACTTATAATAATACGTTAGTGTTAATTTGATTTTCTTCCTATTACTATAGACATATTGGCTATCCCGGTTTCCAGTGTTGCTTCTGAGGAGGCGTTTAGTACAGGCGGAAGAGTAGTCGATACTTATCGAACTTCTTTATCAACTCCAATTGTCGAGGCATTAATATGTACAGAGGATTGGATTCGTGCATCAATTAAAAAGAAAATCTACATCGAAGATTCGGTAGAGTTTGATGATATTGGAAAAGGTAAATTTGACATACATCGAATTTATGTTGAATTTATCATTATTTATTTATTTTTTTCATGCAGAAATTTATGATAAAGTGGAACCGGATCACATGAACATCGATGTCGATTAACGGATGGCTGGAGATGGATACGGATAAAGGAGAAAGGACTTAAAGTAGTATCGTTTTCAGTTCGTTTGCTTTGGATATGTTGGATTTGTTTGGATTTCTTACATTTGTTTTGGATTATGTTTGAACTTCTTAATACTTTATGAATTTTTGGATGTTTAAGTTATGAATTTTGGGTTACATGGTTTATTTATTCTATGTTTAGCAATGAAATTCATCAAAAACAACTTTTGGTTTCATATTTTCATCAAATTTTTCACTCGGACATTCTATCGAACACTTGGTGTGCATAGGTATTAATAAGTGTTAATAGACCTTAGATTCAAGCATAAACACACCATCAACTATAAACCATCAAATAACTGCAAATTCCTATAATTTTTTCATTTTTTACAACAACCATGTTATACTAGATGATCAAGAATTTAACATTCGCAATAAGATTAACTAACAAAATAATCGGCTGAAATGGAACTACGATTCAAAGGAACTCACCAATATTCGGCTGAAATGGAACTAGGATTCAACTGTTTCCACCTGAAATCAAAGAGAAACATGTCGAAGGCCTTGAGGGAATGTACAGTGAATGCAGACTTGATGTTCACATGTTCTCAGACTTCGTATTTGATATTTCAGCCGCTAAAATAAAGAATAACATAACATATTAGTCGGGTCGGTTCTTTACCCGAAAAACAATATACCCGACATACAATAGAACCGGAACCGATTACATAATATAGGGTATCTTATCGGTTAGTGATTTATTGTCTTATCGGGTATCGGGTCGGTTATTAATCGGGTCGGGTCGGGTAGTTGATTTTGCTCACCCCTAGGGGGAATTGGAGGAGAAAGAAACTATTGTGCTGGATTGACTAGAATGCCCCTAACAAACTCACGCGCCTCTTTTTTTTTGCCTTAGTTTCATTCATTTAATCTTAGCCCTTGATTAATTAAATGGATGGTCAAGATCACTTCCTAGCCTTCCTAGCCAAATAAACTTCCTATTGTATCTCCACCCTTCTTTATTTAATATAAAAATTATACAAATAGAAAAACTTTTTTAGGTTCGTGAGTCAGCTCAAGCTTTGGCTCAAACTCGTTTATTAAATGAGTCTAAACGAAAGATTAAGCTCGGTTTGAGCTCGTTTAATCTCGAATCGATTCGAGTTTTTAGCAAGTGTGGTTCCGCTCATTTACAACTGAAATTGGTCGTGTTTGCAAAGCTTTGTACTCGTTTTTTTTCTTTTCTATTTATCATTTTAACTTGGTTTTAATATAGTTATTATATTTTTAACTTTTTTTTAATTCTCTTTAATATTATTTGAAAAAGGTTGAGCCCTCATTTTAATCTCTTATTATTTTAAGTATCCGTTCTTTTTATGTGCCAGATTCGGTATTAACTAATTCTCAGCCCGATTATAAAAAAACATACATATTTATTTTTATTTTATTTTTTGAACGGCAAATTTCTTTTATTCCATGTCGTCTATGGGATTTGAACCCAAGACCTCCCTCTGCCAAGGTGTTTAAAGGCTTTGCCTTTACCAATGGACCACCACTACATTGGTACATACATATTTATTTACCCAAATCATAACATTTTTTGTCTGTGTAATAATATAGTAATTCACTGTTCTTTAGTTCTTATATTTCTATTTTCCTTGAAAATAATACTATATAAAAATGGAAATAGTGAGAAATGTATTCACGAGTAATTTTTAACAAATTAACAGGTATTGGGTGGGTATGGAACACGGTTTCAATTGGGTACAGGATTGGGATAACCAAATACATGTCCCATTGACATCCCTATGTACAACTCGGATTGACCATTGGATCATATTTCAAAAGATAACTTATTACAACCCGGGTTTCATATCATACCTTCTTCCTCGTCTGTTTGCATGTGTTCTTACATTACTTGATCGTTACTTTCATTACATATTTTTACATTCGCTATTGGAAAGACGCGTCAATGACACAAATTTTCTCCTATGATAACATTTCTGAAAGCCACCGTTTACGCTTTCTCTAGGCTTAGACGCTTGTGATTCTTCAAATACATCATTAACTCTATCTAAATCTAAAATATTTCTGCACCTATTTCCTGCAGAGATGATACAACAACAGCCGAATGTAAAACATAACGGACATTTTTTATAATATATTATAACAAAAAATATACCTTTGGATGTGCTCGGTTTTGTGGAAGGAGGGTCTGTCACAAGGAGTTTGTGACACATTGTGGTGCCTTGAAAATCAAGAAACGCGCAGCCTAAGAACTTAAATTTATCTGATTCGGTCATCGCAGAGAAACCAAATGATCTGGTCCATGTGTGTAGAACACTTGATACGGCAGGCAAAACGAGTCTTTCGACTCTTAGTTCCTTGAGTTTCTGAAATTTTGCGCATAATATAAGTGAAGTATCTGATAATTTGCTAAATATTTAAAAAACCAACAGTAAAGACAAATAAGCGATGTTTTACATAGCTACTAGTCATCAACATGCTTGTGCCTTATTGGTCCATTGGTCAAACTGACTCAACCGGATGACATTATTTCAATGGATGGCGGAGATCTAAGACAATTATGTGCGATCCCCGCCTTCGAGTCTACTCCATGATCAAAGGCCAAAAAGCGGTTCATCGGGTTCCTGATTATTTAATGGTTTTCATTTGAACCCCACTCATGTAAATGCAAAGACATAACGGAAAATAAAAATATGATACCCTTTCAAGCTCTTGCATGAGAATATGACACATTCCTCGCCTGCGATATTGAAATCTTGTACCAACAAGCGGGACTTCTGCTACTTTCTCCCCATAAACCCTTGCAACAAAGATCAAAACATTTTAGATGCTCATTCATAAATACATAAATTCTTGGTTTGATAAAGCGTGATATGCTCCGAGGAGTTTCGGTCCTAAAAGCAGAGGCCGGAGACGTGAGGCACAACCAAATACACTTTATTTATTACCAAAAGTTGCATATCCCTCATATGTTTTACATATAAACCCCGATTAATCATCATAAAGTTGTTTTACATATAGACCTCATACGGACCCAACTTTGACCCGGAACTACATGAGGCGAGTCTTTTGCCCCTGATGTCTATGCAGTTAATATCGGTGGGATATCGGTTTTCAGCCCTCTACAAAATACTGGTCCGGAATATCATATTATCGGCAATATTGACCGATATTGACTGTTACTTTGGATTCCTTGGTTGATGTGGACTCGGAGGAAATTTCATGGCTTACGATTAGATCATGTTTTAAATATTGGCACTTTTGAGTTTTGACTTTTGATGTTACTACTAATATTATACATGTTTTACGCTTTATATATGTATATAAATTTTGCATGATATTAAAATTACCGATATCCCACCACAATAACCTATATGACTATATCTCAAATATCAGCCCTAGACTGATATTTAATTTTGGACCGCTATAACTACATAGCCTAATGTGTTTTCCGCAGCGCCTCATGAGCCTTTTTAAACCAAACATAAAATAATCAAAACTAAAGGAGACTAATTGAACTTGAAACATAATCACACCTCACTGCAGCCGTCGATAGTAGCTCATCATCTTTCTCCAAAAGAACCGTATAAAAGCCCTTGAAATTTAAACGTCGTAGCTCTGACCTACAATAATTGTTATTCCATATTACCACAAGATAATGCAGGTATAAATATAATTTAAATGAAAAAAAACTCTTACAGTCTACAAAAAACAACATCTTCAACTATATCGCCCCCGGTTCGAGGTTCTTTAACAGGCTCAAAACACTCATGCATCACACTGATAGCAACATTAAGTTTGCTGTAATTCTCTATTGATTCCTCCGTATCAGAGGAATCATAATTAGAATGTTCGAATGTTTTGTTTTTTCGTAGGGTCCACGTTAAGTTGCCTTTTCCCACCGGTATTGACTTTCCCAGAAGCCGTTGAAGACCCGTATATATCTGCAAATCTCATATGCATAAATCATAAAATCAAGATTCATTTTTAAGGTAGCAACATCCTAAAATTTACTCGTTCTAATAAAACAGAAACTAAAAAAAAAATCTGATATTAAATAAATGTCTATACCTTTCAATGAGTCGTAAAACAAGTGATTTTTTATTATAAAAAGCATACCAACATAAGAATATGAGTAAAGTACGCGGATGGTCCCTGTGGTTAACCAAATTTTTGGATTTGGTCCCTAGTTTTCCAAAAGTACACAGATGATCCCTATGGTTTGCACTTCATAGCGAATTTTGTCCTCAACTTTTGCCAAAAGTACATAATGATTCTTGTGCAAACCACAGGGACCATCCATGCATTTTTGGCAAAAGTTGGGGACTAAATGCATTACAAAGTACAAACTACAGGGACCATCTGTGTACTTTTAGAAAGCTAGGGACCAAATCCACAATTTTGGTCAACCACAGGGACCACCCGTGTACTTTACTCTTAAGAATATATTATAACTTGTTGTAACTTGATAAAGAAACACGATATAAAAAAGTTTGATGCATACCTCTTCACATCTCAAACTACAGAACCAATTTGCTTCAAGATAACTCTTCAGCTTCAAATAATCTTTGCTTCTTTTCAAGCACCCTATATGATCTATTACATAAAATTTAATAAATTAATTATAAACAACGATAAAAAAGTTTATACGCGAGTTTAAAATAACAAGACAGAGAATTGAGCCTACATACATTGTTTTTCGCATTGTTCACAATTTAGAATGTTAGTTTCCACTATTTCTTCATAATATTCACTAAATGTGTTTTGATTACAAATTCTGCAACAGCATGATGGACAAAACCATTCACCATCTGGCACTTCCTAATCGATCAAAAACGATGTTATCCATTATTATAGCACAACAAAGTTAAAGGTGATAAAACGATCGGGCGAGTAACGGGTCAAACCAGGGCTGGGTTGAAACAAATCATATTTTCAAGCACTTTTTGTCAATTTTTTTATGTATAATTAGTGTGTTAACTATGATTAATGAAACAGTAGTCTTACAACAACAATCTTAATCTTTAAATAACATGATTTATGAAGTTACATGCATTGAAATAGATTTTTGAAATCTTTTAACCCGTTTGACTTTTTTATTTAACCCATAACGCCCGTTTGAGATCAAACACAGTCATAAGTAAATGGGTCGAGACTGACACCTTTAAAGAAGTTAATAAGCAAGAATTAAAAAGTCATTTTTTTTCATATGGGTCAAACGGGTCAGAGTTTAAAAAAAGTAATTTGTTTTCATATGGGTCAAAACGGGTTGGCATACACCACATCATCCTACAAGCAATTTTTGTCTATGATTTTTCTATAAATAATAAGTTACATTCATTATCAATACACTTTGGTAGTCTTTCAACCAGTTCGACCCATTTGACTTTTTTTATTCAACCCGTTTGAGATCAAACACAATCATAAGTAAACATGCCGAAATTGTCACCTTTTAAAGAGTTAAAGAAAGAAATAAAAAGTAAAAATACCAAGAATATTACCTTTAATCCTACACAAGACGTATGAAACGACGATGGGCATTGGTCACACAACACTAATTCCCCACCGTATTGACAAACAGAACATATATAATCACTATCCGTTCCTCTTTCACACCGCCTTTTCTTCAATCTCGAACTTTGATCAAGTTTAACTTGCAATTGACAATCTAATAACGACCTACCATCTTCAAGAAATATGTTAGCCGAGGGTAGCCCACCGTTATCACTACCCCTACCCGCATGTTTTTGAAACTTTACAAGACTAAAAACACGTTTACAACAATTACATTTTATGCCATTACGAGTTACTCGACCTACCTTCAATACACGCCTATCGTTCTTACAACAATACTGTACTTTTGCTCTTGGTAGAACAACGTTGTTATCTATCAACCAAGTTAAAACGGTCCGCGGGGTCCGGTACTTCGGTAAAACTTCTATACGAGCTCGTTTACTTGACATTTTCGCACGATTAGTCCTTAACGCTTCGTCATTTTTAACCACTTTCTTTTCATCAGAAATGTTTCTATATTTGAAACTAAGATTCTCGTAACCGGACTTAATAGCCACAACCGCGTCTGGGTTCGTATCGAAATCCTCTGAAAACGTTAATTCGTGCAAAAAATCTGTCATTAGCATCTTAAATTTACCTACCATCACCTCTTTAACGGTTTCTTTCCAATTTTCTTTAACGGGGCACGTCCACTCTTTCATTTCATCAACAAAATATTTTGTCGTCCTCAATTCATACCAAATTTGTTTAACCGAAACAAAAACGGGTAATTCAACCTTAAATTCCTCAAAAATTTCGAGAAAAATCCAATCCCCACGAACCCTCCATTTGTCGGTAGTAGCATCCCAATCTTGAGTAACCCTCAAATTCTTCGACAAAACCCTTGATTCATCGCCCAAATCCGGAAAGAAAACTAACCGCTCATGCGAATCATCATCGTCGTTATGATCGAATATAACACCTTCCCACCATGCATCTTCTAGAAACACATCCACACATTGTCCAAAATGATAACAATTTTTATTATGGAAAACTCTAGGTGGGATCGGTCTGATTTTACCGCGATAATTAGGGAAATTAGAGGGTCTCCAATTAGTGGGAATGATACCATCAACTGCGAATAAAACCGGGATGAACTGAACAAGATTTGTTGAATTATCATTACAGAAGAGATGATGGTACTTCACTACACGAATTTGAGTCATGTGTTTGATCACAGTTGCACGATGCCATGAACCTCGGAACCCTTCTTCGACACTTCGGACCTAAACAAACAAACAAACAAACAAACGTACCTGGTAAAAATTTCATCAAAAGGTAACAACCAAATGTAGCTGGTAAAAATCCCATCAAAGGTAACAAACAAACGTACGGTAAAAATCCAACCAGAAGGTAACAAACAAACATAGCTAGTAAAAACTTCCACTAAAAGGTAACAAACAATCGTTCATGGTATAAATCCAACCAAAAGGAAACAAATGCACCTAGTAAATATCCCATCAAAAGGTAACAAATAGACAACCATACCTAGTACAAATCCCACCAAAAGGTAACAAACAAACAAACTTACCCAATAAAATCCCATCAAAAGGTAACAAACAAACGCGCCTAGTAAATATCCCACCAAAAGGTAACATATGAACAGTACACCGTAAAAATCCCACCAAAAGGTAATCAACGAACGACCCAGTAAAAATCCCACCAAAAGTACCAGTAAAAATCCCACCAAAATATAACAAACAAACAAACAAACGTACCCGGTAGAAATCCCACCAAAAGGTAACAAACAAACAAACTTAACCAGCAAAAATCCCACCAAAAAGGTAGGGTAACTCTGTTGTGTGATGAGGCCAAACCTTACCCCTGTCATATCGGATAAAGAGGTTGCTTACACTGAACTGAAGACGACACTGAGAATTCATGAAACAAGATTTCAGGTGAAGATTATAAAATATACTACACTGATTCAAAACATAAAGCAACAAGAAAAATCCCAAATTCGTCATTTATAGCATGGATAATAAATGGTAAGTTATGCCCTAAGAATCAAATTACTACAGTAAAACCCCCCAAAGTATCTTTGCATTGGGGGTTAAATGATCAAACATGAACCCCCACAAAAACCCTTTAACAGAATTGAAACTTTTTCAATGCAGTGAAGGAAATGAGTGAACTTTACTTCAACTTGTTCGTTAGGAAGAAGCTTTGGAGCGTGATTGAGTCTCTGGCGTTTTCTTGATTGCTCCAAAATTAGTTGTGTTCGAATGTCGGCCGCCATTGATGGGTTTTGGGGGTGTAGAGTGAAGTTGTAGTTGGTTCACTTCATTTGAATTTGAAATGTGTTTTAAATGGGAAGTTGTTGTGGTGAGGTATGATTCAGACTGTGTCGTTTGGTGGTTTGGGGAGGTTGTATTTGTACGAGATGATATTTGATAGGTTTATCATTTATTACGGTCTTCCTATGTTCGTTTTAGGGATGTCCAAGAAGTAGGCCTCTAAACGAATCGAACAAACACGAACATAGGCATGTCCGTGTTCGTTCATTTAATTTTGAGTAAACTGCAATTTTACACCCTGTGGTTAGGGGTGATTGGCACCCTTACCCCCCCTAAGGAAATAATTGCAATTTTACCCTCACTGTTTGCTGTTATGTTGCAACCTTACCCCCCGGCCTCAAATTTGTTGACTAATCTGTTGACTATAACTTGAAATGACTATAATGCCCTTTCATATTACCCCCTGTGTTTTGTGCACTCTGTGATATTACCCCCTGCCACCACTGCCACCGCCATTCACCACCACAACCACCACTGCCACCTCCAGCCACCACCACAACTTAATATCCCTTTCATATATAACACCACCGCTACTTCCATCACCGGAAACCTGCAACTCCGGTCATCTTCTCCAACGACTGCCACCTCCAGCCACCACCACAACCACCACTGCCAGCTCCAGCCAAACCGAAGCTGCTGCTGACCTGTATGAATGCCTTGCTCACCTGTAAAAACTGGTTGAATGCAACTAAAAAGAACTGTGAGTGCTAACAACACCGAAAGCTCATTTACCATGCTAATCACAGTGGTGTTCGATGTAAAGATCATTGCTAGTTTGTGTTAGTGCATTACGTCTATTGACTTCGTCTTGTATCATGTAATAGGTTAGGATAGGTTTATCAGTGCCCGAGGTTTGAAAAACAGTTTGTTAAGTTTAAGATGCTGATTCCGCTCGTAATGACACAGGGTCATTTGGAGCGAAATCAGAATGTTCTGATTCCACCCGAAATGACACCATGTCATTTGGAGTGGAATCAGCACTAGTATATATAGGGCATGTGTTGAATCATTCGGCACGCGACCTTCAGATCTGTAACGAGGTGCTGCCAAAATTTGTCCAGGTTGTAATCTTTGCTAAATCAATCAAAGTGACAGATTAAAGAGTATAAAGCTGTTTTTGTGTCCGGTTTACTGATTCCGCCTTTAAATTGGATATAAAACTCTTCTGATTGACTCAATCGGGTCAAACAACGATCTTACAAGTGGTATCAGAGCTCAGGAAGAAGAGTTTAGCTTGATATCATCATTTTTCTGACTTCTACACTTTCTTTTTCAATCTGAACAAGATTTCACGGTCCGAATTGATTCAATTTTTCACAGACTGTTTAATATTGGACATAGACAAACCCTTGAAAGTTTCATGTTAAAATACGGACTAAAAATGGACAAAATTGACCTCCGAAGTGATTCCGCTCTTGGTTGATTCCGCTCAGAAAATCTGAAAGTTGATCCTGATTCCGCTCCAAAAAGACATTTTACTTTATTCCGCTCCTAAGGATTGTCTGATTTGCTGATTCCGCTCCTGATCAGTTCCTAAAGTTTAATTCCGCTCCAAAGAGAAACTTCTGATTTCGCTCCTAGACGCAAATTTGTGATTCCGCTCTAAAGTGTTCAAACTTCTGATTCCACTCCAAAGTGCAAACTTCTGATTCCACTCCAAAGTGCAAACTTCTGATTCCACTCCAAAGTGCAAATTTCTGATTCCACTCCAAAGTGCAAATTTGTGATTCCACTCCAAAAGTGATTTCGCTCGAAAGTCTTATTCAGCTTGAAAATAGGATTTTTGTGTCAAAATCATTTCACGTCGATCGAGTGTCAATCTGTTTTCAAAATATTTGATATTGTTTGTACTAATTGTGTTTGTTTGATTGTATGTGTCAAGGTTTACATCATGGCTGAGGAATTCTACAACATGTTTTTCAACGCGTTCACAACCGAATCGTCTGAGGGTACAAATATTACACCAAAAACCATCACAAAGGCGATCAACGAAAACATCAAGCATGATAACTTTTACGGAACTCACTCAAAGCCACCAACTCTGGAAAGCATTGAAGATTATACCTGGTGGAAAGAACGTTTCATAAACTGGGCAAAAGCGTATGCTCATGAAAGCTGGTTCTGCTTGGAGTATGGATATGAAAAACCAAAAGATGAGAAAGGCGAAGATCTTGTATTTAAGAAGTTTTCCAGAGAAGATAAAGCTGAATACGGAGCTGAACAGAGAATGATAGCATTGATCCAGTCAGCAATCAAAAATGATATTTTTGCTTTACTAACTCATGACGGGTCATCTAAATCTGTTTGGGAAGCTTTACGAGTTAAAGCTGAGGGGGGTAAACAGATTAAAAAGAACAAAATCGCTTTATTAAAGAAAGAATTTGATCTGTTTGATAATATTAAAGGAGAGACAGTGAGACAAATGATTGAGAGATTCTGTCATCTTAAAATTGAATTGGAGAGATTAGAGATAAATAAAACAAGAGAGGAACTTATAGATAAAGTGATTGAAGCGTTACCACGAGCTGATCAGTGGCAAACATTTGTTTTTATTTTGAAAAATGATGCTTTGTATGATACAATTACTCTTGATGCTTTGTTTGAAAAGATTGAAAGTCATGATCTGGAGCTACAAAAGCAAAACAAGATGACTGATTCTTCACATCAACAGAACGTTGGCTTGTACTACAAAGGCAGTGTGCCTTCTGATAAAGGAGTTGGTTCACCAAAAACAGCATTTAGAGGTGAAAAGATGAAAGAACCACCAACAACGTCAACAAGTCATCATTCTGGATATCATTCATCTTCAAAGACAAATTCTGATGAATCTGAAGAAATTCTGTGCAACATTGCTCTTAAACTGAAGAATTCTCCTGCAATGAGTATAAATGCAGCTAAGCAGCAAATGAGTTTCCTTGCATCTGTTCTGGAGTCATATGAAGGTCTTGTTGCTGGCAAAATTGGAAATTCCGAATTGACTAAAGAAGATTACGACCAGATTGATCCGGAAGAGATGGAGCTCATTGACATCCGTTGGTGTTTAGCTAGTTGTATTCGAAGAGCTCAGAGGTATATGGAGATTACCGGGAAACAATCTCTTGGAGGTGCTTCAACAAAGCTTGGATTCGACAAATCCAAAGTGACCTGCTTCAAATGCAAGCAAAAGGGTCATTTCAAAAGAGAATGCAGAAACTCTGAAGTTGCTGAAGGAAATGAACGTCCTTTCAACGATGATTATTATCGAAAGGCGATTTACCATCGAAGCAGAGAAGAACCAAAGTTGATCGAAGATAAGCCGAGAGAAAAATCAAGAGCTTATGCTGTTATTTACGAGGATGAAGGTTATGATTGGTCTGAAGTTTGTCCAGAAGAAGATCGTTTAGAGAATGTTCGTAAAACAGCTCACGGGAGAGCTATGACAGAAGAAAGAAAGTTTGTTTTTGTTGCTGAGAGTCAAGATGAAAACAAAGACAAAGACACTACTGAAGTCCATGAAGAAAAATTTGAGATCAAAGAAAAAACTCGAGAAGAGATCTTGAGTGAGAAGACCTACAGAGAAAGAAACGTGGTCTACAACAGAATGGATGATATGCAAGAGGAGTATGAGATGGCTGTCGGTAGCAAAAGATGGGATAAAAAGAGAGAATGCTATTATAACAGAGAAGGAGAACCGGTTGTTCCCAAGAAAGACATAATCTTCGATGATGTTCTTCTCAAAGTCCCGTTGAGAGCTGAATACTATAGAAATGTATTGAAAGATGACACATACGCTAAGAGATTTGAAAAGGAGATTAGATATGCTATGTTATCGTGTTTGAGAAAAAGGGATGAGGAGAGAATGAAGAAGAATGTTGAAGAAATGGTGAAAAATCTGAAGAAAGCTGCTGAAGAGGTTAAAGCAGAAACTGTTGAAGTTGAAGCTGTGAAGGAAATCAAAAGTGAAGAAGTTGTTGTGAATGAAGAGGTTGAGAAAGCTGTTACTGAAGAACAGCAGATTGAAGAAGAGGCGAAGAAAGAAGAAAAAGAAGAAAAGAATGAGAATGAGGAAGCTGATAATGTTGGTGATGAAGTCGGTGTTGAAGAAAAGCAGAATGTTGCTGAGCAGACAGAGGTTGCTGAAAACACCGAAGTGCCAATCACTGAGGTAAATTCTGATTCTGAAAACTTGAAACTGATTGATCAGTGCAAGAAATGCATGGAATCATGCAGAGCTTGTACTGAAAAAGATGAGCAATTTAGAACAAGAGATCTTGAGTTCACAAAAATTGAAAAGATTTTCAAAGAAAAATGCAAAGAAATGCTAGAAAAAGAAAAAGTTTTTAAAGAAAATGATGAAAAACTTTCAGAAAAATGTAACAAATTAGAAAAGGAAAATGAAGTTTTGAAAGAGAATGTTTTGAAAATGACAAATGAATGTGAACAAAAAGAAATTGTTTGTCAAGAAATGAAAAAGGAATATGACTCAATGAAATTATCATATCACATTACAAAAGAGTCATATGATAAAATAAAAGATGAAATGAAATATGCTCAATCTAGAATGAATTATATGTCTGAAACAACCAAAGAGCTTAAACGAATGTATTCTATAAAACAAGATGTTGTTAATTCCTATATTGAGGATGTTGCTAAGTTAAAGCGACAGATTGCTGATTTAGAACATGATAACAACAAGTTAAAGAGTTACCACGTGTCGTCATATGTGCTTGAACGAATTTTCAATTTAAAACCGGGTGATGGTGAGTCTGAGCAGAACAAGAAAGGTATTGGCTCAGAGTTTCATCAAGTTCCACCACCGGGAAAATTTGCATTTTATGATGAGGAAAAGGTTGAAAAAGCTTTCAACATGGTAGACCAATTGCCAGACAACATTGACATAACCTATTCCAAATCTGATGATTCTCATGATTCAGAGGTGGTAGGTAAAGTCGTTGAAAGTGTGTTGAAAGAAGAGTCGGTTGATACAGGTAAATCTGAATCACAGGATGAAGATGAAGGAAATCTTCATGATGGATATCTGAAAAATACAAAATCCGAGAAAAGTTTGAATGATGATTCAAAAGGATTGGTTTATACCATGATTGGATCGGACAAATTGTTCTTAGATGTTGTATTCCCGATTCAGAATGTGATTTCAGAAAAAGTTGATAAAGTTTTCAAAATGGTTGAGATTGAGAAGTCTGAAATTTCAAAGTTTGTTGGTAAGAGTCGTAAAGGTTCGTATAACAAACCTGGTTTCAAAAAGAAGAATATGAAGGCTGGGTTGGGTTATAAGAAGAAACAAAGTTGGAAAAGAAATGAAACTCCGAATTTTCAGGCAAAAATGAGTTTTGTTCAGGGAAACAGTTTAGCAGAAGAAAAAGAACTTAAAATGAGACAGTCTAATGATGAGTTCTTTGCTAAAAAGAAAAAGCAACAACCACAGGTCAAAGATGTGTCCATGAGAACATGTTTCAAATGTGATAAAAAAGGACATCTTGCACGCAAGTGTCCTAATCTAAAACCTGTGGATGTTGACAAAAAGAAGATTGATGCTGAGAAACAAAAATCTGAGAATGTGAGACAAAGATCAACCAGATTTGACTCAAAACAAACTTGGAGGTACAACACAAACAAGTTTGCTTCGAATCAAAACTGGAAATCAGACCCGAACAGGTTTGATTCTAGACAGACTTGGAATTCTCACACACCCAGATTCAGAACAACTCAAAGTTGGAAAACAACAGTTGATATGTCAAAACCTCAAGAGTTTTGGAAATCAAAAGTTGTTGATCAAAAACAACATGTTCAAAAAGATTCACATTTTTACAAAAGAGGTACTCCGAAGGGTCAAACATGGAGTGTTAAGAAACATGTTGAATTGGTAAAAGATGAGAAAGTTGAAGTTAAATTTGAGAAAGTTTTTGTGAAAAATGACAAAGAATTTCCAGCATTGAATGAAAATTATTGTGTTGAAATGCCTAAGGTTCAACAGACCTGGGCTAAATTGTTCAAGTAATTCAGTTAGTTGAATGTGCAGGTGCTCAACAATTCTGAAGATTGTAAAATTGGAACTTGGAGCAGCCTGGCACAACGAGAGGAGGCTGCTGCTGGATCCTGTGTTGGTTGAAGCAGGAAGTTTATTTTCATTCTGTAAATAAATAAACAATATTTTCAAAAACCCTAAAAATTGAAAATTTTAAAACCAAAAACATGTTTGTTTTTAATTTTTGTCAAAAATAGAAAAATACAAAAATATGTGTTGATTGAATACGCCGAAACCCTCACGGCTGAACAAACATGATTACTTTCATCAGATTGAAAAACGGTTTTCAAACTGTAAAAATCAATGGGTTGTAAATCATGGGGGTATGTTATATTTTCTGCTTAAAGTGTTATATTTTCTGCAAAACAGAGCATGAGATGCAGAAAATGGATGGCGAGAAAAAGCTATCAGTATTGGTTGTCAAATTTTCTTTAAATGGTTTTGCATTTTAGGGGGAGTAATGTTGTTAGAAAATACAAAAACATTTGAAAATTTGAAAAAGTAAAAAACATGATAAAATTCAAAAATTGAGTTTTTGCGTATAAAGAGGAAATGATAGTACATCAGTAGACAGTTACGGTATGCTAAAGAAATGGAAAGTTTAAATGTGTTAAACGATCTCACTGATGATATGCCGATAGGTTTTCATACACTTAGTAAACTTTTTCGGGATATAAACCTAAATTCAAACTTACTTATTTCGTGGGGAACACTACTTGGATATATAGGTAACCCCTGAAATCTCGTTTGAAAGGTTCCTTTTTCTGATATACTAGGTTTTTATACTCAGTGATATCTGGGGTATTATTCCGGGACTTCTGCTGAATGGAAGTTCTGACCTAGTCCTCGAATAATACTTTTCGCAATGCTTGAAACATAGCATCACCCTCAGCATATATGATAAGACAATAAAATTGCTTAGCAATGTTGTTGTAAAAAAGATCCTCTTAAGGGGACACACCCAAGTTGAGTCATGATCTCTCTGCTGAACGGTAGTTCTGACCTGAGCTCTCATGATTCTTCATAAATTATTAACCCCTTACAGATATCATTTGTGTTATAATTACCTGTAAGACTGAATATTGGGATCTGGATACGGGAGTATATTCAAGAGGTGGGACACATGAATGAGTTTAAGTTCTTAATACACTTAATTCGTATCCTGAATCAGTTGAAGTTTGTGTGAAAATTTAAGTGGACAAGTATATCGACAATCAAAGTGAATTGTTTAATTCTTAAAGTGTTAAAAAGCTCAACGGTACTTGTGACTTGTCAAAAACTGATATGATCTTCTGACGCATACTCAAACAAAATATTGTCTGTAAATATGTTTGTACATATTTTTTACTGCTTTATATTTTCAAAAAATACAAAAAGATTTTGATTTCTGCTTTATTTTCGACAACCGATATTTGAAATACTGAGTTTCAAAATCTAAGTAAGCTGATTGTGTTTCTGAAAATAAAACAAGTTCATTAATTTGAAACTTGAATTAAAATCAAAAATTTCAAAAACAGTTTGTGATATCTCCAAGGTCATTAATTTGGACTTGGATGATTAACTGTGAGGGTGTTGGATTATTTGACATTGCTAAATCTGTTTAGTTTGTTGATAGGGGGAGTGAATATATTTAGAAATTGGAATTGCCAGGTTACGATTCCTGGATGTTCTAAATGTTGTTACTTATAAACGTATGAGTGATTGCAGATATTCCAGACTACGATCCCTAGAGCAGAGTCTAAGAGGGAGTCTGAAGACAAGTTTGAAGCAAAGAGAAGCTTGTAGATGGAAAGCTAGGTGTCGATCCCAAAGCACAGAAGCTTGACGAAAGGGGGAGCCTGAAGCTGATGGAAGAAGAGAAAGATTGATGGATGCTTATAATGTTACAACTTGAATGAGAAGACAGAATGATCAAGACTGAAGATGTGTCATACTGAAGACTAGACACTAAAGACTTCGTCAATATCCGAGGGGGAGTCTGTTAGTGCATTACGTCTATTGACTTCGTCTTGTATCATGTAATAGGTTAGGATAGGTTTATCAGTGCCCGAGGTTTGAAAAACAGTTTGTTAAGTTTAAGATGCTGATTCCGCTCGTAATGACACAGGGTCATTTGGAGCGAAATCAGAATGTTCTGATTCCACCCGAAATGACACCATGTCATTTGGAGTGGAATCAGCATTAGTATATATAGGGCATGTGTTGAATCATTTGGCACGCGACCTTCAGATCTGTAACGAGGTGCTGCCAAAATTTGTCCAGGTTGTAATCTTTGCTAAATCAATCAAAGTGACAGATTAAAGAGTATAAAGCTGTTTTTGTGTCCGGTTTACTAATTCCGCCTTTAAATTGGATATAAAACTCTTCTGATTGACTCAATCGGGTCAAACAACGATCTTACAGTTTGTCGGGAAATGCAACGATTATTGCACAAAAAAACAGGCCGATAAGGATAGATATTAGTAATGGTATTTTGGTGGCAAATATCGCGCCTTTTGCATTGCCTGCTCCAAGCTCGTTTGCGACACGAACACTGTTCTCATAAAAAGTTTAAATTTCATTACAAAACTTCATTATGTGATTAGCAAATTGTAGAAAGTTAAATATTGAAATCCAATTTGAGTTAAATAAAATTAATAGAATAAAATCATGTTAATAAACTCCCAACCACCCCTTTCAGATAGATATAATCAATTTTGTAGATAACAATTATGACAATAGTAGTTAGGGACCATAAACGCACCCAGTTGCAGCCAAGAATCCGTCTGGAATCATGATCTCCCAACCATAAGAAGTGATGCTACAGAAAGAGAAAGTGCATTAACAATCACCAGATCACTGATTAACATTAAACATGAAAACGATAGCAAACCATACCGAAGCTGCTGCTGAGATTTGGCTGGAGCTGGCAGTGGTGGTTGTGGTGGTGGCTGGAGGTGGCAGCCGTTGGAGAAGATGACCGGAGTTGCAGGTTTCCGATGACGGAAGTTGTGGTGGTGTTATATATGAAAGGGATATTAAGTTGTGGTGGTGGCTGGAGGTGGCAGTGGTGATTGTGGTGGTGAATGGCGGTGGCAGTGGTGGCAGGGGGTAATATCACAGAGTGCACAAAACACAGGGGGTAATATGAAAGGGCATTATAGTCATTTCAAGTTATAGTCAACAGATTAGTCAACAAATTTGAGGCCGGGGGGTAAGGTTGCAACATAACAGCAAACAGTGGGGGGTAAAATTGCAATTATTTCCTTAGGGGGGGTAAGGGTGCCAATCACCCCTAACCACAGGGTGTAAAATTGCAGTTTACTCTTTAATTTTAAATGAACACAAACATATAATCAAACACATTTTTTTCTTCGTGTTTGTTCATTAAGAAATCGGGTATGTTAGTGTTCGTTTATGTTCGTTCATTAAAGCCTAAATGAAAAGTTCACGAACACAAACGAACATAAAAAAAATTAGCTGAACATATTTGAATAAACATAAATTAACATGATTGAAGAAACAAGTTTAATATATTACATTTCATCCGAAAACACATCTAAATAAGGGTTCATAGATATACTAATTAGTTATATTTATATAGGTAGTTAGAAAACCTAATATTTATATAAATATAACTATTTAAGTATTTATTAAAATTTACAGGAACGTAAATAAACGAACGTTCACGAACATAAATGAACGAACATAAAAGAATGTTCACGAACATAAATGAACGAACCAAGGTGTGTTCATGTTCGTTCATTTAATTAAACGAACTTCCCGCCTAACAAGTTCATGAACATTCGGTTCGTTTACAGGCCTACCAAGAAGTTCATTGCTCTGGCTCCGAAAAAGTTTGTTTGAGGTTTGAAATTGAGCCGAGTTGGCTCGGTTAGTAAGCGAGCCTAGCTTGGCTCCGTTTGTAACGAGCCTAATTGGCTTAGTCTGGCTCGTTAGTTAGCTCATAGCGGTTTGGCTCAGATTATTTTACCTTTAACATATTTATTTTTATATACGTATAATATATTATAAAATTTTGGTTATTATTTGCGAGTATTTATTAGTGTAGTTGGATATTTTATGACATATTTAGGGATTGCTTGGATGTTGATGAACTTATTTTTATATTATATTTTGTTGAAATTTAAAACTTATTTTGTATTTGGTAGAACTTAATTTTGGCTTGATAGGTTTATTTTGGATATGTTATTTTTAACAACTGAAATATATTTAAGACTATTAAATTTTGAAAATTATTGTGTTGGAAATTTTGTGAAAATAACAATTTTCACAAATATAGAAAATGCATTTTTGCTAATTTTATACTAAAAATAAATATAAGAAATTGAAGGGATTTCATATATTTATTTGTGAGTTTGTGTTCTATGTTGGAAGAGTTTCGCAACGAACTAAACCGCATCCAAAACGGAGCTAAGATGAATGAGATATCGATGCTTAAAGTTTTGTGTTTAAAACATTGAATGCTGAAATACTCGTGAAGGGTGCAGAGCACCCTAACTTGCCTATGTGTGCGCGTGCGTGGCGTGGGCGATGGGCGCAATGTGGCACTTTGATGGCGCACTTCGCACGCTCGCAACGCCGCGAGCCGCCTTTATATTTTTTACCACGCGCACGTGGTAAGGCACAGGGGCTGCAAGGACCATGTGGTAGGTAAACCTTGTCGAGTGACGTGGCAGGCGGGCGCACGGGTACATGGCGCATGACCAGGCTGGTCTACGCGCAGTGGCGCATGGTCATTGATGTGACGCATGCGGCACCAAAGTGAGCCAGTACGGCGCGACTGTGTGGCGTGATCGTATAGGTTCACTGGTGACGTGGCGTGCAGGCGCATGAGTGTTGCAGACCTGCGCACACACACGAAAGTGAGCCAAAATGGCACACCAGTGTTTGCCTTGCGCACGCATGAAAGTGAGCCAAACTGGTGCACGTGCACCAGACATCTGTCATGCGCGCGACAGAAGCTTCCAGACTTTAATGACATAGAAGTTTCATTTCAGCATTTTAAACAGACGAGTCTGACGGTTTTGACTGAGAATTAAATGACGAATTAAAGTTCATTGAAGACATTTAATGCAATTTAATTCTCTCATTTAATTCCATTTTGCTGTTTCATCTCAGATGCTGTATAAATACAGCATCTCATTCACTGCAGAACACATCAGCAACACCAACAACTTATGCAAACTTCCCTCTACTTACTTCTGATCGTTTTCTTGCTCTTTTCAATGTATTCTTCGGGTCCTTGAGCCAACTTTGGCAGTACTACTCCTCCGGTTGTTCTACCCTGGGAAATAAAACGAGTTCTCTTGGGAGACTAGGAATTTGTTTTAAGGGCTTTGTGTTAAATAAAACCCTCAGCCAATTTCATATTTGTTTCATCTTTTGTTCTTGTATTCAATTTATTTAAGTTGTAAAAGTACTATAATTTCCTACTTTCTTTAATTTGTGTATTGTAATTGTTTAAATAAAATTGTTTTATTTTATTGATACGCGAACGGCTCCTACTGTGACACCCGGCTTTTTGAGCCTGTATCGTACTAGTGTGACATGTGTTATGAATAAATAAAAGCAGTATTTTATTAAATGTGGTGTTATTATGTGGTATTTATTGTGTTGGAAAATCCAAACTTTGTTAAATATTATGTTGGCAATAGTAAGATAAACGCTTATCGCGTAACGAACAAAATGCGAAACGAACATCGGTGACCGTCCGGTTAATGTTAAAATCCTAAAAATATTCCATTATGATTAAATTATATTTTAATCATATTCGTGAAGAAAATTTTTATTAAAACGCTTAAAATCTCTATTTTGCGAATTTAACCGCATACTGCGCAATACAGCACATATAGTGCAAAATATAGACAATTCAGCCAGTCTAAGCAAATAAAATATTGTTCGGCAATATTATGGCGAGTTAAATTTTATAGAACAATAAAAATAATTTTAAACGCTTTAAAACGCGATATAAAATACCCAGTAGTCAGTTAAATACATGTTTTAGCCTAATATATTATATATATGCATATGTATATATAATATGTGTGCATGGATAGGTGGCAACACATTGGGAGCCCACCTTTTCCGCTTTTGTGCCAAGTGTTAGAACTAGGAGCTATTTCTATTCATTGGAAATTAAATCAAAACACCCACCTCACACAACATCCAACCATAATTCAAGAAACTTTTATATTCTTCCATTCTCTCTTTCTAAAACCGTATATATCATCACCTCCACCATTTTTGAAAAATTGATCTTCATCTTGAAGAATCAAGGCTATTCCAAGATGTTTTCAAGAGTGTTTGGTGATTTGAAGGTGTTTTCAAGTGATTTCAGAGAAGAACAAGCTTCATATCATAAAAAATCTCATCAAAACCCACTAAATTCTTGAAATGTATAAATTTATTTTTAAAATCATATTCTTGTTTCTTGATGATGATGTTGATGATGAAAAGTTTCCCAAAAGCTTGAAATTCTTCACAAACTTGAAATCTAACAACAAATGGTTTTTAATAAAACTGAAAAATGGAAGTTCATGTGTGTGGTGGATATGAGCCGTGAGTGTGTGTGTTTATATTGTAACATTCCGCAATTTTTGTATTATTCATTTCTGTGTTTACGTATTCAACCATTTTAATTGTAATCCGAGACTTATGATCATAATGGAATTCATTTTATTTTTATATTTTTTTTCTCTCAATAATTGTTTAATCAAACATAGGTGTATTCAAATAATAATCAAGACACGTTTAAATCATTCGAAAACCGACTTATGTTGTGTAAATTTAATATTCGAGAACCAATCAATCAACTATTGTGTCATACTATGTTTATAAATTATGTTGGAAACTCAAATTTATACAAATAACAAAAAAGAAATGCATAAAACAAACAAGCCTATGACATTAGGACTAAAGAATAAGAATATATAAATGGGCCAATTTTCAACTTTCCATATTTCTTTCACTACCTTAAACTCTAATCTCACACCTATAAATACCCACTTATTCCACCACTTTTCTTTGCCATTTCTCAAAAAAATATTCTTCTCTCTTGAAAGTGAGTTCCATCTCCTTTCACCCTCTTCTCTTCTTCTTGTTTTCTTTGTGTTTTCATACTTCCCCATATTGGAGAAATCCTTATGGAATGTTGCCAAAATAAGGACCAATCTTGGGTTTTGTTTTATAACTTTCAACCTTTCATTATTGTATGTCATTTATATTTTATACATGACCAACCAAGATCATCACCTAAGTTGATGATTATTGGTGCAACAAAGGGGTACAATGGATGACATTTATCCTACCTCTATAACATGGTCATTAAATTACTAACCCATTGCTAATTACTATTATATTATCTAACTTGTTATTATTATTATTCATGCCTAACCTAGATAATATTACTAACTAACATATTATTAATGTGAATTCAAACCCTGGATCGAATCTTCAACCGATGAATGCGTATCGACACGTGTATGTGCGGAATCCAATCACGTGTGTGGATTTGAACACGAGAAAGTAATTATAAATGTTTTCTTTACTGATTTGACAACGTTTACACCATGAAAATAAACCGGCAGAGCTTCGCCTCAAGAATGCCCCAAAGATTACAAATGAACAACACGAGACAACTATATATAGACTACTGGGTTCGTACAAGGCTGTCATGCCTTCGTACGAAGCTGCTCAATGTTGCCTTCGTACGAAGCCAACTTCGTACGAACGAAGCTGCCATTTCACACATGCACTTCATACTTTGAATAGTTCAGCACCTGTCTTGTATCATTTGTTTCAGGTACGTTAAGTGATTGACGCAAGCGATAGACATATGCACTCACAGACTCCCCCTTGGATATTGTTGCGGTCAATCTCATAGCTTTCGTCTCTCTTTGAGTCTTTTAGAAATGTTGACATTTTCAGCAACCACAGACTCTCCCTTAATCTAACAAAATCCCCGTGGATCTGTTTCTATCTTCAGCTTTAGCTCTTTTTATCCTTAAGTTTCCGTGCTTAAGGATCGACACCTGATTCTCCAAGCTCCTCCAGAATCATTATCTGGCTATTTGTATGCAAGCTCCCCCTTGCTTCGAGCTCGTCTACAGACTCCCCCTTAAGCTCAGGTATAGGGATCGTAGTCTGGCTCTATCATCTGCAAAATCTCCGACATTCGTAAGATATTTGACAATATAAATTTCAAAATTGAAAAACTAGCTCTTAAACATTTAACAATGATAAGCTGGAGCATTTCAAATATGTGACAGCACAGGCCATCGTTTGTTCACAGAAATCTGGATTTTATATTTAACAGAGAAAGCGTTTTTGGTTTTCTAAAATTGGTGACCTGGCTCTTTAAACACGAATGTATTTGACAATTTTAGGTTTTCCCAGGAATAATAACCCGGTTCACTCCCCTTAACACATAACTTTATATTTGACAATATAAGAATCCAAAATTCTCTCAAATTATCTTTTGATTTTAGAAGCATGTTTAGCATCATTAGATTTTGAAACTCAGCTTTCAGACATCAGTTGACTAAAATAAAGTAGAAACAAAATCTTTTTGAATTTTTCTGAAATATAAAGCAAGAAATATTTACAGACAATATATTTGTTTGAGTTCGTGTAAGAGGATCATATCAGTTTATGACAAATCACTAGCACCGTTGAGCTATTAACACTTTAAGTTCTAAACGATTCACTTAGATTTTCAGTATATTGACCCACTTAAATTTTCACACAAAGTTTAACTGATTCGAGACACGAGATTTAGTGTTTTAGGAACTTAAACTTATTCGTGTGTCCCACCTCAGAATATACTCCCGTATCAAGATTCCCTAGATTCAGTCTTACAGGTGAATATACCATAATGATATATGTACTCTAGGTTAGTGCGAGACCTTGAGAGCTCAGGTATGAACTACCGTTCAGTCAAAAAGATGAAGGCTCGACTTTAGGTGTATCCCACTTAGGGATCTTCTTTACAACTGCACTTGATTCGTATCTTTCGATATTTTATCAATTTTTATGCAGAGGGTACTTTTAAAGCGCATAAAGTATTATACGAGATCTAGGCCATTGCAAACGCAAAATCAGAAGACCAAGTATAATATCCAAGATATCAAACAGTATAAAGATCTAGTATCTCAGAATCAGGCAATCTCTCAACCAAGATTTCGGGGGTTACCCATATATCCGAGAGATGTTCCCCACGAGATAAGAAAGTATATTGATATTTAGGTTTATATCTCGAAATCAATCTATGTAGGTCCCCTAGTGTATGGATCTTTCACAGAATTGTCAATCTAATCAAGAGTGCAGAATCCTCTTGATCAGAATATCACAGAAACAAGTAGAAAACAGAAATAGCAATTCACTTTTCAAACTGGATCTGTATTGATTATCTATCAAACTGATTACAATCAATCAAGATCCCTAACCAACACTCAAATTCATCCAAGCACAAGCTCTCACGAAATTACTCTCTCACAAATTCTGTTTTGGCTGATCAACCTAAACCCTAAAGCCTAACCTTGTTTATATAACACAAGGTTTGCTACTTGGGCTAAGGTTCCTACATGGGCAAAGCCCATTTCGTCCACCCTTGACCCAATGCGGGTTTTGTTTAGCCCAAACTCTATTATCTCACTAATACAAAGCTAAACCCGCTAACTGTTTATCGTTTATCTAATTACAAGATATCCAAAGACCAAATCTAAGCTGTTGTCACAAATATGCACCAACAAACTCCCCCTTGACAATAGCTTCATAAAATAACTTTGTCTTCAGTCGTCTTGCAATCTTCATGTAGTCTTGCACTGTCTTTGGTCTTTGGATAGCTTCAGCTTCAACAGCTTCTGTCAGCAACAGACTCCCCCTAAGCTGATGCATCCAATCACCAAATCTTCAAAAACTTTAGCGTTTGAGTAAACTCCAGTTCAGCATTTGAATAGCAATCTTCAAACTCTTCAACTTTGTCTGCAATATAGAAAGGAGGTTCTACCATGCACCCAATCAAACTCTCATATTTTCATCACAGCAACTTCTCAGCAACATACCGCTTCAATCTGTATACTATAAAACAAACAGCTCGAGAAACCATAAGAATTTTTCAACAAAGTTAAATAAATTATTATTTTTCAAGAGATAGTTAAACTGTATCACAGATTAAGCATTTTCAATTTATCACCAACACGCAAAACTTTTTAATCACACACCCTATAACCCGCATGATTTAAAATTTTCAACTCACTTTCTAACACCGTCTCCCCCTATCAGTAACAATTCCTCCAAGAATAACAGTTTTCCGTACGTTAAGAATTTTAAACAGAAAAAGACACTATTTTTGGATTTTTTTTTATATTTTCTGAAGGCAAGTAAATAACAAAAGCAATAAACACTCTATTTTTGTGAGAATCACCGGTAAGAAGATCATATCAGAACAATCAAACTGTTTCACACTATTAGATAATTCTTTATTTAATTTTTCGTGAAAAACAGTCCAAGACGATTACGAGTATGTTTGTCCACTTAAACAAAATGCATGAAAATTTCAAGTACCATTACCGTATGATACGTTAAGGTAATTTTATTTCTGAAATACTAGTGTGTCCCACTTCAGGATATACCCCCCGCGATCAAGGTATGCACAAAGATTCATCGTAGTAGGTGAGTATACTGAATTCATCCGTTTTGTTTTTCAACGTTTAGATAATTGGTGAACAGGTCAGTACTTCCGTACAGCAGAGAGACCAAAATATCTAACGAGGGCTAAGACAAATACCATTTTTGGTACGATTTATGCTTTTTGCATTTTTTGAATGACTCTCTATGAGAGCTTCTTCATTTATGGGTTTTGGCATTTTTTGCTCTTTTAAGATATCCTGGGTGTGTCTAGGTCAGCGTATATCTGGATGCAGCAGAAGGACACCCCTGATATCCCCGGATGAAATAACAGTATAAAGACCCAAAACTTCAGATTTTGGCAATCTATCAACGCAAGATTTAAGGTCATTAAACCATACACCACTGATGTGTTCCCTACTCATATTCAGTTCGTTTAGGTTTATATCACATTGGTAAGTTGATTATTTCATGCTTTTTGCCTACTGGTACATCATATGATGAAGCTGCTATCACACTTAAGCAATTTAATTCAGTTTGAGTGTAACAGTCTAACTTGCTGATGTACTATCATTTTTTCTTTTTCACACAATGATAACTCATTTTTAATTTTCTATATTTTTTTTATGTTTTTGATTTTTCTAAATGTTTTTGTATTTTTGATTTTTAAGAAAGCAGTAAACTATTTACAAAAATTCTTATGAAAAACCAGTTATTCAGGATTCCTCATCCCGTTGAGTTCGACTAAATGTTCAAAGCAAGCCCTGTCAAATGATTTAGTATAAAGATCTGCCAGGTTATCTAGTGTGTCGACTCGATGTAATTCAATTAGTCCCTTTTCAGCACAATCCCGTATAAAATGATGACGTATGTCAATATGTTTTGTGCGACTGTGTTTCACGGGATTATTAGTTATAGAAATCGTGGCATTATTGTCTATCATAATAGGAGTACGAGTGAAATCCAAACCGTAATCGCGCATCTTCTGTTGAATCCAGAGAACCTGAGAGCAGCAGCTACCCGCAGCAATATATTCAGCTTCACACGTAGAGGTAGACACACAAGATTGCTTCTTGCATTGCCAAGACACAATTCTGCCTCCTAAGAACTGACAACCACCTGTTGTAGACTTTCTGTTCGACTTGCATCCTCCAAAGTCTGAGTCAGTGTATGCGACGAAATTCATATCAATATCAGCTGGATACCACAACCCAAGTTTAGGTTTCCCCTTCAAGTAACGAAGAATACGCTTCACTGCTTTCATGTGTGACTCTTTTGGATTAGCCTGATATCTGGCACACAAGCATACGGCAAACATAATATCAGGTCTTGAAGCAGTCAAGTACATCAGAGAACCAATCATCGCCCTGTATTGAGTTGGATCAACATCTTCAGTACTTTCATGATCTGGGCCAAGATTGTGATTTTCACATATGGGTGTGTTGAAAGTAGAGCAATCATTCATTTTGAACCGATCCAAAATGTCATACACATACTTCGTTTGATGAATAAACATCCCATCCTCCTTCTGTTCAACTTGTAATCCTAGAAAGTAAGACAGCTCACCCATAGCGCTCATTTCGAACTTGCTCTTCATTACCTGCTCGAACTCTTTACACATGCTCTCATCTGATGACCTAAAGATGATGTCATCCACGTACACCTGTACTAGCAGAAAATCTTCCTTTTTTCTCTTGATGAACAGTGTACTGTCAATCTGACCTCTTTCAAAACCATTCTTGATCAGATGTGTAGACAGTGTCTCGTACCACGCCCTGGGAGCTTGATGTAATCCATACAAAGCCTTATCAAGTTTGTACACCCGATCTGGATAATCTGGATCAACGAACCCATCTGGTTGTGAGACATACACCACTTCTTGGACTTTCCCGTAAAGAAATGCACTCTTCACGTCTAGTTGGTAAACTTTAAAGCCCTTGAATGTTGCGAAAGCTAGAAACAAACGAATTGCCTCCAACCTTGCCACTGGTGCAAACACCTCATTGTAATCAATCCCTTCCTGCTGATTGAAACCTTTGACAACCAATCGAGCCTTGTTTCGCGTGACTATCCCTCTTTCATCCTTCTTGCACCTAAATACCCACTTAGTGCCTATCTCTCTTTCACCTTTAGGAATGTCAACTAACTCCCAAACCTTCAACTTTGCAAACTGGGCCAATTCCTCTTGCATAGCCTCAACCCATGAATTGTCTTTAAGAGCCATATGTATGTTCTTCGGCTCCTCTTGGGAAATAAAGCAACTATACAAGCATTCGTTCACAATTCCAGTCTTTTCAATCGACACAAATAAGCCAGAATTCGCTGCTATGCTTCTTCTCGTCTGAACACCTGCATTAGGATCCCCAAGTATCATGTCAACTGGATGATCTCTATTTGCTCGTGTAGTAGCAACATCCTCGACTTCTAGATTGTCACCCAGGTTTGATCCAACCTCCCCCTGAATGTTCTGATTTGCAAACGGATTAATGAAATCCTCCCCCTCAATGGGTTCAGAGTCACTATCGCTTGAATCAGGATCAACAGAACCTTGGGAAGTTTCTGGAGCATCTGTCATATCAACATTCGATCTAGGCATGAATTCGCTTTCATCGTCTCCACCAATCACTGCTTGAATCAACTGAGAATCATCTGCATTTGGAAACTCATGAATATTAAATGATTTAAAAGTGCTTTCATAATCATATAATATAGCAAGACCACTCGTTGATTGTTGAGGTTTGTATGTAGTAATTTCAACATTGTAAACAACCTCAATTTTACCAGTTTTTATATTAAAAACCCTTTTATTCGGTGTTCCAGGCACATAACCTAGAAAGTAGCCATCGTCAGCCACCTCACCGAATTTTTGTTTATCTTTATTTCGCACAATGGTGCAGGGTAATCCAAATGGTTCAAAGCCTTCCAAGTTTGGTTTCTTGTTAAACATCAATTCATGACAAGTTTTATTAAAATGTTTAACAGTCAAAACTTTGTTTAGGATGTAGCAGGCTGTATTCACAGCTTCTCCCCAGAAAAGAACTGGTAGCTTTGAATCTGAAAGCATCGTCCTAGCGGCTTCAATTGTGACAACTGTAACACCTGTGCCTCCACGGCCATCAAACAAATACCAAACCAATGAAATATTGTATTTCATACTTGGGATTTGTAAAAATATGTGTATCGTTTACACATATCAACTCTTGTTCGATTTCAAACTCTAAATCGCTTTCTGGAAGGTTATACGCGCACCGATGCGTAAATATAACCAGTTTAATGCAACGAACACTCCGGAATAGTGAAATAGGCTTAACATACCTTAAATAACCTTTACATAACTTAGAAATAAGTTTTGGAAGGTTTGGTATGCCGAAATCAAGTTAATTCGTCTACAGGGACTAAATATGACAAACTGCGAAAGTATGCCAATTTGAACTGTAACAGACATTCCGGAACATGACCATAAGTTAAACATACCATAAATATCCTTTACATAGCTTAGAAATAGGCTTTGAAGGGTTCGGTATGCTAAAATAAACTTTTGGGTCCTTCAGGGACTAAAAGTGTCAAAAAGTGCACAAGTTTGCATTTTCGCGCATAACTTACGTTCTGAATACATTCGGACATCCAAAAATTTATGTAAGAATGACTATATTATGCTTTAGTGTTTGGCTTGTCAAAAATCCATTCGTCGCGTCATTTGGATCGTTTTTCGCGCTTGTGCGCATTCCGTCGTAATTAAGCGAACATCGCGTTCGTACGACCAAACGAACTGACATCAGACATATTTTTGAACATGTTTCATGTCCACAATGTTTAGGCATCATTTTAGGGCCTTAAAGTTGGCTTTACGGGCCTTAGAAGTGTCGGAAATGGCCTTAAACACGTGCAGGGACCAAAACTGACATTTCTGAAACTTGTTTCTGATCTGCAACTCTCAGGCGGCCCGCCTGAGTTTCTGCACATCCTGAAGCGGGCCGCTTCCGCCTTCTGGACCAGATTAAATGTTTCTAACATCAGTTTGCAGCTGTTTGATCCTCACCCACACATTCTAAATTGCCTAATCAGCTGATAAGGATGGTTTTTAGCCACCATGAGTTTCCGACAAGTGTACGCCTTGGATCATGGCACGTTTTCCATGAAACGATCCTAACGATTACCCGAAAACTATAAATACCCCATCACCCCAACCTCATTTCTTACAAGAATTCTGATTTGAGAGCTCTAAGTTGAAACCATTGTTTCATACCTGAGTTCTTGGATCGGGATTAGCATTCGGGGACCCTTCGTAAGTATTCTTTCGTTCTTTTCCTTATTTTATTGCTTTTCGAGTCAGAAAGTCAAACTTTGTTTGACTTTCAGCGTTGACCAGTAATGGTCAATGCGAAGTTCGTTTGAACTTCGCAACGTGAGTGTAATCACGTTGGTTATAGTCCCTTGGGACTATGCCTACTGATTACCACGTTGTCTAGGGTCGTAGGGTAAGCGATCTAATAAATCGCTTATACCTCGAACCCGACCCATTTGGTCGATCATTAGGATCCGACCAAACACATTAGGTGACCATAGTAGGTAGGGAATAACCTTCCGAGGTTATACCCTATGGTCACATCGTTTAAGTAGTTGTATGATAGGTAGTTTATATGCCTTAGGTAAATTACCAGAATACCCTTTTCATGTATAATTGGTAATTAAGCATATGTAACCTAAACCTTTGTCACATAACTGATTATGTAATATGTTTAGGCATATAACACTTGTCATAGGGCTAGTTAGGCGGTCCGAACGCGTTTCACGCGAACGACGCGTTAAAGTAGCATAAGCTACCTAAACGGGTCGTAATGGGTCGAAAACACTTAGGTTAAGTTTCATTTAGTATGTAGGCTTTGTTAAACCAAATGACACGAGTCTCTACACTCGTTTGGTTTACAAACCCTAATGCTACCCAATCTTCCGATCTAGGTCCGGTTAATTAACATAGTTACCTATATTAGGTGCCGTTTGATATCCGCGATCTCTAGCATTGTTTGGTTGTTACTCAAGGACTTCTGAGCAATCTCAAGTGAGTACATAGACCCCTCTTTTACTGTTTTCCAAACTGTTTTGGGGTGGAACACATGTGCCTACTTGTTACTTTCATGCTTTTCATGTTTTCACATCATATACCTGCTATGTTCGTTAGTACATTATAGTACATGATTTCATTACATTTTATGCTATGTATGTCCATTGCGTGCATACTTAGTACATCGTTTTACATTGACATTTTATGCTATGTATGTCCATTGCGTGCATACTTAGTACATCGTTTTCATCACATGCTTACATTTTGTTATGACATTTGGGTTGTTTACAATGGAACAATACATTCATTAACATTAGCTACGCCGTTCGTTAGTAGGAAGTGGTACCATAGGAATTGACAACTCCCGTTCCGGACATCCCAGGGAAAGGGGATGAAAGGAATGACCGAATTCGATATACATAAGCACATATAGACCTTTAAGTGGTTTAAGGGTTTATCGCCTCAGTTTCAAGGCTTGGATGTATGCATTATAACAATACCGTATAGATGTTCGTATCAGTATAGCATACATTTACACAAAACATAGCTTTGATTTAAACCAAGTTTTACTTCAATACTATGTTCTTATGCATATGGTTTAGTGATATTTATCACTAGCCATACAGATCAGTTTGGTTACACATTACATGATTTACATTGATCATGCATTTACACAAAACATAGCTTTGATTTAAACCAAGTTTTACTTCAATACTATGTTCTTGTGCATATGGTTTAGTGATATTTATCACTAGCCATACAGATCAGTTTGGTTACACATTACATGATTTACATTGATCATGCATTTACACATTACATGATTTACATTGATCATGCATTTACACAAAACATAACGTTGATTTAAACCAAGTTTTACTTCAATACTTTGTTTTTGTGCATTTCACCTATGGTTTAGTTGATGCGTTTTCACTAGCCATACATATCATTTAGGTTACACATTACATGATTTACATTGATCATGCATTTTGGCATATTATTCAATACATTTGACAACTTCATTTATACATGGACAATTTACATTGGTAGTTTGTTTGGGTAAGTGATTTAAGTAACGAGGCGTGTGTAATATGATACAAGCATGGTGGATATGCCGTTGGTACTTCCTATATATAAGTGTTTGTATGATATTACATATTGTAGCGTTATTTGAATCATTTCAATTTGAGACATAGAACATTTTATACAAATAACATATTTTTCACAAGACATTGATTTACAAACAACTTAACTTATACAAACTCATTTTTACATGGTTATTCATTTAACCATGCATTATTTCTCTTATTTATACATATCATCTGATCTTATCATTTTTTTCAAATGATTTACAAAACAAAGCAAATTACAAGGTTCATGACTAAACATTTTCTCAAACATAAGTCATGAAACCTATTTTCACAAAACCTATGTATCTCACATGCATTTTTATGCTGACGTACCTATTTTCACATGTGTTTTTCAGGAGCTGTTGCATAAGATGATCAAGATACACATAGGCAGACTTGGGCTTTAGTGACAATAAAAGATGCAAGACTAGTTAATTATGTTGTATTTCCTTGTTTGTTAAGACATTGTAACACTTTTAATCAATAAAACGAAACTTCAATTGCCATGGATTTGAAACAATTAATTCTGTTACAACACTCCCCGACGTTTCCGCCACGTTTTGTATGTTCCACGTGGTCGGGGTGTGACAACAACTGTGCCTCCGTGACCATCAAACAAATACCAAATCAATGAGATATTATGTTTCATACTTGGGATTTGTAAAAAAAATAAAAAATATGTGTATCGTTTGCACATATCATTCTTGTTCGATTTCGGGCTTTAAATCGCTTTCTGGAAGGTTATACGCGATCTGATGCGTAAATATAACTAGTTTAATGCAACAAACACTCCGGAATAGTGAAATAGGCTTAACATACCTTAAATAACCTTTACATAACTTAGAAATAAGTTTTGGATGGTTTGGTATGCCGAAATCAAGTTAATTCGCTTACAGGGACTAAATTTGACAAACTGCGAAAGTATGCCAATTTGAACTGTAACAGACATTCCAGAACATGACCATAAGTTAAACATACCCTAAATATCCTTTACATAGCTTAGAAATAGGCTTTGAGGGGTTCGGTGTGCTAAAATAAACTTTTGGGTCATTCAGGGACTAAAAGCGTAAAAAAGTGCATAAGTTTGCATTTTCGCGCATAACTTACGTTCTGAATACATCCGGACATCCAAAAAATTTATGTAAGCACTAAAATATTTTATTTTAGTGTTTGGCATAAGAAAAATCCATTCGTCGCGCAATTTGGATCGTTTTTCGCACTTATGCGCATTCCGTCGTAATTAAGCGAACATCGCGATCATACGACCAAACGAACCGAAATCCGGCATATTTTTGAGCATGTTTCATGTCCACAATGTTTAGGCATCATTTTAGGGCCTTAAAGTTGGCTTAACGGGCCTTAAACGAGTCGAAATGAGCTTTAAACACCAACAGGGACTGAAACTGTCAATATTGCAAACTTGTATCTGATCAGAAGGGCCAGGCGGCCCGCGTAAGCTCCTGGTGTCTTCTTACGCGGCCCGTTTCAGCCTCCCAGATCAGAATAATCAGTTTTAACAGCTGTTTACAGCTGTTAACCACTCAAAACTCACCCACACTTGCCTCTTCCTGATAATGGGGAACCAATTTGAGTTACCTTAGGGTTGCAACAAGTGTAGGGACAAGATCAAAGCACGGTATTCGAGGAACGATCCTAACGGTGGTCCAAATCCTATAAATACCCCTTTGATTCACTTACAAAACCCACTTGAATTCTGAGTTTTTCTCTAAGTGGTTGTGCTTATACACTTCCTACCTGAGATTACCTGGAAGATCAAACTTGCGGGGACCCTTTGTAAGTGTTCTTTCATTCTTTTCATTCGTTTTAGTGTTAAAGTCAAACTTTGTTTGACTTTCTGCATTGACCAGTTTATGGTCAATGCGAAGTTCGTTTGAACTTCATAACGTGAGCGTAATCACGATGGTTATAGTCCCTAGTGACTATACCTACTGATTACCACGTTATCTAGGCTCAGTGACGAGTCGTAGTTTCGGCCAAAATGCGTATTCTTGCGTATTTTGTAACCAAACTACTCTTAGGTATCAAAACCGTTTGTTTTGATACCAAACCTGTTTTCTAAACTTAGTTAAGCATGTTTTAACATGCTTAGCTCGTCACTTTTAGTTTTGTGCTTGTCTAGGGTCGTAAAGGTAAGCGATCTAAACAATCGCTTATACTTTCGAACCCGAAACGTTTGGTCGATCATTAGGATCCGACCAAACATATTAGGTGACCATAGTTGTATAGGGAATAACCTTCCGAGGTTATACCTTATGGTCACATCGTTTGAGTAGTTGTATGATAGGTAATATATATGCCTTAGGTAAATTACCAAAATGCCCTTTTTACGCCAAAATTCATTTTAAGCATATGTAACATAACTTTTGATATCTAAACTGATTTGGAAACAATATTAGACATGTTAAGGCATATTTTACTTGTCATAGGACTAGTTAGGCGGTCCGAACGCGTTTCACGCGAACGACGCGTTAAAGTAACATAAGCTACCTAAACGGGTCGTGATGGGTCGTAAGCACTTAGGTTAGGTTTCATTTTAGTATGTAGGCTTTGTTAAACCATATTACATGAGTTTCCATGCTCATTTGGTTTACGAACCTTCATTCTATCCGATCCTCCGATATAGGTCTGTTTATTAATGTAGATACCTATATTAGGTGCCGTTTGATATTCGTGATCTTCTAGCTTTGCTTGGTGGATATCTAAAGTCTATTGAGCAATCTCAAGTGAGTACATAGACCCCTCTTTTACCGTTTCAAACTGTTTTGGGGTGAAACACATGTGCCTACTTGTTACTTTCATGCTTTCCATGTTTTCACATCATATACTTGCTATGTTCATTAGTACATTTATAGTACATGATTTACATTACATTTCATGCTATGTATGTCCATTGTGTGCATACTTAGTATATTGTTTTACATTACAATTTGTTGCATATGCTCATCCAGCATATGAACACATTATATTACATTATGTGAACCATTTGTATCTATTGAACTATGTGAACTATTTGACAATAGACATTTGACTATACCTAAACATTTCTACAATTGTTAAACATTACATCTTGATGGTTTGGTTTGAGTAAGTGATTTAAGTAACGAGGCGTGTGTAATATGATACAAGCATGGTGGATACGCCGCTGGTACTTCCTATATATAAGTGTTTGTATGGTATTACATATCGTAGCGTTATTTGAATCATTTCAATTTGAGACATATAACATTTTATACAAATAACATACTTTTCACAAGACATTGTTTTACAAACAACTTATCTTATACAAACTCATTTTACTTGGTTATTCATTTAACCATACATTATTCTCTTATTTATACATATCATCTGGTCTTATTGCTTTTCAAATGATTTACAAAAACAAATCGATTTACAAGGTCCATGGCTAAATTTTATTAAACATTTTCTTAAACTTAAGTCATGAATCTTATTTTCACAAAACCTATGTATCTCACAGGCATTTTTATGCTGACGTACCTATTTTCACATGTGTTTTCAGGGATTGATGCATATGATTGATCAAGATACACCTAGGCAGACTTGTGCCTTAGTGACTTAAAACAAAGCAAGAACTAGTTAATTTGTGTTATGTACTCTTTGTTTCTTGTTTAAAACGTTGTAAACTCTCTTGTTTGATTAATAAAATGAAACTTTAATTGCCATGGATTTGAAACAATTAATTCTGTTACAACACTCCCCGGCGTTTCCGCCACGTTTCGTTGTCACACGTGGTCGGGGTGTGACAGAAAAGTTGGTATCAGAGCCAGGTTTATAGGGAATTAGGTTATTAGTAATGCTTTGACCTAGACTATAACCTTTCTAGGACCCCAACACAAGTTATCTTGTGTTTAGATCTTAAAACGTGCATGTCACCTATCCTTAGGTGATAACCACGACGAGAACATCAATTCCGAATCCGCTTTGAAAATTAATCATCTGTTTTTGGATGATTGATTACTAGGTTTTGAACCCCTTTTAGTTTTCAAAATCTCGTCAAATTTTTGGGTCCTAAATAGTGTGAACACGTGGAAACTGGAAGAGTGAATGCCTGTACCCTGAGTTTTCTGTCTAAGGCTAGAGTGTTCGTACAAATCCACATAATCGGACCAGTCACTCTTACCTGGGAACTCTTGGGGTGAGTGTCCACTTATAGGAGAGCATGTCTTCGTGATACATTATGAGGATCTAATTGCTTTGATTCAGCCTTTGTGTGTCGTTTGTTTGCTTCGTGGTTCAAACAAATGACCATCACCCATGATTTGGTCGGTAATTGTAACATCCTATTCTTACCCAATGCCATTTCATTTGTTTTCTCTCTTGTTTCCCCTTTTAGAATGCCTCCACGACACGAAAATAAGGTATCTATTGAAGAGCTGGCAGCTGTCATTACACAGCAAATGACTGCTGCAATCCCGAACATCGTTGCTCAATGTAACCAAGCTCTTAACAACAATAATGCCCCCTGCAACTTCAAGACGTTCAACTCGGCTAAGCCATCAATGTTTTCTGGGTCTCAAGGAGCGACTGCACTTCTGCAATGGTTCGAGAGTTTAGAGAGCACCTTCAGACATGTTCAATGTCCAAACGAGCGAAAGGTAGATTTCGCATCTAGTGTCTTTGAGAAACGAGCTTTGACGTGGTGGAATGGTGTGATGAGAGATAGGGGTGCCGATGTGGCACTGGCCCAAACGTGGGAAGAGCTTCGAGCTCTGATGATGAAGGAATTCTGCCCTCGTCACGAGATCAGGGCCTTAGAAAGGGAATTCGATGATCTTAAGCAAGACAGCGGTGAACATCGAGCATACACTGATCGATATGAGGAGCTGAGCCTGTTGTGTCCTACCATGGTTACGCCTTTGGATAAGGCGATCGAAAAATACATTGATGGTCTCCCTGACTCAGTTCAGGACATTGTTACTGGTAGTAACCCTACTACAGTTAGGCAGGCCATTGAGCTATCTGCTACCTTGACTGAATCTCAAATCAGGAAAGGTAAACTTTTCCGAAAAGATGATAAGAAACCAATCGAGGAATCAAAGACCATGGATGAACAGACTGGATCCCCTAAGAGGTCAAAGAAGCGAAAGGCTTCTCAGAACTTCGCCGTGGTCGCTCACAATGGTCAAGCCATCCCCAACCAACCAGCTCAACCCCCTGCTAGGAAGCCATACAATGGAACTTCACCCTTGTGCAACCAATGTAACCTTCATCATCATGCTAGTGTGAAGTGCCGCGAATGCCAAATTTGTGGACTTAAAGGTCATACAGCAAAAGTTTGTCGAGCAGCAGTTGCACCAAATCAAGTTGACAACAATCCTGCTCAAGCTCGCTTTCCACCAGGTTCTTGCTACAATTGTGGCGAGATGGGTCATTTCCGAAGAAATTGCCCAAAGCTTGCTAATGCAAATCCAGCACAGGGATGAGCATCTGACCGACTAGAAGACAACACCCTTTAGAAATAATCACGTCTTATGTATTATTTTCTTTTGTTGTCAAGGTCCATGAAACAGTTGTTATCATTGTTTATAAATAAATCTTTTATTTACATTGCAATGTATTTATGTGGTTATATGTATAAACAACATATCCCCTACAATACCGACAATCAAGGAATTGTATTCCTTGAAAAGCAAACTACCCCCCAATTTTTTTTTCCATTTTATGATATCTTGCGTTTCCACGAAATTCCTAAGTACCCGTTTCTTCTAAGGAAAAACAAAGTACAAGGCGCAAGTTACAACAATGGACGAATACCCAAAGTACCACTATAAATCCTTAATAGGGTACCTAAGGGTATTTCCGTAAATCCTAAAATTGTTGTGTTCCTTAAATTCGAATACTACGTTTCTTTGAAAACAAAATCAAAATTTTGGGCGATCATCCTATCTTTTCAGATAGATCCTAGAGGAAATTGAAGCCCATCTACTGGTTTCCTGGTGTACCTTGAATATCCATATTCAATCGATAACAAGTTAATAACCAAGTTAAACAACTATGTGATTATGTGCTTATGTGTTTCCTTTTATGTTTTTGTGTAATCCAAGTTTTGTTATCCAAATCCTCATAGAATCTTCCATATCTTCGTATAAGGGATTCATAGTAGGATATCCAATGGTACTATATTAAATCCTCAATGAGCTTTTACGTAATAGTAAAGACCCTTGGATTATATTGTACTATTCCATAATTAGACCCCTTGAGTGGTCTAGTTAAACAGATTGATCCAAAAATCTGGTTAGGAATATCATGTGATGAAATAGCTGAAAAGACTCCTTGGTGGTCTAATTAAAAGAGATCATTTGTCGATCAAATTAAAAGGACCCTATGATAGTCTAGTCACACTCATCACAGGTTTAATTTTTCTTCCCCTTCACATTACAAAACAAATTGTGCGGACTGTGCAAGGAATTGCGTAATTATGGATGCATACATAATTATGGAATGTAGTGCACAGAAACCACAACAAATTTGGTCGTGTGTCTAGAGTTGACTCAGTGCATTTTCGTTTCTAAAGAAATTGTGGAAAATGACTCATTCCGTTCATTTTCGTTTCTGAAGAAATTGTGGAAAATTACTCATTCCGTTCATTTTCGTTTCTGAAGAATACCCATTAAGGAAAATGACTCATTCCGTGCATTTTCATTTCTAAGGAAATTGTGAAAAATGACTCATTCCGTGCATTTTCGTTTCTGAAGAAATTGTGGAAAATGACTCATTCCATTCATTTTCGTTTCTGAAGAATACCCATTAAGGAAAATGACTCATTCCGTGCATTTTCGTTTCTGAAAGATAGGGTAAGGAAAAAGACTCATTCCGTGCATTTTTTTTCGTTTCTGAAAATTACCCATCGAAGGGAAATGAATATTCCTGATTCTTCCTTCATTTCCATTTCTGAAAAATGTCCGTTAAAGAGGAATATCAGTATTATGCCTTATCCTTGATGGTTATTTAACACAAAGTCACAGACAGGCTCCAACAAATAAATTTCGGGATGAAATTTCCTAAAGTAGGGGAGACTGTGACAACTGTGCCTCCGTGACCATCAAACAAATACCAAATCAATGAGATATTGTGTTTCATACTTGGGATTTGTAAAAAAAAAAATATGTGTATCGTTTGCACATATCATTCTTGTTCGATTTCGGGCTTTAAATCGCTTTCTGGAAGGTTATACGCGATCTGACGCGTAAATATAACCAGTTTAATGCAAAAAACACTCCGGAATAGTGAAATAGGCTTAACATACCTTAAATAACCTTTACATAACTTAGAAATAAGTTTTGGATGGTTTGGTATGCCGAAATCAAGTTAATTCGCTTACAGGGACTAAATTTGACAAACTGCGAAAGTATGCCAATTTGAACTGTAACAGACATTCCAGAACATGACCATAAGTTAAACATACCCTAAATATCCTTTACATAGCTTAGAAATAGGCTTTGAGGGGTTCGGTGTGCTAAAATAAACTTTTGGGTCATTCAGGGACTAAAAGCGTCAAAAAGTGCATAAGTTTGCATTTTCGCGCATAACTTACATTCTGAATACATCCGGACATCCAAAAAATTTATGTAAGCACTAAAATATTTTATTTTAGTGTTTGGCATAAGAAAAATCCATTCGTCGCGCAATTTGGATCGTTTTTTGCACTTATGCGAATTCCGTCGTAATTAAGCGAACATCGCGATCATATGACCAAACGAACCGACATACGGCATATTTTTGAGCATGTTTCATGTCCACAATGTTTAGGCATCATTTTAGGGCCTTAAAGTTGGCTTAACGGGCCTTAAACGAGTCGAAATGAGCTTTAAACACCAACAGGGACTGAAACTGTCAATATTGCAAACTTGTTTGTGATTAGAAGGGCCAGGCGGCCCGCGTAAGTTCCCGGTGTCTTCTTACGCGGCCCGTGTCAGCCTCCCAGATCAGAATAATCAGTTTTAACAGCTGTTTACAGCTGTTAACCACTCAAAACTCACCCACACTTGCCTCTTCCTGATAATGGGGGGCCAATTTGAGTTACCTTAGGGTTGCAACAAGTGTGGGGACAAGATCAAAGCACGGTATTTGAGGAACGATCCTAACGGTGGTCCAAATCCTATAAATACCCCTTTGATTCACTTACAAAACCCACTTGAATTCTGAGTTTTTCTCTAAGTGGTTGTGCTTATACACTTCCTACCTGAGATTACTTGGAAGATCAAACTTGCGGGGACCCTTTGTAAGTGTTCTTTCGTTCTTTTCATTCGTTTTAGCGTTAAAGTCAAACTTTGTTTGACATTCTGCATTGACCAGTTTATGGTCAATGCGAAGTTCGTTTGAACTTCATAACGTGAGCGTAATCACGATGGTTATAGTCCCTAGTGACTATACCTACTGATTACCACGTTATCTAGGCTCAGTGACGAGTCGTAGTTTCGGCCAAAATGCGCATTCTTGTGTATTTTGTAACTAAACTACTCTTAGGTATCAAAACCGTTTGTTTTGATACCAAACCTATTTTCTAAACTTAGTTAAGCATGTTTTAACATGCTTAGCTCGTCACTTTTAGTTTTGTGCTTGTCTAGGGTCGTAACGGTAAGCGATCTAAACAATCGCTTATACTTTTGAACCCGACCCGTTTGGTCGATCATTAGGATCCGACCAAACATATTAGGTGACCATAGTTGTATAGGGAATAACCTTCCGAGGTTATACCTTATGGTCACATCGTTTGAGTAGTTGTATGATAGGTAATATATATGCCTTAGGTAAATTACCAAAATGCCCTTTTTACGCCAAAATTCATTTTAAGCATATGTAACATAACTTTTGATATCTAAACTGATTTGGCAACAATATTAGACATGTTAAGGCATATTTTACTTGTCATAGGACTAGTTAGGTGGTCCGAACGCGTTTCACGCGAACGACGCGTTAAAGTAGCACAAGCTACCTAAACGGGTCGTGATGGGTCGTAAGCACTTAGGTTAGGTTTCATTTTAGTATGTAGGCTTTGTTAAACCATATTACATGAGTTTCCATGCTCATTTGGTTTACGAACCTTCATTCTATCCGATCCTCCGATATAGGTCCGTTTATTAATGTCTACCTATATTAGGTGCTGTTTGATATTCGTGATCTTCTAGCTTTGCTTGGTGGATATCTAAAGTCTATTGAGCAATCTCAAGTGAGTACATTGACCCCTCTTTTACCGTTTCAAACTGTTTTGGGGTGAAACACATGTGCCTACTTGTTACTTTCATGCTTTCCATGTTTTCACATCATATACTTGCTATGTTCATTAGTACATTTATAGTACATGATTTACATTACATTTCATGCTATGTATGTCCATTGTGTGCATACTTAGTACATTGTTTTACATTACATTTCATGCTATGTATGTCCATTGTGTGCATACTTAGTACATTGTTTTACATTACATTTCATGCTATGTATGTCCATTGTGCGCATACTTAGTACATTGTTTTACATTACAATTTGTTGCATATGCTCATCCAGCATATGAACACATTATATTATATTATGTGAACCATTTGTATCTATTGAACCATGTGAACCATTTGACAATAGACATTTGACTATACCTAAACATTTCTACAATTGTTAAACATTACATCTTGATGGTTTGGTTTGAGTAAGTGATTTAAGTAACGAGGCGTGTGTAATATGATACAAGCATGGTGGATACGCCGCTGGTACTTCCTATATATAAGTGTTTGTATGGTATTACATATTGTAGCGTTATTTGAATCATTTCAATTTGAGACATATAACATTTTATACAAATAACATACTTTTCACAAGACATTGTTTTACAAACAACTTATCTTATACAAACTCATTTTACTTGGTTATTCATTTAACCATACATTATTCTCTTATTTATACATATCATCTGGTCTTATAGCTTTTCAAATGATTTACAAAAACAAATCGATTTACAAGGTCCATGGCTAAATTTTATTAAACATTTTCTTAAACTTAAGTCATGAATCTTATTTTCACAAAACCTATGTATCTCACAGACATTTTTATGCTGACGTACCTATTTTCACATGTGTTTTCAGGGATTGATGCATAGGATTGATCAAGATACACCTAGGCAGACTTGTGCCTTAGTGACTTATAACAAAGCAAGAACTAGTTAATTTGTGTTATGTATTCTTTGTTTCTTGTTTAAAACGTTGTAAACTCTCTTGTTTGATTAATAAAACGAAACTTTAATTGCCATGGATTTGAAACAATTAATTCTGTTACAACACTCCCCGACGTTTCTGCCACGTTTCGTTGTCTCACGTGGTCGGGGTGTGACATCAATCAACGTCCTGTTTTTCCTCTCAGCAACTCCATTTTGTTGAGGTGTATAAGGAGCAGAATATTTATGTTCAATTCCCTTTCAAAGACAGTAGAGATCCAGAATTCGATTCTTGAACTCCGTGCCATTATCACTCCTTATCCTCTTGATCCTTGCATCATGAACGTTTTCCAATTTCGTAAAAAGATCTATCAGCATCTCCGCCGTCTCATCTTTTGTACCTAAAAAGAAGGGTTATTGGATTTTATCACCTCTAACTATCGGCCTTTGGCCGTTGCCACCCGTAACTAACACTTTGACACACGGCACCCTCAACTTGACTTTTTGTTTGCAATGACACCAGTCACTTAAATATCCACTAACTGGGTTTGTTTTTTGTCTGACGTGGCATAGATTTGCTGAGTTGGAGATCATTACGTGGCGATGATGTAAACCTCATCAACAGACAAGTCCAAAAAAACCCTAATTTCATCTTCTTCCCCAATTGTTGTTGATAAGGGGAGCAGCCCTTGTTGGCTGAGGGTCTGAGAAGGAAGTCTTAGATCAAAAGGAAAAGAAAGTTAGAAAGCAGGAAGTGGAACCAATCGGAAAATTCTTAGCAGGTTTACTTCTTGATTTATTAGGGGTTGAAAATATTTTGTAATTGTGGGTGTTCAGGAAGATAGTGTTTTACGGTTGCCAATTTGGGAGTATCAAAGAAATTGAATTGAAAGCTAAGTGGTAGGTACAAGCATGAGAATTAAATCTCATAGTTCCATCCAAATAAACACAAAAAAGCAACCATGTTGGCTCGTGAATTAATTAACCAACCAACCAAGTAGGTTAATTGATTGGAGTCAACATAGTTCTACCGAAAAGTAGGTGAAGCACGCAGGCAAGCACCACAATTAAATAAAATCAAGTTGACAAACACTCTCACGACTGCTATAATCAAGATGGAAAAGTGCAGACAAACTTTATTTGATTTACGGCTGGAATTCTGAAAAAGAAGCAAACGAGAAGTTGCTGTGGTTTTCTGATCAAATCCCTGTAGTAGGTCTGATAGAGATAAGAGTAAGAAAATTGTGGTGTTAATTAAGGGCAATCCCGAACAGAAAAGCAGCAAGAATCGCAAGAGCCGATCATCAATAGCAACAAGCAGGTTGAAGAATTAAAGAAAGCAGCGACAGTTGATCAATGGGGTGAAAACAACCAATTCGTTTTAGTGTTAAACAATCGAGAAAGCAAGGAGGAACCGAGGCTGCATTTATACTTCGGAAATCAATCAAGAAAGATATCAATCAAGTAAGTAGCAAAGCTGTTTTTTCTTGTTTTTTGTCGTTGGCGTATAAATACAATTGGGGAAGATGAAATTAGGGTTTTTTTGGACTTGGCTGTGTTATAAAGGAGATGAGGTTTACATACACATCATCGCCACGTAATGATCTCCAAGTCAGCAAATATGTGCCACGTCAGACAAAAACAAACCTAGTTAGTGGATATTTAACTGAGTGGTGCCATTGCAAACAAAAAGTCAAGTTGGGGGTGCCGGGTGTCAAAGTGTTAGTTGCGGGTGGCAACGGCCAAAGTCCGATAGTTGGGGGTGATAAAATCCAATAACCCTAAAAAGAAAACCCATGAATAACGTGAGTAATCATCAGTGACAACTAAACAATAGTACTTTCCACCTATGCTCCTTACGTTCACTGGACCGAATAAATCCATGTGAAGTAATTCATAAGGGGCATCTATGGAATTTACTGTTTTAGACTTATGAGGTTTGTTGTGTTGTTTTCCCTTTTGACATGGAAGACATTTATCTTCCACTTGAAACCTCTGCATTGGAACCCCTTTCACTAGCTCATTTTTAACAAGGTAATTCATTTTTCGATAATGAATATGGGCCATGCGTCTGTGCCACAACATTGATTCAGCTTCAGATGCTTTTGATAGTAAACACGCCACCACCGCAGTTGGATCCTTAGCACCCATGTCCATGACATAAGTGTCATTTCTCCTTGGCGCTCGCATCACTATCCAATCGTCCGGAATCTCCAAACCTGGTTTCAACACTAATGCTTCATTCTTGGTAAAATGGACCGAGTGACCTTTGTCGCAGACTTGAGACACGCTCATCAGATTGTGTTTAAGCTGCTCAACATAATTCACTTTGTCCAGTGTGATCTTCCCATTGGTCACTTTTCCTCGTCCTGTAGCACCCGCAAAATTCACCTTTCCACCATCAAAATCTTCAAATTCAGTTAACAATCTCGCATCCCCCGTCATGTGCCTGGAGCAACCACTATCAACATACCATAAGTTGATAATCCTCCTTAGCAGCTTCTGCACACACCAACCAAGAAATTAGTTAGATTGGGGGACCCAAGGCTTAATGGTCTTGGGTCGTCCAAATTCACCAACTACTGGAACATCTATCCAATATCCATTACTCCTAACTGGAGTCTTGGATCTCAGACCTGTTGATGGAATTTGATTTTGATTTCCACTAAGTCTTTGGTCCTGAGGGTTCCTATATGTGTTTGGACTATTTGACCTTTGAAAATTTTGATTTTGATATCTTGAATTTTGATTCCAAGAAGCTTGATTATCACAATTTCTAAAGCCATTGTTATAAAAAGTTCGACCACCTTTATTTTGGTATCGATTTTGATATTGACCTTGACTTCTGAAATTATTTGAATTATTATTGTTCATTCTTGGTGAACTGCTTCTAGGTCTCTCGTATCTGCCTGGTGGAGATTTAGGCTGAAATCTTGGTTGATTTCTTTGAAAATGAGGAACTTGTGGAGTTCCTTTTTCAGCCTTATCTTCACCAACCGCAACATTTTCTGGTTGCTTAGGAGCAGAGTTCTTTGGAGAATTTGCAACTTTCTCCACACTATCACCTTTCTTCTTTGGTGATTTCCCTTTCTGTTTTTCACTAATTTGTGCTTCACTCTTTTTGTTAGGACAGCAGCTAGCTACATGTCCCTTGGTGTGACATTTGAAGCACGATCTCTTTTTCGAAGACTTCTTCTCTGAAGCCTTTGAACTAGATTCGGGTTTTGATGATGATGCCTTAGAAGGATTTGGTTCAGTTTGCTTAGTTTCAGATATTTCTTTGTTTTTATTTTTAGCAAACTCTACATTTGATTCATTTTCAATAACATTGGTTTCATTTTTCATATCACTACTTTGAACAAAATTAATCTTTTTAACAAAGATTTGATTTTTACTCTTAGGAGGTGAATTTTTCTTTTTCAAAGGTTCCCTGTTATTGTTCTTCTTAGCATCATCACTCTCAGACCCCTCACTTTGACTTGATGTGGATGCGAAACTACTTGGTGCAGTTGACATAAAGGCTGTTAGCTCATCTTCATCAGGCAGGAAAGAATAGTCATGACTAACAGGAGGTGGAACTTCATTGAAACCATGAAATCCCACACTGGTTTTGTCATTACTTTTCTTCAAGCCACCCAACATATGTTTCATAACAAAAGTAGAGTCCCTGAATTGACCTAATTTCTTTTCAAGTTCAACAATTTTGAGTTGTGCATCTGACAACTCTTTGCATTTTTCAGAAATCTCTTTTGTTTTCTCAGCCATCATGTCATGAGCTAAGTCTATTACGTGAAGTTTTTCGTTTAGTTTGCAGGTTAAAGCTTCAATTTCAGCTTCATAACCTTTTATCTTCTTCAAGTATAAAGATTCGTTTCTTTTAACAAAAAAGTTTGATTCTTTTATGTTAGACATCTCGCTTACCAGACTTTGGTTTTGTGTTGTCAACCTGTCAACCTCACCCTGTAGTTCACGACATCTTAAACACACAGAATTAGACTGTACTTCTTCCTCATGAACTTCTGTAGTTTGATCAGCTATAACCTGTTCAGCTTCACTCTCTTTCTCTACTTCTGCATCCACTTTTGCTTCAGCATTTTTCACTTCAGATTCAGCATCACTCACAGTAGTTTCAGCCTCATCAACTGGCACTATCTCTGCCATGAATGCCTGAGTGGCACTCTCATGTCCCTGATATCGCTTTTGTAATGCATCCCACATATCCTTGGAATTAGTGTACTTTTTGAAGGTATGCTTGATGCTATCAGGTAAAGGCATCTTTATTGCAGCCATGGCTCTCTTTTCAGCCTCATACATCTTTTTATCATCCTCTTGCATGTTCACATAGTCTGTTAGACGTGGTCTGCCCTCAAAATTGTGTGTTGGGTTTGTGTACCCATCTTCAATACAGATCCACATGCGTGCATCCTGAGATTCAATGAAGGATTTGAAGCTGTCCTTCCATGTAAGATAATTCTCTACCTTCATCATCTTAGGTGCTTTCAAATTCGTCATGTTCGACATTTTAACGCAATAGACTGGTAAAACCGTACAAAATATCTCCGAAAACAGTGGTTACCAAATTAGACCGTTAGAATCATCTTGAAAAGACGAATCCAATGATATATAATGTCAAAAATCGAATTCGGGATTTTCCAGAGTCTTCTTTTTTTTTTTCCCTAAAAATGCAAGGAATTCGACGGTGCAGACGGATTTTTCAAACGAGCAACGGATCAATTTCTATTTGCAAAACTGTGAAATTTTATCGATGCTTGCCAACTGAAATTCCACCCTTTTATTTTAATTCCTCTGTTAATTTCGCTGGGAAGACTGATTAATTTCGCTGGTCAGTAACTTGTCCAATTTCGCTGGTCAACAGGTTAAATTCGCTGCTAATTATGCTGGTTAACTTCGCAGATTAAATTCGCTGTTTAATTTCGCGAATACGATGACTAATAAAGTCGCCGAAACCGTGATAATTTCTCTGTGGAAAATTACACGGTTACCAAAGTCGCCTTTGGATTTAAATTCGCCGGTTACCGAGATATTAGTCCCAAATCCGCTGATCAGTTAATTATGCTGGTCCTATCGCCAGCCAGTAATAAGGAAATTCAATCTTTTTCAAATTCTGAAGATTTTATCTCCTCTCCAACACAATCCTGCAAAATCAGACAACCTAATCAGCACAAAAATTTCGAAAATTATGAAGAACACGAAGAACAGTCTTCGAATTTTCAAGTCTTTCAGCCAAAATTCTTCAAACAATCAACCAACAACTGTCCCGAAAACCAGTAAAACAACAATCAAACAAAGCAGAAGATCAAAACAGCCAAAGAATTCGAAAATTTTTATCAAATCAGCCAGAAAATTCGAAACCCTAATTGTCAAGTTTAACAAAAAATTCGAAAAACTCCATGTTTCTGCAGAACACAATTCTGAACCGAGCCTTCAAGAGCCTAATGCTCTGATACCAATTATAGGTCCCCTAGTGTATGGATCTTTCACAAAATTGTCAATCTAATCAAGAGTGCGGAATCCTCTTGATCAGAATATCACAGAAACAAGTAGAAAACAAAAATAGCAATTCACTTTTCAAACTGGATGTGTTTTGATTATCTATCAAACTGATTACAATCAATTAAGATCCCTAACCAACACTCAAATTCGTCCAAGCACAAGCTCTCACGAAATTACTCTCACAAATTCTGTTTTAGCTGATCAACCTAAACCCTAAAGCCTAACCTTGTTTATATAACACAAGGTTTGCTACTTGGGCTAAGGTTCCTACATGGGTAAAGCCCATTTCGTCCACCCTTGACCCAATGTGGGTTTTGTTTAGCCCAAACTCTATTATCTCACTAATACAAAGCTAAACCCGCTAACTGTTTATCGTTTATCTAATTACAAGATATCCAAAGACCAAATCTAAGCTGTTGTCACAAATATGCACCAACAATCTACTAAGCGTGTAAAAACCTACTGGCATATCATCAGTGAGACCGTTTATCACATTTTAACTTTCCAATTCTTTAGCGTACTGTGATTGTCTACTGATGTACTATCATTTCCTCTTTTTACACAAAAACTCATTTTCATTTTTTCATGTTTTTAGCTTTTTCAAATTTTCAAATGTTTTTGTAGTTTCTGAATTTTTTCTTACTCCCCCTAAAATTCAAAATATTTTAAAGTAAATTTAACAACCCAATGCAGATAGCTTTGTCTCGCCATCAACTTTCTGCGTCACATGCTCTGTTTCACATAAAGTACCCCTATGATTTACAACACACTGATTTTTAACAATGTTAAAACCATTTTCAATTGTGAAAAAAATCATGTTTGTTCAGCCGTGAGGGTTTCGGCATATTCATTCAAAACATTTTTTTAAATTTTTAATTTTTGACAAATTAAAAAACAAACATATTTTTTCATTTTTCAATTTTTTTAACAGAATAAAAACATATTTTTGGTTTTTAATTTTTTTGATTTTTAGGGTCTTAGAAATATGGTTTATTTATGTACAGAAATGAACAAACTCCCTGTATTCAGACGCAGGGACCAGCAGCCTTCTCTCGTGCCAGGCTGCTCCTCTCCTCATTCTGACATTCACCCATCTTCAGGAGCATCTGCACATTCACTAAACTCAATCATTTGAACAAAGCAACCCAGGCCTGTTTGACCTTAGGTATTGTGACACAATAAGAATTGTTCAGCTTCAGAAAATCTTTATCATTTTTCACAAATACATTTTCATTCCGATTATCACTCACAGAAGTCTTTTGTATCTTTGCCACCCAAGCTTGTCCTTTTAAACCATTCCTTTGATAAAATCTTGAATCACTTTGAATGTTTTATTTTGACAAATCAATTTTAGGTTTTCACATTTGTTTTGGTTCTGAAACATTTACTTTTTGTTTCTGTCACGGCCCCCGACTCGGTTTTACCCGGTTCAGAAGCCGTGGAACAGAAACCCGTGGTATTGGTGTTTAATTAGGCAGCGGAAAATTTAACAGGATCGTTTAAACTGAAAACACCCATTTATTTCATTTCAACTTTCGAGACAAACCCCGTAATTTACAATAAAGGAATTTCTTGGGGAAACTCCCTATTTACAGAAAACATGTTTATTTATTTACTGAGCCACTTTATCCAAGCTGGTAGTGCTACGTGGCACTTTTCCTTGTTCACAGTAAATCACCTGAAACATGTTTAAAAAGATTTTATCAGCGGGGAAATACTGGCGAGTCATTCAATTTGCACAAAACGACACCTTGTTATAAATTACATTATTAAGAGCGATTACAATTGCCTCTGTCTTATAATTAGCTGGTTCAGTTGTCACTCGACCGGATCTATGACTGTGGTCATATCACTATTGGGTCCTTTCACCCAAACGTGACATGTATCACTATTTAGGTCCTTTCACCTAAAGGTGATAAAACAGTAGTCATTGTGCACAATACCCCACTTACTGCCAGTAATTTAAGATAACAAAGACTTAATCTCTGTAACATATAACTGGAAAACATTTAAGTATTGTAACGCACTTTTGATAAAAAGAGAAAGAGTTACATTGCAAGTTTACTGGACAGATTTTGCCTACTGATTTAGCCTTGTAACCTAATTAAATAATGCCAACGAAACTAGGTTAGTAACTTAATACAACATTTACGATCAACTCACGAAATCAAAACCCTCACGACGAATGACAAAGTATAGCCCAAATTCGGGCAGCACTTAAACATCCATCGGATCGGTTTCAATCGATCGGACATTGTATAGTAGCAGTGATCGAGTTATTACCCCGTAATCGTAGCAGCGTTTCCCTACTTTGAACGTGATTTTTAAGCAGAAACATAGTGATTTTGATGAATTTCTCGAGCACAGACGAAATACCCATGCACGTCCCATTTATAGCTGAAAATTGGGTTTTTCGCGGCCTGCATAAACTCAAATAACATCTTACGCGGCCCGCGAGGGCCACCCTAGCTACGGCTAGGGCTGTCGTGTCACACCCTAGGTTCCCTTTCTCTTGAAATTACTAGCATTACTACTCCCACGAAAACCTTGAGTAATCTTTTGGGCCAATTCCTTTTTCCTATTCTCTTCTCTCGTGCACACCAGTCCGTCAGTCAATGTCACACCCTGTCTTTTGCGGAAGTGTATGATGTGTGACTGGTTTAATATCATTGCATTCAATTGTAATAAACAACTACGTGATCAAAACGATGTTCATCCATTCATAAAATTTAAGTATTACAACACTGGTTATTCAAGTTTTTAAAACACGACCTTCGTCTAGGTTACAATTCAACAAAAGTGGATGACATCTAAGCTTGGAGTTTTACTTCTAGTTACGACACCTGCGCCCAAGACCCATCCTGTCACCTGAAATATATGTAATTTTGGAAAACATCAACATAAAGTTGAGCGAGTTCATGCGTCTTGTTTGTATATCGTAATTCTTGTAAAATAAAGTATTCTTGTAAATCTTTGAGAGACTTTAAGGCACAGGGAGCACTCGTGATGGCTCCTTTAAGGCATGTGAGGACATAGGGAGTACTTGTTATGACTCCTTGAGGACATAGAGAGCACTAGTGTTGGCTCATACCCTTGTCGATTTTCCTCGACTGTGTCGATTACCCTCGACTGTGTCCATTTCCCTTGACTCTGTCGATTTCCCTCGACTGTGTCGATTACCCTCGACTGCGTCGATTTACCTCGACTGGGACTCCAAAGCACTACTAGGTACTAGTTGTGACCATGAGTGGGGTTCGGCCGTACCCGTTAGATCTAACCCTCGTCCCTAATTAATGAAGGTTTTTAATGGCTTGGTACTAGTGTTCACCAAGACTTTATGGCATTTAAAGTATTAAGTCTATGCTCACATGATCTAGTATTGTATTTCATAGGCCTTTCATAGGCATTTCATATGTCATTTCTTAAAACGCATCATACTTGTTGGACTCTGTATACCCAAGACACATATTAAATTGATGTGGCTAGCACGTTATGATCCAAGTCGAGTCATACCCAAATACAAGCTAGACAAACACTCATATTATTTATTTGTGATATGATCAAGCAAATAAATATTAACACTTACAATATTTAGAAATTGGTTTTCTAAATAATTACACTTGAGAAACCAATTAATTATATGGATAATTTATTTTGAGAGAATATTTTATTTTGTTATTTAATGGGTTAAATGACATTATAAAAGATTACATAAAGTCTTGCAAACATATGATGTGTTATATTTTATAAATGTTATAAAATATATACAAGACTTATATTTTATAAAAAAAACTGATTGTTTTTAAAAGACTAGGCCGCCACCCCCCATGGGGTCTTCCCAAGAAGTTGCGGTCCAATCACATTTCATTTATTAGCATGGATCTTGATTGGGTGATCTTCCCTAAGTGGTTTGGTCCAATGGGATGACATGCATGTTGTCATACTTGCATGTGTTTTGATTGGGAGTTGGTGGTGGCAATATTCTCTCTAAGTTTATAAAGAATTTTATGGCAAAAATGCATGAGAATGACTAGGAAAAACTCTCAAAAAATCGGCCAACAATGTGCAAGTTTTAGAAGATGAAATTCAAGTGTAAGACTTGAATTTACTCTCTAAAAATCGAGTCATGTATGGTTGATCAAGAGGGGTTTTTCAAGTTGATAATTCAAGTGCAAGAACTCAAGAAGATACTCTCTAATTTTCGGCCAAGGGGTTGGTTCCAAGAGGGGATCTTTCAAGTGAGTTGCAAGTGTTCAAATCCTAGCTAAACACAAGGTGTTTGTTGGAAGGCTTGGGGTATACAAGCTTGAGGTCTTCTACACTTGAAGGCAACCGTTCAAGAAGCATCATTCGTTTCATTTCTCATTACTCCTTGGAAGGTAGTATTCTAAACACCATATGGTTGTGTTTTATTTTTGATAGCATGCATGTTCGTATATGGATCCGAGGATTGGGTTTTACATATAATGGGTTTTATATCTTGTAAGTAACATGTTTTAAATAATTATTTCCGCTGCGTTTTTATTTTATATGGATAAAATACTTTGATAAACATGTGAAAAACCCAACAGTGGTATCAGAGCCGCTTATATGAGTGCATGCTTCATTGGATATGAAATTTTCGGGTTTTGGGTTTGGGTAAAACCCTATGGCCGAAATTTTCACTATGGTTATCCCTTTGTTTTTCAAGATTATAATATTACATGCATAAATGAATCTTGAAAAATTATTTCATTTGGATGATTATTTTGTTTGGACAAAAACCCACATTTTTCGGTTTTATATTCTTGACCGAAAAATTGTAGGTTGTAAAAGGGAACCGTTTTGCTTCTTGAATTTTATATATTTGGATATATATTTTGGTGTATATAACCTAGCCATGACCTTGTGTTGAATGATTGTGTTGTGATTTATTTTATTTAATTATTCAATGGGTTGTAATAATTATTATTTTTGTTCTTCCATTTGTAAGATATGTAACTTATTTATTTTTATTTGGTATGTAAAATAAATAGATTAGGTGCATTTTATTTTTACTAGAAAAAATGTATTAGGATATTTTTTTTGTAAAAGAAGATGCACACAAAAATGCGGTTTTGGTTTTGGCCAATTTCGGGCTTAAAGGACTTCATAGTTCTTAACGGGATTTTAGCCCAATAACCAAAACACATTTTCGGAGCCCAAAGGAGTTTGGAGCTGAATTAAAGTACATTTTGGAAGCTCAAAGAAAGTGGAGAAATCACAACACAAAAGGGAGACTTGAAGCATTTAGATGCGGGATCAAGTGGGAGTTCAACGACACATCGCTTGTGTCATTTTTCACCCCTTAGGAAGGACCTTTTGGCACACTTGTTTCGGCTAATAAGTGTGGTCAAAATAGTTGGCTATGGTTATGCACCTATTGATATGTGTGTTGTGCTTGTGTGGTTTTTTATTAATGTTGTTTGGATGATATGTTGATATGCATGCTTAACAAACTAATAATCAACAACAAGCTTAAAATTGGTTCTTTAAAAGATCATTAAAAATGGTTAATAAAAGGTTATTAAAAATTAATGATTTTATAATAAAATGGGTTTTATTAAAAAGAACCTTGAAAATTTGTTTTCTCAAAAGTACCAAGGATTTGAATGCATGCAAATGTATGGTACATAAAGTTTTCTAAACTAGAATTTTGAAAACTCAAAATCCCTTTTATAAAACAAGTCAAACACCATCCTTTTATACAACACTTGAATCACTTGGGAACTCTTATTGTGGGATAAAGGTCACCTAACCACATTTGAGGGAACTTGTATATTCGAGGTGGGTTTACCATGTTTGTGGGATAAAGGTCACCTAACCACTTATGTGTATAAACTCACACGTGTGTGTAAGTTGGACGACTTGATTTGGAAACCTTGAACTTAGGGTCACTGAAGCATGGGGAACAAAAGGTGTTGATGGGATTAAACATGCCAACTAAACATAAAGATGTTTAACCGATCCCATATGGCTAGAAGTTGCAAAGGGTTGCAATCGTCAAACGTTGACTACCTTGTTAATTTAAATAGAGGGATAAAGATCACCTAACCAATATTTAAATGTAACGTTGGATTCTAGATTTTAATTATTAATTGTCTATGAGACATAGAAGGGTATTAATGATTAAAATATAATAATATCGAAAATACTAAAATTGAACCTTGTAAAATTTTGTAGATGGCCGCTAACAATATTACCCAAACCGTCCGTAACCTATCATTGAAAACGATCCTAATCCCGATGAACATCTTATGGAAGATAAGGATGCCTATAACGATTGACTAAGTATATCTAGGATACTATGCAAGCCTCTTGCCTCATGTGAGGAATTATGATTTCCGTAATTCAAAGGGATTTTGAACATCATGAGCATACGACATGATTACCCAATTGTAGGAAATGTTCCAAAGGGTAGAACGCTTCGAAACGGTTCGAGTGCTTCATGCATGTCGAATGGAGGAAACCCAATCGGTCTCATCTTATGTCTTTAAGATGAAAAGCCACATTGATCGCCTCGAAAGGCCCAATATGTGTAAAAGGGTTTTATCCATTCTAGCGATCAATGAGGGTAGCAACAAGAAAGCGCATCACCCCGACACCAAAGCAAATGTTGAAAATGGAAACGGGTAATTCAAAGGGAAATGATTAGAAAGACTAAAGCGAAACCACCGAAACCAAAAGAGAAGAAGGCAAAGGTTGCCATGAACGATCCATGCTTTGAGTGTGGAGAGATAGGGTATTTAAATAGGAATTGTCCAACCTATCTCAAAGAGTTGAAAAACAAGAGGGATGCTAGGCAAACCTCAGGTACAATCTTAATGATACATATTGACCTTAATGTTATTTCTTCTGACACATGGGTATTAGATACCGGATGTGGAACTCATGTTTGCAATTCGTTGCAAAGGTTCAAAAGAAATAAACATTACAAGAAAGGAGACTATGTTTTGAAACTTCCAAATGGTTTGGAAATTGTTTTAAAATGTCTTGAATGCTCCTAGTTTGACTAGGAACATTATTCAAGTTTCCCTTATAAGACAATATGGTTTTGACTTAAAGTTTGCAAACATTGACATTTATATCGATGAATGACATGTTTTTACTTTAAAGCTATGCTTTCAAATGGTATTTATGAATTGGTTCACAATAATACATCATTTGATAGTTTGATGTACCAAGCAATCACCAAGAAACTCAAAAATGGATTTGAGTAAGACCTATCTTTGGCATTATCGCCTTGGTCATATAAACAGATGTCCCATGTAAACACTTCGAAATAATTGTCTTTTGGAAACAAATGGAATTGGTTCATTTGACATATGCGAATCTTGTTTAAAATGTAAAATGACTAAGAAACCCTTTAATGGGAAAGGGCAAAAGATTTATTAGGTATCATACATTCCGATGTATGTGATCCTTTTAAGCCAATGACTAGGAATGGTGAAAGATACTTCATTACTTTTACCAATAACTATAGTAGTTATGGTTATGTGTATTGCTGAGACACAAAGTTGAAGTTTTGAAATGTTCAAAGCCTTCAAAAGGTGAAGTTCAATATCAACTCAATTAAAGTTCTTCGTTCCGATAGAGGAGGAATCAAACTCTATTTGGATATGGTTCGATCTATGATGGCTAGGAGCGCATCATCTCTATCATTTGGGGTTACGCTTTGCTCTCCACAGCCCGTATGGCCCCAACCAAGAAAGTGGATACGACATCTTTTGAAATATGGCATGGAAGGGTTCCATCATTATCATATTTAAAAGTAAGGGGTTGTGAAGTTTATGTTGAGCTACACACCTCAAATAAATTGAAGGTCCGATCCACTAAGTGTATCTTTATAGAATATCCTAAAAATGGTATAGGATATTGATTCTACGATCCAACAGAGCAAAAGGCATTTGTTGCTCGAAAGGCTGAGTTCTTGGAAGCTAAGTTCCTTATGGAAGGAATTAGTAGAACAATGGAACTTGATGAGGATCAAGAACCACAAGCCAATACACGTTTGGTTGCTACTAGCACTCAACAAGAGGATTGTTGAAAATGATCAAGTGGTTGATCAATGATCAAGTGGTTGATCATTACACACAAAACGCTCGTAGATCTGGTAGAATTAGTAGTCCACCTGAAAGATATGAATTTTCATGGATGGATTCTACATGGTAGTTCGGGTGAACCTACCACATACCATGATGCAATGTCAAAATCCGATTGTGACAAATGGCTTGAAGCTATGAACGTAGAGATGCAATCCATGTATGATAACCAAGTTTGAGAATTGGTTGTGCCACCTCCTAACTCCAAAGTAGTTGGAAGTAAGTGGGTTTTCCGGAAGAAAACAGATATGCATGGTAACTTAGATACTTATAAAGCGAGACTTGTAGCAAAAGGTTTCAATCAAACTCAAAAGGTTGATTGTGATGAGACCTTCTCGCCTGTGGCGATGCTTAAGTCACAAAGGATATTATTTGCCATACCTGCATAATATGATTATGAGATTTGGCAAATGGATGTCAAAATGGCTTTCCTTAATGGATATCTTGAGGAAGATGTCTATATGGTTCAGCCTGAAGGTTTTGTCGATCCAAAACATCCTAACAAAGTATGTAAGTTAAAGAAATCAATCTATGGATTGAAACTAGCATCTAGAAGCTGGAATCACCGTTTTGATGAAGAGATTAGGGAATATGGATTCATCAAAAACGTTGATAAAGCTTGTGTGTATAAGAAGGCTAGTGGGAGCATTATTACTTTCTTAGTATTATATGTCGATGACATTCTACTATTTGGAAATAACATTCCAAACCTTGGAAGGTGTAAATGCCTGGCTTGGAAGTTGTTTTTCCATTAAGGATCTTGGTGAAGTCGCCTATATTTTGGGAATAAAGATCTATAGGGATAGATCAAGGTGCTAGATAGGTTTAAAACTAAAGTGCATACATTGACAAAGTCTTTAAAAGGTTCAAGATGGAGAACTCTATGAAAGGTTTGGTACCTATTCAAGAAGGGACAATATTGAGTGCGTCTCAATGTCCAAGCTCAAATAATGAGCAAGAAAGAATGAAAGAAATCCCATATGCGTCAGCTATAGGATTCATTATGTACGTAATGATATGCACTAGACCGGACAAATTATGCGCTTTAAGTATAACGAGAAGAAACCAGCGAGAAACGGTCATTGAGTGACTGTTATAAGTATATTGAAATACCTCAGAAGGACTAAGGATATATTTCTAATATATAGATCTGGTGAAAAGAACTCGTTGTAAAAGGTTACAGGGATACGAGTTTTGGAATTCGTTGTAAAGGGTTACATGGATACGAGTTTCTAAACTAATCGAGATGGTTCTCGATCACAATCAGGGTAGCATTGTCCACTACATAATCAGAATACTTCGCCGCTTCATTGATTGAGATAATTCATATGGATCAGCCACTTGAATTATTGCCGATCTAGGGGTAGTCCCTGCCATTAAGGCCCCAAGAGATCTTTGTGATAACGATAGTGTGATTGATCAAATCAAGGAACCTCGTGTACATCAAGAAACTAAACACATTAAGCGGAGTTTCAACTACATACGGGATGAAGTTGAAAAGGGAAAGATATGTATTCGCAAAATTCACACTGATCAAAATATTGCGGATCCACTCACGAAGCTCCTTGAATGGGCAAAGCATGAAAGGGTCATACTTGTGCCTTAGGACTTCGATATTCTAGTGATTGGATTTGATCTATTTTGTATTTGGATATTGGAACAACTATTATTATAACTCTTTATGGTATTTTGAGTTATGTTCCAATTTTAGCATGTTTAAATCCGTGAATAAGTTTCTTATTCTAAATGTCCGTGGTCGATCATACTTGTGGGAACAAATATGAATGTAAGACTATTATGAAATTGGATTGGTGGATATTCATTAGGTATGAATATAGAGCAAAGTGTTGCTGCCAAAGTTCATAGATATTTGTGGGATACAAATATTGGACTGACTCGCTCTCAAATATTACTGCATGGAATCATCTGTGATTGATCATAAGTAAATTTTAGTAAAGGAGAATATCATAGTATCCTCAGACCTGAGATACATATTGGGTCTTGATATTCACCAAATATTGTACCGTGACTTTTTTCTTTGCTGTTAGTAATATGACAGTACATAAGGCTAAGCTCAGGTGTGGTACAAGGTGATTGTGAGAGACGTATGTAGTCAAGATGGGATTTGTTCCTCTTATTCATTGAGAGTAAGATGTCTAAGGCTTGCTAAAGTTAAATCAACAGAGAGTGATCACTCTATGTCTCTGGATTTAACATGACATCTGTAACGAAAGGATAAATGATAGATTCACCTAAATCATGTTCAAGTAAGGGACTTGAAAGGGATGATGTTATTGAATGGCAAATATCGTCATACGTATTGGGGGTGGTAAAACGTAGTTAGGCGTCATTTACTGCTTGCATCAATCTTCTATGTATCTTGTGCAAGTGGGAGATTGTTGGACTCTGTATGCCCAAGACACATATTAAATTGATGTGGCTAGTACGTTATGATCCAAGTCGAGTCATACCTAAATACAAGCTAGACAAACACTCATATTATTTATTTGTGATATGATCAAACAAATAAATATTAACACTTACAATATTTAGAAATTGGTTTTCTAAATAATTACACTTGAGAAACCAATAAATTATATGGATAATTTATTTTGAGAGAATATTTTATTTTGTTATTTAATGTGTTAAATGACATTATAAAAGATTACATAAAGTCTTGCAAACATATGATGTGTTATATTTTATAAATGTTATAAAATATATACAAGACTTATATTTTATAAAAAATTGATTTTTTTAAAAGACTAGCCCCCCCCCCATGGGGTCTTCCCAAGAAGTTGTGGTCCAATCACATTTCATGCATTAGCATGGATCTTGATTGGGTGATCTTCCCTAAGTGGTTTGGTCCAATGGGATGACATGCATGTTGTCATACTTGCATGTGTTTTGATTGGGAGTTGGTGGTGGCAATATTCTCTCTAAGTTTATAAAGAATTTTATGGCAAAAATGCAAGAGAATGACTAGGAAAAACTCTCAAAAAATCGGCCAACAATGTGCAAGTTTTAGAAGATGAAATTCAAGTGTAAGACTTGAATTTAGTCTCTAAAAATCGGGTCATGTATGGTTGATCAAGAGGGGTTTTTTCAAGTTGATAATTCAAGTGCAAGAACTTAAGAAGATACTCTCTAATTTTCGGCCAAGGGGTTGGTTCCAAGAGGGGATCTTTCAAGTGAGTTGCAAGTGTTCAAATCCTAGCTAAACACAAGGTGTTTGTTGGAAGGCTTGGGGTATACAAGCTTGAGGTCTTCTACACTTGAAGGCAACCGTTCAAGAAGCATCATTCGTTTCATTTCTCATTACTCCTTGGAAGGTAGTATTCTAAACACCCTATGGTTGTTTTTATTTTTGATTGCATGCATGTTCGTATATGGATCCGAGGATTGGATTTTACATATAAAATGGGTTTATATCTTGTAAGTAACATGTTTTAAATAATTATTTCCGCTGCGTTTTTATTTTATATGGATAAAATACTTTGATAAACATGTGAAAAACCCAACAGTGGTATCAGAGCCGCTTATATGAGTGCATGCTTCATTGGATATGAAATTTTCGGGTTTTGGGTTTGGGTAAAACCCTATGGCCGAAATTTTCACTATGGTTATCCCTTTGTTTTTCAAGATTATAATATTACATGCATAAATGAATCTTGAAAAATTATTTCATTTGGATGATTATTTTGTTTGGACAAAAACCCACATTTTTCGGTTTTTCATTCTTGACCGAAAAATTGTAGGTTGTAAAAGGGAACCGTTTTGCTTCTTGAATTTTATATATTTGGATATATATTTTGGTGCATATAACCTAGCCATGACCTTGTGTTGAATGATTGTGTTGTGATTTATTTTATTTAATTATTCAATGGGTTGTAATAATTATTATTTTTGTTCTTCCATTTGTAAGATATGTAATTTATTTATTTTTATTTGGTATGTAAAATAAATAGATTAGGTGCATTTTATTTTTACTAGAAAAAATGTATTAGGATATTTTTTTTTGTAAAAGAAGATGCACACAAAAATGCGGTTTTGGTTTTGGCCAATTTCGGGCCTAAAGGACTTCATAGTTCTTAACGGGATTTTAGCCCAATAACCAAAACACATTTTCGGAGCCCAAAGGAGTTTGGAGCTGAATTAAAGTACATTTTGGAAGCTCAAAGAAAGTGGAGAAATCACAACACAAAAGGGAGACTTGAAGCATTTGGATGCGGGATCAAGTGGGAGTTCAACGACACATCGCTTGTGTCATTTTTCACCCCTTAGGAAGGACCTTTTGGCACACTTGTTTCGGCTAACAAGTGTGGTCAAAATAGTTGGCTATGGTTATGCACCTGTGGTCAAATTGATATGTGTGTTGTGCTTGTGTGGTTGTTTATTAATGTTGTTTGGATGATATGTTGATATGCATGCTTAACAAACTAATAATCAACAACAAGCTTAAAATTGGTTCTTTAAAAGATCATTAAAAATGGTTAATAAAAGGTTATTAAAAATTAATGATTTTATAATAAAATGGGTTTTATTAAAAAGAACCTTGAAAATTTGTTTTCTCAAAAGTACCAAGGATTTGAATGCAAGCAAATGTATGGTACATAAAGTTTTCTAAACTAGAATTTTGAAAAATCAAAATCCCTTTTATAAAACAAGTCAAACACCATCCTTTTATACAACACTCGAATCACTTGGGAACTCTTATTGTGGGATAAAGGTCACCTAACCACATTTGAGGGAACTTGTATATTCGAGGTGGGTTTACTATGTTTGTGGGATAAAGGTCACCTAACCACTTATGTGTATAAACTCACACGTGTGTGTAAGTTGGACGACTTGATTTGGAAACCATGAACTTAGGGTCACCGAAGCATGGGGAACAAAAGGTGTTGATGGGATTAAACATGCCAACTAAACATAAAGATGTTTAACCGATCCCATATGGCTAGAAGTTGCAAAGGGTTGCAATCGTCAAACGTTGACTACCTTGTTAATTTAAATAGAGGGATAAAGGTCACCTAACCAATATTTAAATGTAACGTTGGATTCTAGATTTTAATTATTAATTGTCTATGAGACATAGAAGTGTTTTAATGATTAAAATATAATAATATTGAAAATACTAAAATTGAACCTTGTAAAATTTTGTAGATGGCCGCTAACAATATTACCCAAACCGTCCGTAACCTATCATTGAAAACGATCCTAATCCCGATGAACATCTTATGGAAGATAAGGATGCCTATAACGATTGACTAAGTATATCTAGGATACTATGCAAGCCTCTTGCCTCATGTGAGGAATTATGATTTCCGTAATTCAAAGGGATTTTGAACATCATGAGCATACGACATGATTACCCAATTGTAGGAAATGTTCCAAAGGGTAGAACGCTTCGAAACGGTTCGAGTGCTTCATGCATGTCGAATGGAGGAAACCCAATCGGTCTCATCTTATGTCTTTAAGATGAAAAGCCACATTGATCGCCTCGAAAGGCCCAATATGTGTAAAAGGGTTTTATCCATTCTAGCGATCAATGAGGGTAGCAACAAGAAAGCGCATCACCCCGACACCAAAGCAAATGTTGAAAATGGAAACGGGTAATTCAAAGGGAAATGATTAGAAAGACTAAAGCGAAACCACCGAAACCAAAAGAGAAGAAGGCAAAGGTTGCCATGAACGATCCATGCTTTGAGTGTGGAGAGATAGGGTATTTAAATAGGAATTGTCCAACCTATCTCAAAGAGTTGAAAAACAAGAGGGATGCTAGGCAAACCTCAGGTACAATCTTAATGATACATATTGACCTTAATGTTATTTCTTCTGACACATGGGTATTAGATACCGGATGTGGAACTCATGTTTGCAATTCGTTGCAAAGGTTCAAAAGAAATAAACATTACAAGAAAGGAGACTATGTTTTGAAACTTCCAAATGGTTTGGAAATTGTTTTAAAATGTCTTGAATGCTCCTAGTTTGACTAGGAACATTATTCAAGTTTCCCTTATAAGACAATATGGTTTTGACTTAAAGTTTGCAAACATTGACATTTATATCGATGAATGACATGTTTTTACTTTAAAGCTATGCTTTCAAATGGTATTTATGAAGTGGTTCATAATAATACATCATTTGATAGTTTGATGTACCAAGCAATCACCAAGAAACTCAAAAATGGATTTGAGTAAGACCTATCTTTGGCATTATCGCCTTGGTCATATAAACAGATGTCGCATGTAAACACTTCGAAATAATTGTCTTTTGGAAACAAATGGAATTGGTTCATTTGACATATGCGAATCTTGTTTAAAATGTAAAATGACTAAGAAACCCTTTAATGGGAAAGGGCAAAAGATTTATTAGGTATCATACATTCCGATGTATGTGATCCTTTTAAGCCAATGACTAGGAATGGTGAAAGATACTTCATTACTTTTACCAATAACTATAGTAGTTATGGTTATGTGTATTGCTGAGACACAAAGTTGAAGTTTTGAAATGTTCAAAGCCTTCAAAAGGTGAAGTTCAATATCAACTCAATTAAAGTTCTTCGTTCCGATAGAGGAGGAATCGAACTCTATTTGGATATGGTTCGATCTATGATGGCTAGGAGCGCATCATCTCTATCATTTGGGGTTACGCTTTGCTCTCCACGGCCCGTATGGCCCCAACCAAGAAAGTGGATACGACATCTTTTGAAATATGGCATGGAAGAGTTCCATCATTATCATATTTAAAAGTAAGGGGTTGTGAAGTTTATGTTGAGCTACACACCTCAAATAAATTGAAGGTCCGATCCACTAAGTGTATCTTTATAGAATATCCTAAAAATGGTATAGGATATTGATTCTACGATCCAACAGAGCAAAAGGAATTTGTTGCTCGAAAGGCTGAGTTCTTGGAAGCTAAGTTCCTTATGGAAGGAATTAGTAGAACAATGGAACTTGATGAGGATCAAGAACCACAAGCCAATACATGTTTGGTTGCTACTAGCACTCAACAAAAGGATTGTTGAAAACGATCAAGTGGTTGATTATTACACACAAAACGTTCGTAGATCTGGTAGAATTAGTAGTCCACCTGAAAGATATGAATTTTCATGGATGGATTCTACGTGGTAGTTCGGGTGAACCTACCACATACCATGATGCAATGTCAAAATCCGATTGTGACAAATGGCTTGAAGCTGTGAACGTAGAGATGCAATCCATGTATGACAACCAAGTTTGAGAATTGGTTGTGCCACCTCCTAACTCCAAAGTAGTTGGAAGTAAGTGGGTTTTCAGGAAGAAAACGGATATGCATGGTAACTTAGATACTTATAAAGCGAGACTTGTAGCAAAAGGTTTCAATCAAACTCAAAAGGTTGATTGTGATGAGACCTTCTCGCCTGTGGCGATGCTTAAGTCACAAAGGATATTATTTGCCATACCTGCATAATATGATTATGAGATTTGGCAAATGGATGTCAAAATGGCTTTCCTTAATGGATATCTTAAGGAAGATGTCTATATGGTTCAGCCTGAAGGTTTTGTCGATCCAAAACATCCTAACAAAGTATGTAAGTTAAAGAAATCAATCTATGGATTGAAACTAGCATCTAGAAGCTGGAATCACCGTTTTGATGAAGAGTTTAGGGAATATGGATTCATCAAAAACGTTGATAAAGCTTGTGTGTATAAGAAGGCTAGTGGGAGCATTATTACTTTCTTAGTATTATATGTCGATGACATTCTACTATTTGGAAATAACATTCCAAACCTTGGAAGGTGTAAATGCCTGGCTTGGAAGTTGTTTTTCCATTAAGGATCTTGGTGAAGTCGCCTATATTTTGGGAATAAAGATCTATAGGGATAGATCAAGGCGCTAGATAGGTTTAAAACTAAAGTGCATACATTGACAAAGTCTTTAAAAGGTTCAAGATGGAGAACTCTATGAAAGGTTTGGTACCTATTCAAGAAGGGACAATATTGAGTGCGTCTCAATGTCCAAGCTCAAAGAATGAGCAAGAAAGAATAAAAGAAATCCCATATGCGTCAGCTATAGGATTCATTATGTACGTAATGATATGCACTAGACCAGACAAATTATGCGCTTTAAGCATAACGAGAAGAAACCAGCGAGAAACGGTCATTGAGTGACTGTTATAAATATATTGAAATACCTCAGAAGGACTAAGGATATATTTCTAATATATAGATCGGGTGAAAAGAACTCGTTGTAAAAGGTTACAAGGATGCGAGTTTCGGAATTCGTTGTAAAGGGTTACATGGATACGAGTTTCCAAACTAATCGAGATGGTTCTCGATCACAATCAGGGTAGCATTGTCCACTACATAATCAGAATACATCACCGCTTCATTGATTGGGATAATTCAAGGGAAATATTCTGGATGATAAATCATAATTTCTGCATAATATTTCAATGTCATATTGCTGATTATAGCTGAATTTAAATAAATTATGCGCTTAAAGTGCGTTTCGGGTGCTTTTTAGTGCGTATTTTAGCTTTCGTAATGTCTATAAATAAACCCTTGTATGTACTCTTGGGTTTTAATGTATTCTTGTCGTTGGACCTACACCTAGGCTCCAATTCTACTGTCTAACTGCTTTCTGCAGTTTTGTTGACACAATGTGCCTTACCGGTGAGTTTACTAGTATTTCTGACGCAACGCCCTCGTTTATGCATAAAGCAATATTTTGTAGTATAAAATGTGCATGAATTCACTTGCATGGAATTCAGAAATTTATTTTTCTGGTAAACTAGATCGTGCATAGTCATTAAAGCACAGATTACTGTTTATTTAGTGTACGGAATGTACGGAAAAGTGACGGTTGTCACAGTCAAGGTGTTGGCCAATTCCACCGCATTGTCAATTGTGCGGGGTCTCGCAGCTTTGACTATGTCGCGAATCTCGCTAATTAGTCCCCAGATATAGCGAGAAATAAGCACCGGTTCTGGCGAGGCCAGAGTTGGTACAATTCTAGCATACTCGAAAAATTTCAAAGTATATCCCCGACAATCAACATCCACCATCCGGTGATTCAGAAACTTATTTGTCATTTGTTCCTTTTCGTAGGCGGGACAAAATTTTCTTTCCATCAATTCCCTAAATTCCTCCTAGCTCATGGCGTAAGCCACGTCACTTCCCTTGGCTTGTAGCACCGTGTTCCACCATTCTAACGCTTCTTCCTTGAAAAGGTGGGATGCATACATAACCTTGTCTTCTTCTGCACATTTACTGATTTTGATTACTGCTTTGGTCTTTTCTAACCAACGCAGCGCGGCAGTTGCCCCTTCATTGCCTGCAAATTCGACTGGCTTACAGGCAAGAAATTCTTTATAAGTGTAACCAGGGGTTGCAACTTTCATTTTCTTGAGTATTTGGGCTTGAACCACATTATTGTCGTATGTCACACCCCGACCACGTGAGACAACGAAACGTGGCGGAAACGTCGGGGAGTGTTGTAACAGAATTAATTGTTTCAAATCCATGGCAATTAAAGTTTCGTTTTATTAATCAAACATGAGAGTTTACATTGTTTTAAACAAGAAACAAAGAGTACATAACAAAAATTAACTAGTTCTTGATTCGTTTTAAGTCACTAAGGCACAAGTCCGCCTAAGTATGTCTTGATAAGTCCTATGCATCATCTCCTGAAAACACATGTGAAAATAGGTACGTCAGCATAAAAATGCCTGTGAGATACATAGGTTTTGAGAAAATAGGATTCATGACTTATGTTTGAGAAAATGTTTAGTCATGAACCTTGTAATTTGCTTTGTCTTGTAAATCATTTGAAAAACGATAAGATCAGATGATATGTATAAATAAGAGAATAATGTATGGTTAAATGAATAACCATGTAAGATAAGTTTGTATAAGATAAGTTGTTTGTAAATCAATGTCTTGTGAAAAGTATGTTATTTGTATAAAATGTTATATGTCTCAAACTGAAATGATTCAAATAACGCTACGATATGTAATACCATACAAACACTTATATATAGGAAGTACCAGCGGCGTATCCACCATGCTTGTATCATATTACACACGCCTCGTTACTTAATCACTTACTCAAACCAAACTACCAAAGTAAAATGTTCATGTCTGGTGTAAATCATGTAACGTGTATCCAAAAATGTAAGCATGTGATGAATAAAAAATGTACTAAGTATGCAACAAAGGACATACATAGCATAAAGTGTATTGTATAACAATGTACTAAGTACGCACACAATGGGCATACATAGCATAAAATGTAATGTAAAACAATGTACTAAGTACGCACACAATGGGCATACATAGTATGTAATGTAAGGCAATGCAATGTACTAAGTATGCACACAATGGGCATACATAGCATGTAATGTAAGGCAATGTACTAAGTACGCACACAATGGGCATACATAGCATGTAATGTAAGGCAATGTACTAAGTACGCACACAATGGGTGTTAGGACCGGTTTGACTCCGAAACGATTGCGAAACGAACGTGAAACGTGCGGAATCCGTACACGAACGTGACCTAAACACACATGACGTAATATAAACGTGATCCTTTGATAAAATCTGATAACGTACAGCACCTGAATCACTAACAATAAACTTTCTCTCTCTAGCTTTCTCTCTCTAACCTTTAGCTCTCCAAGATGTGAAAATGGCAAAAGTTCTAAACTAGAAGCCCTAGAGATCTATTTATAGGCCAAGGCATTTAATGAGGAATTTCATTAATTACAATTATGCCACCTTGCCTTTTTGACTAACTAAATCTAAAATAACAATGTAACTCTCGTTTTCTTCAGTTTTCCACTACGGACTAGATTGACGGAGGCGATAGACAAATAATGCACTAACAGACTCCCCCTTGGATATTGCTGTAGTCAATCTATAGTCAAGATCGTAGCGACTTTTCTTTCTCTTTCTCTCTTTGAATCTTCTCGAACAGAATCCCGGTGGATCTGTCTTCAGTTTCAGCTTTTCCTCTTTTCTGTAGACTCTTTTCTTCATCAGGCTCCCCCTTTCGTCAAGCTTCCGTGCTTTGGGATCAACACCTTGCTTTCCGTATACAAGCTCCTCCTTGCTTTGAGCTCGTCTTCAGACTCCCCCTTAGACTCAGCTTCCGGGATCGTAGTCTGGACTATCATCTGCAATTTCTCAAACATTTATAAGTAACAACATTTTAGACTATCCAGAAATTGTAACCTGGCAATTCCAATCAAATTCTCTAATCCACTCCTCCTATCAACAAACTTTATAGATTTGGCAATGTTAAAGAATCCAACTCCCTCACAGTTAATCATCCAAGTTCAAGTTAATGACCTTGGAGATATCACAAACTGTTTTTGAAATTTTTGATTTTAAATCAAGTTTCAAATTAATGAACTTGTTTCATTTTCAGAAACACAATCAGCATACTTAGATTTTGAAACTCAGCACTCAGACATCAGTCGTCGAAAATAAATCAGAATAAAAAATCTTTTTGTATTTTCTGAAAATATAAAGCAGTAAAGAAATATGTACAAACATATTTACAAACAATATTTTTGTTTGAGTATGCGTCAGAAGATCATATCAGTTTTTGACAAATCACAAGTACCGTTGAGCTTAAAATCACTTTATGCATTAAACAATTCACTTAGATTGTCGATATACTTGTCCACTTAAATTTTCACACAAATTTCAACTGATTCAGGATACGAATTAGATATTTTAAGAACTTAAACCTATTCATGTGTCCCACCTCTTGAATATACTCCCGTATCCAGAATCCCAATAATCAGTCTTACAGGTGAGAATACTACAATGATATCTGTATATAAATTAGGTATGCGAGGGCCAAGGGATCTCAGATCGATACTTCCGTATACGCAGAGAGATATCAGCTTCGACTTTTCAGTATGTCCCCTTTAGAGGATCTTTTTGCTTACAACAGCAGCGACTATCAATTTTTATTGTTTCATCAGCATGCTGAGGGTTTAATGCTATGTTTCAAGCATTTGCAGAAAGTATTAGCCAAGGACTAGGTCAGAACTACCGTTCAGCAGAAGTCCCGGAATAATACCCCAGATATCATTGAGTATAAAGACCTAGTATATCAGATTAAGAGACATTTCAAACGAAATTTCAGGGGTTACCTATATATCCAAGTAGTGTTCCCCACAAAATAAGCAAGTATTTGAATTTAGGTTTATATCCCGAAAAAGTTTACTAAATGTATAAAAACCTACCGACACATCCACGGTGAGATCGTTTAACACATTTAAACTTTCCAATTCTTTAGCATACTGTAACCGTCTACTGATGTACTATCATTTCCTCTTTTTACGCAAAAACTCAAAATTTTTAATTTTATCATGTTTTTGACTTTTTCAAATTTTCAATGTTTTTGTATTTTCTAACAATATTACTCCCCCTAAAATGCAAAACCATTTAAAGAAAATTTGACAACCAACACTGATAGCTTTGTCTCGCCATCCATTTTCTGCTTCAAGTGCTCTGATTTGCAGAAAAACTAACGTAAAGTACCCCCATGATTTACAACCCATTGATCTTAACAGTTTAAAAAACCGTTTTTCAATCTGATGAAAATAATCATGTTTGTTCAGCCGTGAGGGTTTCGGCATATTCAGTCACAACATATTTTTGTAATTTTTGAATATTTGACAAAAATTAAAAGCAAACATATTGTTGGTTTTTCAAAATTTTCAAATTTTTAGGGTTTTTGAAATATTTTTTATTTATGTACAGAATGAAAATAAACTTCCTGTTTCAACCAACACAGGATCCAGCAGCCTCTTCTCCTCGTTGTGTCAGGCTGCTCCAACCTCCAATTTCACAATTTTTGAATTCCATGAGCACCTGCACATTCAACTAACTGAATTACTTGAACAATTTAGCCCAGGTCTGTTGAACCTTAGGCATTTCAACACAATAATTTTCATTCAGTGCTGGAAATTCTTTGTCATTCTTCACAAAAACTTTCTCAATTTTAACTTCAATTTTCTCATCTTTTACCAACTCAACTTGTTTCTTAACAGACCATGTCTGACCTTTTGGTGTTCCTCGTTTGTAAAAATGTGAATCTTTTTGAACATTTTGATTTTGAACAACAACTCTTGGTTTCCAAAACTCTTGAGGTTTTGTCATATCAACTGTGGTTTTCCAACTTTGTGTTGTTCTGAATCTGGGTGTGTGAGAATTCCAGGTCTGTCTTGAATCAAACCTGTTCGAGTCTGATTTCCAGTTTTGATTCGAAGCAAACTTGTTTGTGTTATACCTCCAAGTTTGTTTTGAGTCAAATCTGGTTGACCTTTGTCTCACATTCTCAGATTTTTGTTTCTTAGCATCAAACTTCTTTTTGTCAACATCCACAAGTTTTAGATTAGGACACTTGCGTGCAAGATGTCCTTTTTGATCACATTTGAAACATGTTCTCATGGACACATCTTTGACCTGTAATTGTTGCTTTTGCTTTTTAGCAAAGAATTCATCATTAGACTGTTTCATTTTGAATTCTTTTTCTTTTTCTAAGCTACCTCCTTGAACAAAACTCATTTTTGTCTGAAAATTCGGAGTTTCATTTCTTTTCCAACTTTGTTTCTTCTTATAACCCAACCCAACCTTCATGTTTTTCTTCTTGTAACCAGGTTTGTTATACGAACCTCTATGACTCTTACCAGCAAACTTTGAAATCTCAGACTTCTCAATCTCAACCATTTTGAAAACTTTGTCAACCTTTTCTGAAATCACATTCTGAATCGGGAATACAACATCTAAGAATAATTTGTCCGATCCAATCATGGTATAAACCAATCCTTTTGAATCATCATTCAAATTTTCCTCGGATTTTGTGTTTTTCAGATAACCATCATGAATATTTCCTTCATCTTCATCCTGTGATTCAGATTTACCTGTATCAACCGACTCTTCTTTCAACACACTTTCAACAACTTTACCTACCACCTCTGAATCATGAGAATCATCAGATTTGGAATAGGTTATGTCAATGTTGTCTGGCAATTGATCTACCATGTTGAAAGCTTTTTCGACCTTTTCCTCATCATAAAATGCAAATTTTCCCGGTGGTGGAACTTGATGAAACTCTGAGCCAATGCCTTTCTTGTTCTGCTCAGACTCACCATCACCCGGTTTTATATTGAAAATTCTTTCAAGCACATATGACGACACGTGGTAACTCTTTAACTTGTTGTTATCCTGTTCTAAATCAGCAATCTGTCGCTTTAACTTAGCAACATCCTCAATATAGGAATTAACAACATCTTGTTTTATAGAATACATTCGTTTAAGCTCTTTGGTTGTTTCAGACATATAATTCATTCTTGATTGAGCATATTTCATTTCATCTTTTACTTTATCATATGACTCTTTCGTAATCTGATATGATAATTTCATTGAGTCATATTCCTTTTTCATTTCTTGACAAGCAATTTCTTTTTGTTCACATTCATCTGTCATTTTCAAAACATTTTCTTTCAAAACTTCATTTTCTTTCTCTAATTTGTTACATTTTTCTGAAAGTTTTTCATCATTTTCTTTAAAAACTTTTTCTTTTTCCAGCATTTCTTTGCATTTTTCTTTGAAAATCTTTTCAATTTTTGTGAACTCAAAATCTCTTGTTCTAAATTGCTCATCTTTTTCAGTACAAGCTCTGCACGGTTCCATGCATTTCTTGCACTGATCAATCTGTTTTAAATTTTCAAAATCAGAATTTACCTCAGTGATTGGCACTTCGGTGTTTTCAGCAATCTCTGTCTGTTCAGCAACATCTTGCTTCTTTTCAACACTAACTTCATTACCAGCATCACCAACTTTCAAATTCTCATTCTTTTCTTCTATCTTCACCTCTTCATTCACTACAACTTCTTCACTTTTGATTTCCTTCACAACTTCAACTTCAACAGTTTCTGCTTTAACCTCTTCAGCAACTTTCTTCAGATTGTTTACCATTTCTTCAACATTCTTCTTCATTCTCTCTTCATCCCTTTTTCTCAAACACGATAACATGGCATATCTGATATCCTTTTCATATTGCTTAGCATATTTTTCATCTTTCAATACTCTTCTATAGTATTCAGCTCTCAACGGGACAGCAAGAAGAACATCATCGAAGATTATGTCTTTCTTGGGAACAACCGGTTCTCCTTCTCTGTTATAGTAGCATTCTCTTTTTTTATCCCATCTTTTGCTACCAACAGCCATCTCATACTCCTCCTGCATATCATCCATTCTATTTAAAACCACATTTCTTTCTCTGTAAGTCTTCTCACTTAAGATCTCTTCCCGAGTTTTCTCTTTGATCTCAACTTTTTCTTCATGGACTTCAGCAATGTCTTTGTCTTTGTTTTCATCTTGAATCTCAGCAACAAAAACAAACTTTCTTTCTTTTGTCATAGCTCTCCCGTGAGCTGTTTTACGAACATTTTCTAAGCGATCTTCTTCTGGACAAACTGTGCTCCAGTCAAATCCTTCATCATCGTGAATTACAAAACAAGCTCTTGATCTAGATTTATCTTCAATCAACTTTGGTTCTTCTCTGCTTCGATGGTAAATCGCCTTTCGATAATAATCATCGTTGAAAGGACGTTCACTTCCTTCACCAACTTCAGAATTTCTGCATTCTCTTTTGAAATGACCCTTTTGCTTGCATTTAAAGCAGGTCACTTTTGATTTGTCAAATCCAAGCTTTGTTGACGCACCTCCAAGAGATTGTTTCCCGGTAATCTCCATGTACCTCTGAGCTCTTCGAATACAACTAGCTAAACACCAACGGATGTCAATGAGCTCCATCTCTTCCGGATCAATCTGGTCGTAGTCTTCTTTGGTCAATTCGGAGTTTCCAATTTTGCCAGCTACTAGACCTTCATATGACTCCAAAACAGATGCAAGGAAACTCATTTGCTGCTTCGCTGCATTGATGCTCATTGCAGGAGAATTCTTCAGTTTAAGAGCAATGTTGCACAGAATTTCTTCAGAATCATCAGAATTTGTCTTTGAAGATGAAGATGAATGATATCCAGAATGATGACTTGTTGACATTGTTGGTGGTTCTTTCATCTTTTCACCACTAAATGCTGTTTTAGGTGAACCAACGCCTTTGTCAGAAAGCACACTGCTTTTGTAGTACAAGCCAACGTTCTGTTGATGTGAAGAATCAGTCATCTTGTTTTGCTTTTGTAGCTCCAGATCATGACTTTCAATCTTTTCAAACAAAGCATCAAGAGTAATATTATCATACACAGCATCATTTTTCAAAATAAAAACAAACGTTTGCCACTGATCAGCTCGTGGTAACGCTTCAATCACTTTGTCTATCAATTCCTCTCTTGTTTTGTTTATCTCTAATCTTTCCAATTCAATTTTTAAATGACAGAATCTCTCAATCATTTGCCTCACCGACTCTCCTTTTATGTTATCAAACAGATCAAATTCTTTCTTTAATAAAGCGATTTTGTTCTTTTTAATCTGTTTACCCCCTTCAGCTTTAACACGTAAAGCTTCCCAGACAGACTTAGATGACCCGTCATGAGTTAGTAAAGCAAAAATATCGTTTCTGATTGCAGACTGGATCAATGCTATCATTCTCTGTTCAGCTCCAAATTCAGCTTTATCTTCTCTAGTAAACTTTTTGAATACAAGATCTTCGCCTTTATCGTCTTTTGGTTTTTCATACCCATACTCCAAGCAAAACCAACTTTCATGAGCATACGCCTTCGCCCAGTTGATGAAACGTTCTTTCCACCAGGTATAATCCTCAATACTATCAAGAGCTGGTGGCTTTGAATGAGTTCCGTAAAAATTATCATTCTTGATATTTTCATTTAGCACTTTAGAAATGGTTTTTGGTGTAATATTTGAAGCCTCAGACGATTCGGTTGCGAATGCGTTGTAAAACGTATTAAAGAATTCCTCAGCCATAATGCAAACCTTGATTCACCTGAAACAAACAAACAAACAATCAGTATACACAATAATATCCTGAAACAGACTGATACACAGTTGTCGTGAAATAATCTCAACACAAAATTTCACTTTTCAAGCGAAATAGCGAACTCAAACGAAAACCCAAGTTGAATTGAAATCGGACTTCAAACGAAATCTTTTAACCAACAACTTCAAGCGAAATCAATCACTCAACAGCTTGAAGCGAAATCAGTTAGACAACAGTTTTCAAGCGAAATCAGCTAGTCAACATCTTTCAAGCGAAATCAGCTAGTCAACAGCTTTCAAGCGAAATCAGCTAGTCAACAGCTTTCAAGCGAAATCAGCTGTTAATCAGTTGAAGCGAAATCAGGTGTTCTGTCTTGAAGCGAAATCAAGTGTTCTTCTGTTCAAGCGAAATCTCAAACTGATGAGTTCTGAAGCGAAATCTCAAACTGATGAGTTCTGAAGCGAAATCTCAGTTCTGAAGCGAAATCAATCAAGCGAAATCTAACTGATTAAGGATTTCGCTTGAATTTCAAGCGAAACCTTGCTGTAATCTTGCTGTTTCAAGCGAACCTCGCTGACAGTTACGAAATCGGTCAGAAAAACATGAAATTCTCCTAAACGACAACGAATTTTGATCTGAAACTTGGTAGGATTGTTTAACAACTATTTTTGCACATCATACTAAAATATCATCTGATTCGGACCAGTAAAACCCGTTCAATTTGACGAAAAACTGTGAAAAACGTGATAAATGTGAAAAATATGAAGAAATCGGTGAAATTCGGATCTGAATCTGCTGAAATCAGGTACGAATCAATGTGTTTGATCAAGCAATCGAGCTCCTAGCTCTGATACCACTTGTTAGGACCGGTTTGACTCCGAAACGATTGCGAAACGAACGTGAAACGTGCGGAATCCGTACACGAACGTGACCTAAACACACATGACGTAATATAAACGTGATCCTTTGATAAAATCTGATAACGTACAGCACCTGAATCACTAACAATAAACTTTCTCTCTCTAGCTTTCTCTCTCTAACCTTTAGCTCTCCAAGATGTGAAAATGGCAAAAGTTCTAAACTAGAAGCCCTAGAGATCTATTTATAGGCCAAGGCATTTAATGAGGAATTTCATTAATTACAATTATGCCACCTTGCCTTTTTGACTAACTAAATCTAAAATAACAATGTAACTCTCGTTTTCTTCAGTTTTCCACTACGGACTAGATTGACGGAGGCGATAGACAGATAAATGCACTAACAATGGGCATACATAGCATAAAATGTAATGAAATCATGTACTATAAATGTACTAATGAACATAGCAGGTATATGATGTGAAAGCATGAAAGTAACAAGTAGGCACATGTGTTCCACCCCAAAACGTTTGGAAAACAGTAAAAGAGGGGTCTATGTACTCATTTGAGATTGCTCAGAAGTCCTAAGATAACCACCAAGCAATGCTAGAGATCACGGAATCAAACGGCACCTAATATAGGTAACTATGTTAATAAACCGGACCTATATCGGAGGATCAGATAGAATGAGGGCTCGTAAACCAAATGAGTATGGAGACTCGTGTAATATGGTTTAACAAAGCCTACATACTAAATGAGACCTAACATAAGTGCTTACGACCCATTACGACCCGTTTAGGTAGCTTATGCTACTTTAACGCGTCGTTCGCGTGAAACGCGTTCGGACCGCCTAACTAGTCCTATGACAAGTAGAATATGCCTTAACATGTTTAATATTGTTGATAAATCAGTTTAGAGGTCATAGTTTATGTTACATATGTTTAAAATGAATTTTGGCATCAAAGGGGTATTTTGGTAATTTACCTAAGGCATATAAACTACCTATCATACAACTACTTAAACGAAGCGACCATAAGGTATAACCTCAGAAGGTTATTCCCTATATACTATGGTCACCTAATGTGTTTGGTCGGATCCTAATGATCGACCAAATGGGTCGGGTTCGAAGGTATAAGCGATTTATTAGATCGCTTACCCTTACGACCCTAGACAACGTGGTAATCAGTAGGCATAGTCACAAAGAACTATAACCATCGTGATTACAATCACGTTGCGAAGTTCAAACGAACTTCGCATTGACCATAAACTGGTCAACGCAGAAAGTCAAACAAAGTTTAACTTTCGGACTCGAAAAGCAATAAAAGAACGAAGGAACACTTACGAAGGGTCCCCGAATGCTAATCTTGATCCAAGTAGCTCAGGTATGAAACAATGGTTTCAACTTAGAGCACATAAGATCAGATTCTTGTGAGGAATGAGTGAACATAAGGTGGGTATTTATAGTTTTCGGTTCACCGTTAGGATCGTTTCTTGGAAAAGAGGGAATGATCTCGCCCGTACACTTGTCGGAATGTTGTGGTAACTGATTTTGCCCACCACAAGAGATTAACATGTGGCACTTGGCCTTTGGAAAGGGTTAAAGGCTGGAAACAGGCTGTGAAAAACATTTTGCTGCATCTGGCCCCTGCTTACAGACCTCAACATTATCAGTGTTGAGGTCCGTAAGGACCTTGCAGACCTGAATCTTTCAAAAATGGCAGAACAGGCCCCTGTGCGCGTATCGTCGTGTTTTGGCACTTCTAACACCCTTCAAACCCAATTTCAAGCTCCACAATGATGTTAAAGTATAGGGAACTTAAAATGTGCTCAAAAATATCTCGGATGTCGGTTCGTTTGGCCGTACGGTTGCGTTGTTCGGTTAATTACGACGGAATGCGCATAAGCACGAAAAACGATCCAAATGACGCGACGAATGGATTTTTCTCATGCTAAACACTAAAATAAAATATTTTTGTGCTTACATAAATTTTTGGATGTCCGGAGGTATTCAGAACGTAAGTTATGCGCGAAAGTGCAAACTTGTGCACTTTTTGACACTTTTAGTCCCTGAATGACCCAAAAGTTTATTTTAGCATACCGAACCCATCAAAGCCTATTTCTAAGCTATATAAAGGATATTTAAGGTGTGTTTAACTTATGGTCATTTTCCAGAATGTTCGTTACAGTTCAAATTGGCATACTTTCGCAGTTTGTCAACTTTAGTCCTTGTAAGCGATTTAACTCGATTTTGCCATAGCAAAGCCTTCAAAACTTATTTCTAAGTTATGTAAAGGTTATTTAAGGTATGTTAAGCCTATTTCACTATTCCGGAGTGTTCGTTGCATTAAAATGGTTATATCTACGCATCAGAGCGCGTATAACCCTCCAGAAAGCGATTTAAAGCTTGAAATCGAACAAGATTTGATATGTGCAAACGATACACATATTTTTACAAATCCCAAGTATGAAATACAATATTTCATTGGTTTGGAATTTGTTTGATGGTTGAAGTGACACAGGTGTCACATCGTAATTGCCGCCTCCATTCACACTGTTACTAAAATTATCGTAGCGAGTACGTTTGCGATTGTTGGCTTGCGAAGGTTCAACAGGGTTTTTAACAGCAGCAACAATTTCCGGGATAGCATTGGCTATTCCCTGAGCAAGGATATTTTCTATATCTTGCCTATTAAGAAAATGGTCTTCATTATTTTGTTCGGATTGGTTAACTTCATTTACCGGTTGGTTGTCCGTGTTTTCCATCTGAATCATTAACAATATATGCAAATTATTGTCACAAAATGGATAGCAATCAAACACAATAGAGCAATCACAGAAACAATTAAGTCAACACGTATAGCGAAAATTGTCGACCTTGCGACTTTCATATATTTTTATAATAGTATGCGTCGATACAAACCATCTATTTTACAAAAGTTTTATTTTTCGTTATTATTATACATTGTTATATATATATATATATATATATATATATATATATTCTCTACATATTATTATTATATAATCACACAACCACAGTTAGCTGGCCTTTCAGAAACGACGCTCCATCTCGTCGTATTTCCAGGTGATGTTTTCCCCCATTTCCCGAATCCGGTTGCCCGCATCCACCAGCTCCTCGCCGTAGCGGCGTAACTCGGCAACGTTTTCTGCGCTCATAGGTGGGAATGGTGCAGGTTCAGGATCAAACTAGGGAAAGTAAACATTGGGATTATTCATGAAATTCTGAAAGTGCCAGTCGCTCGTCCACCACTCTTCCAGCTGGCCTGTAACAGGTTGTGGGTTGACAATAGGGTCTGGAATAGCAGGTTCAAGGTTAATTAGAAGTTGTGATTGGGCAGGGAAATTGAAAAGGTTCTCATCGGCAGGTCCGATGAGGTCACAATTCGCCAGTTTTCGATCAAGATCCTCCCAGGGTGGCATTTCCTGGGCTTGCCCGAAACTTTCCCCAATCTCCTTTCCTTTCCCTTTGTCTTTCGGATCCTCAATCTTTTTCACCTTCTGGGCCGCTGGCTTCTTCCTATGTCCGCGTTTCCAGTCCAAGATTCTCCTCCTCTTTTTAGGCTTTGGTTTCTCCTGTGGCTGGGCCTGGAACATTATTGGCTCCTTAGTATCTGCTTGATAGCCGGATTGGGTCCCGGATGTATCCATATCGGTGGTATGGATAGTAAAGTTTCGGAGTGCCTCCGACAGTTCATTCATGCTGTTGGCACACATGAAGAAACACACAAAATTTTAAGTTAAAGTTTTACTTATTAAATTAAATTCTCACAGAATCACAAAATGGCAATCTGAAAAATTAAGTATTCCTAAATACTTAATTACCACCTTTTTCTGTCACGGCCCCGACCCGGTTTTACCCGGTTCAGAAGCCGTGGAACAGAAACCCGTGGTATTGGTGTTTAATTAGGCAGCGGAAAATTTAACAGGATCGTTTAAACTGAAAACACCCATTTATTTCATTTCAACTTTCGGGACAAACCCCGTAATTTACAATAAAGGAATTTCTCAGGGAAACTTCCTATTTACAGAAAACATGTTTATTTATTTACTAGCCACTTTATCCAAGCTGGTAGTGCTACGCTGTACTTTTCCTTGTTCAGAGTAAATCACCTGAAACATGTTTAAAAAGATTTTATCAGCGGGGAAATACTGGCGAGTCATTCAATTTGCACAAAACGACACCTTGTTATAAATTACAGTATTAAGAGCGATTACAATTGCCTCTATCTTATAATTAGCTGGTTCAGTTGTCACTCGACCGGATCTATGACTGTGGTCATATCACTATTGGATCCTTTTACCCAAAAGTGACGTGTATCACTATTTAGGTCCTTTCACTTAAAGCTGATAAAACAGTAGTCATTGTGCACAATACCCCACTTACTGCCAGTAATTTAAGATAACAAAGACTTAATCCCTGTAACATATAACTGGAAAACATTTAGGTATTGTAAAGCACTTTTTATAAAAAGAGAATGACTCACATTGCAAGTTTACTAGACAGATTTTGCCTACTGATTTAGCCTTGTAACCTAATTAAATAATGCCAACGAAACTAGGTTAGTAACTTAATACAACATTTACGATCAGCTCACGAAATCAAAACCTCACGACGAATGACAAAGTATAGCCCGAATTCGGGCAACACTTAAACATCCATCGGATCGGTTTCAATCGATCGGACATTGTATCGTTGCAGTGATCGAGTTATTACCCCATAATCGTAGCAGAAAGATGGTGATTTTGATGAATTTCTCGAGCACAGACGAAATGCCCATGCACGTCCCATTTATAGCTGAAAATTGGGTTTGTCGCGACCCGCTTAGACTCAAATAACATCTTACGCGGCCCGCGAGGGCCACCCTAGCTATGGCTAGGGCTGCCGTGTCACACCCTAGGTCTGCCACGTGTCTGACACGTGGCCTAAAGCTTATTCGGAGATTAGCCTAGCTGTCGCGCCCCGCGTAGACTATCCTTAAGTCTTACGCGGCCCGTGACAGACCAATAAAATTGAATTTCTTGATTTTTCACAAGGATTAGGGTTTTAGGGGTCCGGGTTTTCACTTACGGAGTGTTGTGGGGCATTTTTGGAGGTCCTTACAGTTTCCAAATCTGTTGTGGCATAACTTTGGGTGTCGTCGGTTTTGCTTTCCAAGTTTTTTTTTGAATCAAACTTGATTGGCTTCTGATTTTCAACCTCAACTTTCTTTTTCTCAATACCAACATGTTTCAGATTTGTACACTTGCGACTAAGATCTCCAATTTGGTCACACTTAAAGCATGTTCTCTTGGAACATCTTTAACCTGTTGTTGTTGTTTCTTCTGAGTATAGAGCTCTTCATTAGACTGTCGTCTAAATTGGAGTTCTTTCTCTTCCTCAGAACTTGTTCCATGAACAAATTTCGTCTTTTTCTGATAATTTGGCTTTTCAAATTGTTTTTGATTTTGTTTCTTCTTATAACCCAAACCAGCCTTCATGTTTTTCTTTTTGTAACTCAGTTTGTTATAAAAAGACTTCTTGCTCTTTCTAGCAAATTTTGAAATTTTAGATTTTTCAATTTCTACCAATTTAAAAACTTTGTCAATCTTTTCCGAAATCACATTTTGAATTGGGACTTCAATATCTGAGAACAATTTGTCCGATCCAATCATGGTATAAACAATCCTTTTGAATCATCAGTATTTTTCTCAGATTGTGAATTTTTCAAATAACTTTCATAAACACTTCCCTCATTTTCGTCTTGTGACTCAGACTTATCTGTTTTGGTAGACTCATCTTGCAAAACACTTTCAACAATCTTACCTACCACATCTGAATCACTCGTATCATCAGATTTGAAATAGGCTACATCAATATTTCTGGAAATTGATCAACCATGTTGAAAACTTTTTCCACCTTCTCGTCATCAAAGAATGTGAACTTTTTCTCAAACGTTTGTGGAACCTGATGATATTCTGAGCCAATTCCTTTCTTGTTTTTCTCAGAATCATTATTATCCGGTTTTATGTTGAAAATGCGTTCAAGACCATATGATGAAGCATGATAACTATGCAACTTATTATTATCTAATTCTAAATCCGCTATTTTACGTTTAAGCTCAGCAACCTCTTCAATATATGAATTTACAACTTGTTACTTTATTTCATGCTGTTTTTTAAGCGTTTCAGATGATTCAGAACAATATTTTAGTCTAGATTGAATAAGTTTCAATTGACTTTTCACTGCTTCATATGACTCTTTTGTAATATGATATGCAAGTTTTATTGAATCATACTCTATTTTTATTTCTTGGAAAGTATTTTCTTTTTGTAACAACTCTTCAGTCATTGCTAAACACTTTTCTTTCAAAATTTCATTTTCTTTTCTGTCATACCCCGACCACCTTAAAACATCAAACCGTGGCAGAAACGTCGGGGAGTGTTGTAACAGAATCATTGTTTCACAACACATGGATTGAAGTTTCGTATTATTGAATTTAGTTTGTTACATTGTCTCGAGTGTTAAAAACTAAGCATGAACATTTTGTCCTTCATTGTTATTAAGTCACTAAGGCCTCGTCCATTCCTATGTGTGCATGCATCAATATCATCATCAAACATCATCAACTATGGTACCTGAAACATATGTGAAAATACGTCAGCATAAAAATGCCGGCGAGTACATAAGTTTTGTGTGAGTGTCAGATTCATGGCTCGTTTACATGTTGAAATAACTCGTACGACCTCGTTAATCGTTATTAGAAAAACCTTGTTTTGTAAAATGTTTGTATTGTAAAATGAATAACCAAGACAAAACAGATTGGTTATAGTTTATAAAACCTCGATGCCATGAATCTTAACTCAAAACATTTGTTTATGTAAAACCCAAATCGTAAATCGTTTTCGTAATAAAACTCGAATGGTTTATATCATTAGAAAAACCTTGTAGTGTAACTTCGTTTTGAAAACATTTACCCAAGTGATCTAGATAACGCAACGATATGTAATGTGTTAAAAGCACTTATATATAGGAAGTACCAACGGCGTATCCACCATGCTTTCATCACATTACACCCGCCCTGTTACCTAATCACTTACCATAACCCAATCGTTTAATAGTTCAAATAGTTCACATAGATCAAATAGTTCTAATGGTTCAAATAGTTCACATAGATCAAATAGTTCCAATGGTTCAAATAGTTCACATAGATCAAATAGTTCTAATGGTTCAAATAGTTCAAATGGTTCACATAGTTCACATAGTTCCAGTTGGTTCAATAGTTCACGTAGACCAATAGTTCCAGTGGTTCATTAGTTCACATAGTTCCAGTGGTTCAATAGTTCACATATAAGTCCAAGTGATCTAGATAACGCAACGATATATAATGTGTTAAAAGCACTTATATATAGGAAGTACCAGGGGCGTATCCACCATGCTTTTATCACATTACACCCGCCCCATTACCTAATCACTTACCATAACCCAATCATTCAATAGTTCACATCATCCAATAATTCCAGTGGTTCAAATAGTTCCAGTGGTTCAAATTGTTCAACTAGTTCTCATAGTTCAATAGTTCCAGTGGTTTGAGTTTAAATCGTTATGTTTAATATAAACCATAGTATTTGTTTGGAAAGTTCGAAATCGTTTAGCACATATGAATAACCCCAAAATAGTTGAAAACGGTAAAAGAGGGGAACTATGAACTCACATTGAATTGCTAGGTATCCTCGATTAAAGTGAACTAACAAGCTCGGGCAATCAAGGAATCAAGTGGCACCTAGTATCAGATCACTAAGTTAATAAATCGATACCTAAATCGGAAGATCGGGTAGAATGAGGTCCTGTAAACCAAATGAGTATTGGAACTCATGTGATATGGTTTAACAAAGCCTACATTCTAAATAGGAACCTAACCTAAGTGCTTACGACCCATTAAGGTAGCTTACGTTACTTTAACGCGTCGTTCACGCAAAAGCGCGTTCGAGACGCCTAACTAGTCCTATGACAAGTATTATATGCCCTAACATGTTTAAATATGTTGCATAATCAGTTTAATTGGCAAAAGTTAAGTTACATATGCTTAAATACCAATTATGCATGAAAAGGGCATTTTGGTCATTTTACCTAAGGCATATAAACTACTTATCATACAACTAATTAAACTAAGTGACCATAAGGTATAACCTCGGAAGGTTATTCCCTATACAACTATGGTCACTAAACCTGCTTGGTCGGATCCTAATGATCGACCAAACGGGTCGGGTTCGAAAGTCTAAGCGGTTGTTAAGACCGTTTATCTTACGACCCTATACAAGCACTAGACTAAAAGTGACGAGTTAAACATGTTAAAACATGTTTAACTAAGTTAGAAAACTGTTTTGATATCAAAACAAGGTGTTTTGATACCCGAAAATAGTTTCGTCTCAAAATACGCATAAACACGTACATTGACCGAAACTTTGACTCGTCACTTCGACTAATCAACGTGGTAATCAGTAGGTATAGTCACAAGGGACTATAACCATCATGATTACGCTCACATTGCAAAGTCCGAATGAACTTTGTGTTGACCAAAGACTGGTCAAAGCAGAAAGTCAAACATTGTTTGACTTTCATGCTTAAAATGCATAAAAGTATGAAAGAAACTTACAAAAGGTCCAAGATTTGAAGATTTGAACTCAAATTGCTCAGGTATGAAGCTTGAGAACTTCAACTTAGAGCAGAAATGAGAACAAATGTGAGGAATGCTTGAAAACCAAGTGGGTATTTATAGATTTTGAAGAACCGTTAGGATCGTTTCTCGTAATTCGTGCTTTAATCCTAGCCATCCAAGTTGTCACACCCCTAAAATCCACACGCGGAGTATCACCGCTTGGAGGCGTGACTGACCAGGATCAAACCACCAATCATATTGAACAAGCAAGTAATTAATTATAAAAGTCCAACCAATACAATTGGTGTCCAAAACAAACATAGTTTAAGTTGTAAGCGGAAGCATAATGTTTAAAACCAAAACATAAGTTTAAATATCCCAAAGTTTAACATGGCACACAGCTGTCCATGTCCCACAACGACTCTTCCTTTTGCAAGCTCCAGCTAAGTACCTATTGACCTGCAAAGCATGTAGTAACGAGTCAACAATAATGTTGAGCGAGTTCACAGTTGGGTGTTCGTTTTAAGTTGTTTCAAAAACAGTTTCCTTTAACTGGCATCCTGCCGTGGGGGTTACCCCATAGTTGAAAACGTGATTTGTTTATCCCATTTACTCTGGCAATCCAGCCGTGGGGGCTACCCCATGTTTAGTTATCTGGCTTTTCGGCCGTGGGGGCTACCCCATGTATATACTACTAGACTCGTTACCATATCGGCTGCTGACTGTAGTCATGTTTATGTGCCCTGAACTGTCAATGTCTATCATCATTGACGTTCCCAGATCCATTAGTTCACGCCCGTCCTCTGCGGCACGGTGTGAGGCTTGTCAGACCTAAATAGCGCTATCTAACTAATGACCCGCTCGCCATTGGCCCGGCGATTAAGTCGATATAAAAAGGAGGGACTTCGTGATAGAGTTTTGGTCTAGTAAAAGTTAACTGTCCATGAGGACGAGGAATTACATTCCTGAACCAGTACTGTCCTACCCAAGAAAGGACGAGGAATCCATGTTCCTTAACCCCATTCCCAACCCCTGGGAATCCCATGCTTTATAGAATGTGTGAACTCACCTTAGGTTAGCTCGGTAGATAAATGAAAGGTCAATCGAGCTGCTAGAGGTCAACCACGTCCTAACATGGTTACCATACAAATCAGGTCTAGGTTCAAGTGAGGCATGTATGCTTACACAGATTTCACAAATCAAGAACACGTAAAGATCATGGCATACACATAGAACACTTTAAAAGATAACTTGTTTAGCATAGGAAGTCCAATCATAACTCGGCCCAACATGTTGTGCGATCAGCACAACCTTGTGCGATCCACAGCATGTTGTGCGATCAAAACATAAGCCCGGCCCAAAATAATAAAGGCAGTCCAGCAAGTAAACGGCCAAACAACTACACATTGGTCTTGTGCGATCCGATTGGGTTGTGCGACTGGTTTTGGGCTTTGAGGCCCAACAGCCCAAGTGTTCGTGTGTGTGTGTCCCAAGCCTTTGAATTATGTTTGTTTCACTTTTTGGCTACGGCCCAGATCCAATTCAAATGTTTTGTAAACTACACTCCACAATTAATCAATTTACAACTTACCCCAGCCCACATATACGGCCAAAACAGATTTATGTATGATGTCTAGTATGTATGAGGCCCAGATATGTGAACTAGCAACAAGTAGAGTCCCTCCCAATCAACCGGCCCAATCACTAAGGAATTAATCAAACCTTGTAGCCGGCCCCTTTATTAAATCCCTATATCAAATATGTTACCACTTACCAGTTTCCTTATCATTGTCTAATAACGATCCAGTACAACTACCACAATTTGTCACATAAATCGAGGATCATGTGCCGAACGTCTTTCCAACAGTTTGTCATTATCACAAAAGAATCCAATAACTTTAGTCAACTCCAATTTCAATGAAACTCACAACCCCATAGCATTAATTAATACCCAACATTACCTAGACTATTAATAATATCCTATGAAGACTTCACATGGCAGCCACTCTTATTCAAAGTTATCACAACAACTTGTCAGACCACATTCCTTCAATTGTATAGAACCACTACAAGTAATTTATCATAAATCAAATACAATCATCTCATAAGTTTTGTAATCAGTCGATAATCCTAACCAACATATATTTGAAATAATTATCACTTTTAATTATATGCAAAATAGTTCAAGAATTAACATAATATCACATGTCAATCAATTGCATAAAAAGTTTCTAAGGAACAATTAATATGCCACACCCCCGAAGAGTCAAAACACAACACCAATTCACAACTAAATACACCACATAATTAATCTCAAACATACACTAACCTGGTCGAGATATACAAGAGCACAGGAATCGAGGGAAGTAGGGTTTCGGTCCAAGGAGTCTGCCGTCGCAAAAACAGAAGAGAAGTAGGGTTTGGGTTTGTTATATTATAATGATGAGAAGTATAGGAAGGTTACAAATCCCCAACAAGTGGGCCGATCCTAATACTCTTTGTTTACAAAAATACTGGGCCGATATAGTGTATAGTTTTTAAGGTGTGAATATGTTGTCCAACACATGTGTGGCCTAAGCAAACACCAATAAGTTATTTAACCAAAATATCACACGTTAATCAAACTCATTAATCACATCAACAACAATAATGACACAAATTAATCACATAACGTTCTCACTGGTTACATCAAGGTATAAAGAGAGGTTTGAAATACGAGTTGTCACATTATCCCCAAGTTGAAAGAAATTTCGTCCCGAAATTTAGCATGTACTCACTGAGGAAGCTAGTTAAGTTGCATGGTTTTCCTGGGGTTTCACGTCCTCCCCCCGTTGATCTGGAATTTCGTCCCGAAATTCCGTAGCTTCAGCCTCAGTAGTGGTTGTACTGTTTGTGAATAGTTGGGGATACTTTTGTTTCATTTGATCTTCGCGTTCCCAGGTGAACTCTGGGCCGCGACGTGAGTTCCAACGAACTCGAACGAGAGGTATTCTGGTGAGCTTGAGGACCTTAACATCCCAGTCCGTGATTTCAACTGGTTCCTCGACGAATCGTAACTGCTCGTCGATAGTGAGCTCCTTCAAAGGAACTATGAGGGTCTCATCTGACAGACACTTCTTCAGATTCGACACGTGGAAAACGTTGTGAACTGCACTGAGTTCTGTTGGTAGGTTCAGTTTGTAGGCCACCTTGCCTATTTTCTTGATGACTTTGAAAGGTCCAACGTATCGTGGGTTAAGTTTTCCTCGTTTACCAAAACGAACCACACCCTTCCAAGGTGAAACTTTGAGTAGCACTCGCTCCCCAACCTGGAGCTCGAGTGGTTTCCTACCCTTATCGGCGTAGCTTTTCTGACGGTTACGAGATGCCGCCATTCGTTGTCTTATTTAAGCAATTCGTTCTGTTGTGTCTACCACAAGTTCTGGACCAGTGATCTGACTATCTCCCACCTCCGCCCAACAAAGAGGTGACCGTCATTTACGCCCGTACAATGCCTCAAACGGAGCAGCTTTAATGCTGGTGTGGTAGCTGTTATTGTACGAAAATTCCACAAGTGGCAGATGCTTTTCCCAGCCGTTGCCAAAATCAAATACACATGCCCTAAGCATGTCTTCTAAAGTTTGAATAGTGCGCTCAGACTGCCCATCCGTCTGAGGGTGATATGCTGTGCTCATGTCTAATCATGAGCCAAAGGACTTGTGCATTGCTTGCCACAGTTCAGAGGTAAAACGTGCATCATGATCCGAGATAATAGAGGTGGGCACCCCGTGCCTCGAGACAACTTCCTTAAGGTATACGTCTGCTAGAGTGGAGAACTTATCCGTTTCCATGATAGCCAAGAAGTGTGCAGACTTTGTGAGTCGATCCACGATCACCCAAATAGTATCGTTACCACGTTGAGATCTAGGCAGGCCAGTATCAAAATCCATGGAAATTTGTTCCCATTTCCATTTTGGTATCTCTGGTTGTTGGAGTAGGCCTGAAGGTTTCTGATATTCGACTTTGACTCTCGCATAAGTCAAACACTTGCTGACGTAAGTTGCTATGTGTGCCTTCATGCTAGGCCACCAGTAGGTAGTTCTGAGGCCGTGGTACATCTTATCCGAACCAGGATGTACTGAGTAGCGAGACTTGCGTGCCTCATCCATCACAAGCTCTCGTAGGTTGCCATAAAGTGGGACCCAATTGCGTCCTGTTACGTAGTAGGCACCGTCTTCCTTTCGTTCTAATCGTTGCCTTGAACCGCGTAGGGCTTCAGCCCTGACGTTCTCTGGTTTTAACGCTTCTACCTGAGCGTCTCGTATCTGTGCAGGAAGACTAGATTGAATAGTGAGTTGTAGAGCTCGTACGCGCTTAGGCGCAGTGTCTTTTCGACTGAGGGCGTCAGCCACAACATTGGCTTTGCCTGGGTGGTACCTGATCGAACATTCATAGTCATTCAGTAGCTCGACCCATCGTCGTTGTCGCATATTCAGTTCCTTCTGTTTGAAGATATGCTCGAGACTCCTGTGATCGGTGTAGATGGCGCACTTGGTACCGTATAGATAGTGTCTCCATATCTTAAGTGCAAAAACAACAGCTCCCAGCTCTAAATCGTGTGTAGTGTAGTTCGTTTCATGAACTTTGAGTTGGCGTGAGGCATACGCAATAACTTTATCTCGTGGCATCAATACACAACCAAGACCCTGAATTGATGCGTCGCAGTAAACCACGAAGTCGCCTGTGCCCTCTGGCAATGAAAGAATAGGTGCATTGCAAAGTCTATCCTTTAAGTGCTGAAATGCTAATTCCTGTGCATTTCCCATCGATAAACAACGCCTTTCTGCGTTGGTGAGGTGAGAGGTTGTGCAATCTTGGAAAAATCCTTAATGAACCTCCTGTAGTAACCTGCCAAGCCCAAAAATTGGCGAATTTCCTTTGGTGTACGAGGTGTAGGCCAGTTCTTAATCGAGTCTACCTTGGATGGATCAACATGGATCCCATCCTTGTTTACCACATGGCCTAGGAAATGGACTTCGCGAAGCCAGAAGTCACATTTCGAAAACTTAGCATAAAGCTGTTCTGTTCGAAGGAGTTCCAAAATGAGTCGTAGGTGGTGCTCGTGTTCCTCCTGACTCTTCGAATAGATCAGGATGTCGTCGATGAAAACTATAACGAACTTGTCCAGGTAAGGCTTGCACAATCGATTCATCAAGTCCATGAAGACCGCAGGTGCGTTTGTCAGCCCAAAAGGCATGACCAAAAACTCATAGTATCCATAACGGGTTCTAAAGGCTGTTTTAGAGACGTCCTCTTCTCGGACTCTCAGCTGGTGATATCCTGATCTCAAATCAATCTTTGAATAGTAGCTCGACCCTTGCAGCTGGTCGAACAAGTCGTCAATGCGTGGAAGAGGATAGCGATTCTTCACGGTCACCTTGTTGAGTTCACGGTAGTCGATGCACATTCTGAAGGTACCGTCCTTCTTCTTCATAAACAAGACTGGAGCTCCCCAGGGCAAAGAGCTAGGGCGAATAAAACCCTTATCCAAGAGTTCTTGTAGTTGCGTTGACAGCTCTTCTAGTTCTGATGGGGCTAAACGATAAGGTGCTCGAGCTATAGGCGCTGCTCCAGGAGCTAGCTCGATTTGAAACTCGACTAGACGATGAGGCGGAAGGCCAAGTAATTCCTCAGGGAATACCTCAGGATAGTCGCGTCGGAAAAACTTCTATCTTCTTCTCTTTCTTCGAGGTGTCCGTAACGAGAGCCAAGATAGCAGTGTGGCCCTTTTCGCAAACAATTCTGGGCCTTAAGGAAGGAGATGATGCCCACAACAACACCACTCTTGTTGCCTTGAACCACAAGAGGTTCTTCCCCAGCACGAGGAATGCGGGTGATCTTTTCTTTGCAAAGAATCTATGCTCGATGTTGAGGTAGCCAATCCATGCCAATAACGATGTCGAAACCATCACAACGTTGGGGTCATTCCTAACATCACCCTGACTAATCACAACCACTCGACCCCTGGCACCATTGCCGTCGTTATTACCCCCGTTGTTGCCTCCATTATTGTTCCCGTTTCCTTGATTGTGGTTCTGATTCTGGTTCTGGTTCAACTGTGGGCAGTGTCTCTTGAAGTGACCTTCAGCACCACACTGATAACATCCCTTGTTACCCTGCTGTTGCTGCTGATTCTGTGGAGCTTGTGGCTGCTGTTGTCGGTTATGGTTTGCAGGACGTGAGCTTATACAATCTTTGGCTCCATGACCAAGCTTGTTGCATTTCTGACAACGATCTTTGTTGCACTGCCCGCTGTGGTGCAAATTACATCGATTGCACTTAGGGTGGTTTCCCTCGTATCCACCCTGACTTCGATTACCAAAAGACTGCTGACTGGGGCTCCTGTACTCATCCATTTTTTGCTGCTACGACTGAGACTGAACCGAAGTGGAACCCTTGCTGGAGGTTCCATCCCACTTTTGCTTGTTGTCACTGGGAGTAGCAGAAGTAGTAATAGTAGTAGCACCAATATGCTTAGGCAGCTTATTCTGTTCCACTGCCTGGTCTGTGAGACGATGAGCAAGAAGGGTAACATCCTGGATGGTAGCAAAGTTTGCAGTAGTCACATGGCTTTGAGTTTCTGGTTCTAGGCCCTTGAGGTACAGCTCAATGCGCTTGATGGGAGGATCTACCATAGTTGGACATAACACTGCCAGTTCGTTGGATCGTTTCGTGTAAGCTTCTATCTCTGACCCCGTCATCTTCAGGTTAAAGACTCTACTTCCAGCCTGTGGATGTCATCGCGACTACAGTATTCCTGCGTGATTAGTTCCTTAAAGTCGTTCCAGGGTGTGGCATTGGCAGCTACCAGCCCCAACATTTGTACTTGTGCGTTTCACCAAGTCAAAGCAACGCCTTCGAGGGTACCGGTGACATACTTCACCCTACGAGCCTCAGGGCATTCACACATTTCGAAGACCGATTCGAGCTTCTCGAACCAGTGGAGGAGTCCAACGGCCCCTTCAGTGCCACTAAAAGTACTAAAACGACAGTCCACGAAGGTTTTGAATGTGCATACAAGTGGCGGAGCGTTCTGACCTTGTTGCGCTAGGAGGAAAAGATAGGGTTAAGTGCGAAAGTTGGGTCATGATAGTAGGATCTAACATCCTAGGATAGGTTCGGTATAGCAGGTTATACCTCCAGCCTGAGCGGCTGCGAGTGCTGCCGTAACTTGTTTGTTAATAAGAGCCGTCAGTTGGGCTTGAGTTAGGTTCACACGTCCACTCATGATCTTCACATCGAAGTAAACACAAGTAGGGAAGGTGTCGCGAACGTGTGTAAGTGTGGAGTGACAGAAGAGAGTAAGCACACAGGGTTCAAGCAACAGTTGTTATACTAACTAAGCATACCATGAGCAATATTCTATATACTAGCAAGTAGGCAATATAACATAAACCATATCACCTAGAATGTCGAGTCTTGCACGTGGAGCGAAGAGTCGTTGTGGATCGTTGAGCACTGTTCAGGTTATAGTCTGGTTTTAACAAATTTTTTTCCCTTATTAAAACCAAGTTCACTATAACCAATGGCTCTGATACCAATCTGTCACACCCCCAAAATCCACACGCGGAGTATCACCGCTTGGAGGCGTGACTGACCAGGATCAAACCACCAATCATACTGAACAAGCAAGTAATTAATTATAAAAGTCCAACCAATACAATTGGTGTCCAAAACAAACATAGTTTAAGTTGTAACCGGAAGCATAATGTTTAAAACCAAAAAATAAGTTTAAATATCCCAAAGTTTAACATGGCACACAGCTGTCTATGTCCCACAACGACTCTTCCTTGTGCAAGCACCAGCTAAGTACCTATTGACCTGCAAAGTATGTAGTAACGAGTCAACAATAATGTTGAGCGAGTTCACAGTTGGGTGTTCGTTTTAAGTTGTTTCGAAAACAGTTTCCTTTAACTGGCATCCTGCCGTGGGGGTTACCCCATAGTTGAAAACGTGATTTGTTTATCCCATTTACTCTGGCAATCCAGCCATGGGGGCTACCCCATATTTAGTTATCTGGCTTTTCGGCCGTGGGGGCTACCCCATGTATATACTACTAGACTCGTTACCATATCGACTGCTGACTGTAGTCATGTTTATGTGCCCTGAACTGTCAATGTCTATCATCATTGACGTGCCTAGATCCATTAGTTCACGCCCGTCCTCTGCGGCACGGTGTGAGGCTTGTCAGACCTAAATAGCGCTATCTAACTAATGACCCGCTCGCCATTGGCCCGGCGATTAAGTCGATATAAAAAGGAGGGACTTCGTGATAGAGTTTTGGTCTAGTAAAAGTTAACTGTCCATGAGGACGAGGAATTACATTCCTGAACCAGTACTGTCCTACCCAAGAAAGGACGAGGAATCCATGTTCCTTAACCCCATTCCCAATCCCTGGGAATCCCATGCTTTGTAGAATGTGTGAACTCACCTTAGGTTAGCTCGGCAGATAAATGAAAGGTCAATCGAGCTGCTAGAGGTCAACCACGTCCTAACATGGTTACCATACAAATCAGGTCTAGGTTCAAGTGAGGCATGTATGCTTACACAGATTTCACAAATCAAGAACACGTAACGATCATGGCATACACATAGAACACTTTAAAAGATAACTTGTTTGGCATAGGAAGTCCAATCATAACTCGGCCCAACATGTTGTGCGATCAGCACAACCTTGTGCGATCCACAGCATGTTGTGCGATCAAAACATAAGCCCGGCCCTAAATAATAAAGGCAGTCCAGCAAGTAAACGGCCAAACAACTACACATTGGTCTTGTGCGATCCGGATATAATTGTGCGATCCGGATGACTTGTGCGATCCGATTGGGTTGTGCGACTGGTTTTGGGCTTTGAGGCCCAACAGCCCAAGTGTTCGTGTGTGTGTGTCCCAAGCCTTCGAATTATGTTTGTTTCACTTTTTGGCCACGGCCCAGATCCAATTCAAATGTTTTGTAAACTACACTCCACAATTAATCAATTTACAACTTACCCCAGCCCACATATACGGCCAAAATAGATTTATGTATGATGTCTAGTATGTATGAGGCCCAGATATGTGAACTAGCAACAAGTAGAGTCCCTCCCAATCAACCAGCCCATTCACTAAGGAATTAATCAAACCTTGTAGCCGGCCCCTTTATTAAATCCCTATATCAAATATGTTACCACTTACCAGTTTCCTTATCATTGTCTAATAACGATCCAGTACAACTACCACAATTTGTCACATAAATCGAGGATCATGTGCCGAACGTCTTTCCAACAGTTTGTCATTATCACAAAAGAATCCAATTACTTTAGTCAACTCCAATTTCAATGAAACTCACAACCCCATAGCATTAATTAATACCCAACATTACCTAGACTATTAATAATATCCTATGAAGACTTCACATGGCAGCCACTCTTATTCAAAGTTATCACAACAACTTGTCAGACCACATTCCTTCAATTGTATAGGACCACTACAAGTAATTTATCATAAATCTAATACAATCATCTCATAAGTTTTGTAATCAGTCGATAATCCTAACCAACATATATTTGAAATAATTATCAGTTTTAATTATATGCAAAATAGTTCAAGAATTAACATAATATCACATGTCAATCAATTGCATAAACAGTTTCTAAGGAACAATTAATATGCCACACCTCCGAAGAGTCAAAACACAACACCAATTCACAACTAAATACACTACATAATTAATCTCAAACATACACTAACCTGGTCGCGATATACAAGAGCACATGAATCGAGGGAAGTAGGGTTTCGGTCCAAGGATTCTGCCGTCGCAAAAACAGAAGAGAAGTAGGGTTTGGGTTTGTTATATTATAATGATGAGAAGTATAGGAAGGTTACAAATCCCCAACAAGTGGGCCGATCCTAATACTCTTTGTTTACAAAAATACTGGGCCGATATAGTGTATAGTTTTTAAGGTGTGAATATGTTGTCGAACACATGTGTGGCCTAAGCAAACACCAATAAGTTATTTAACCAAAATATCACACGTTAATCATACTCATTAATCACATCAACAACAATAATGACACAAATTAATCACATAACGTTCTCACTGGTTACATCAAGGTATAAAGAGAGGTTTGAAATACGAGTTGTCACACAAGTGTTACCCATTGTTTACAAAACATGGGGAACTCCAAAACCATCAAATGGTATTGCAAAACAAGGATTAAAACCATCAAAATAGCTGAATGGGACCAGATTCAATGCTTCTGTCTGATATTCTGTCGCGGGCCGCGTAGACATAGGCCTCAGCCTACGCGCCCCTCCTAGCAATCTTTGACAGAATGTCACTTTTGGTCCCTGCATGTCCAAAACTTGGTTTTTGCTGCATTTTCGGCATGTTTAAGCCCCGTTAACCCCATTTAAAGGCTCCATAATGAATTTAAAGTATAGGAAACTTAAAATATACTTGAAAATATCTTGGATGTCGGTTCATTTGGTCGTAAGGTTGCGTTATTCGGTTAATTACTACGAAAACTCGAACGGACGCAAAAACGATCCAATTTACGTGACGGATGGTGTTTTTGCATTCCAATCACTAAAATAGAATATTTTTAATGATTACAAAAATTTTTGGATGTCCGGATATATTTAGAACGTAAGATATGCGCGAAAATGCGAACTTATGCACTTTTTGACGCTTTTAGTCCCTATTTGATCAAAAAGTTTATTTTCGCATACTGAACCCCTCAAAGCCTATTTCTAAGCTATGTAAAGGATATTTAGGGTATGTTTAACTTAAGATCAAGTTCTGGAATGTTCGTTACTATACAAATCAACATAGTTTCGAAGTTTGACATAAATAGTCCGTGCGATCGAATAAACTTGTTTTCGACATACCAAACCATCCAAAACTTATCTCTAAGTTATGTAAGGGTTATTTAAGGTATGTTAAGCCTATGTCACTATTCCAGAGTGTTTTTCGCGTTAAACTGATTACGTTTACGCACCAGTTTGCGTATAACTTTCCAGAAAGCGATTTAAAGCTCGAAATTGAACAAGAATTGATATGTGCAAATGATACACATATTTATACAAATCCCAAGTATGAAAGAAAATATTTCATTGATTTTGTATTTTTATGATGGTCGTAGAGGTGCAGATGTCACAGTCTCCCCTACTTTAGGAAATTTCGTCCCGAAATTTATTCGTAGGAGTCAGTCTGTAACGTTGTGTTAAACAATTGTCTTGCATGGAATCTAGGGTGTCATTTATTTGCGTAGAGTAACCCATCAAAGATCTCCATGTAAGGCATAACCTTGTCATTCCCAGTGGATATACTTTGAAGCGAAAATGAATGGATGATTCATTTTCTCCAATGGATTCTTCGTCAGATATGGAGATGAAAGGTGATTAGGTCATTCATTTCCAATGGGTATTTCTTTAAAAGCGGAAATGAATGGATAATTCATTTTCTCTAATGGATGCTTTTATTAGAAACGGAAATGAAGGATTTTAGAAAAAAGATATTCATTTCCTCCGATGGATATTTCTTCAGAAGTGAAAATGAATGGATGATTCATTTTCTCCAATGGGTACTTCGTCAGAAGTAGAAGTGAATGATTATAGAAAAATATATTCATTTCCTCGATGGATATTTCTTCAGAAGCGAAAATGAATGGATGATTCATTTTCCTCAATGGGTACTTCGTCAGAAGTGGAAATGAAGGATTATTTGAATAAGATATCCATTTCCCCGATGGATATTTCTTCTGAAGCGAAAATGAATGGATGATTCATTTTCCTCAATGGGTACTTAAAGTTTCTTCCGAAGCGAAAATAAAACAACAAACCGCGGCGGAAACATCGGGGAGTGTAGCAACAGAATTATTGTTTCACAACCATGGTAATTAAAGTTTTGTTTTATTTATTAACAAAGAGGAGATACATTGTCTTAAACAAAGAAACAAGGAGTACATAACATTATTTAAACTAATCTTGCTTCTTTTATGTCACTAAGGCACAGGTCCGCCTAAGTGTATCTTGATCATTCTTATGCATTAGCTCCTGAAAACACATGTGAAAATAGGTACGTCAGCATAAAAATGCCTGTGAGATACATAGGTTTTGTTAAAATAGGATTCATGACTTATGTTTAAAAAAATGTTTAATAAAAGTTAGTCATGAATCTTGTAAAGTGTTTTCTTTTATAAATCTTATGAAAATTTGATAAGAAAACAGATTGTATAAAAGAAATATGAATGGTTAAATGAATAACCAAGTAAAAATGAGTTTGTATAAAATATGTTGTTTGTAAAACAATGTTTATGGGAAAATGTGTTATCTGTGTAAAACGTAATATGTCTAAACTGAAGTGGTTTAAATAACGCTACGATATGTAATATCATAAAAGCACTTATATATAGGAAGTACCAGCGGCGTATCCACCATGCTTTTATCACATTACACACGCCTCGTTATTTAAATCACTTAAACAAACCACCAAAATGTATTGTATAAATCAATGTCAAAATGTTTATGTGTAAACATTGTCTATTGTCGAATGTAAATCATGTAATGTGTAAACAAATGTCATGTATGGCAAGTAAAAAGAATGACTACTTAAACCATAAGTAAAAATGCACAAAACAATGCATTTGAATAAATCAAAAGTTATGTTTTGTAAAATAAATGCATGCTCTACTGATACAAACATCTATGCGGTATTGTAAAATGCATGCATTCAAGCCTTGCGACTGTGGCGACAAACCCTTAAACAAATTAAAGGTTTATATGAATTATGTATATTGGATTCACTCATTCCTTCCATCCAAACAAACCTAGGATTTCAGGAACGGGAGTTGTCAATTCCTATGGTACCATTACTTACTACCAAGCGGCGTAGCTAATGTTAATGAATATATTTTTGTCACATTTAAACAAACCAAATGTCATACCAAAAATGTAAGCATGTTTTATGAAAATAATGTACTAAGTATGCAATAAATGAACATACATAGCATGTGATGTAAAACAATGTACTAAGTATGCAATAAATGATCATACATAGCATGTGATGTAAAACAATGCACTAAGTATGCAATAAATGAACATACATAGCATGTAATGTAAAACAATGTACTAAGTATGCAATAAATGAACATATATAGCAAAAACATGGATAAAAATCATGTACTATACGTGTACTAATGAACATAACAAGTATATGTTAAGAAAGCATGAAAAGCACGAAAGTAACAAGTAGGCACATGTGTTTCACCCCAAAATGTTTGAAAAACAGTAAAAGAGGGGACTATGTACTCACTTGAGATTGGTTAGAAGTCTTGAATAACAACCAAGCAAAGCTAGAGGGATCACGGAATCAAACAACACCTAATATAGGTAACTACGTTAATAAACCGGACCTAAATCGGAGGATCGGATAAAATGAGGTTTCGTAAACCAAATGAGTAAAGGAACTCATGTTATATGGTTTAAAAAATCCTACATTCTAAAACGGAACCTATCCTAAGTGCTTACGACCCATTACGACTCGTTTAGGTAGCTTACGCTACTTTAACGCGTCGTTCGCGTAAAACGCGTTCGGACCGCCTAACTAGTCCTATGACAAGTAATATATGCCTTAGCATGTCTAATAATGTTTCCTAATTAGTTTAGATGTCAAAAATTAACTTACATATGCTTAAAATGAATTTATGCGCAAAAAGGGCATTTGGTCATTTTCCTAAGGCATATAAACTACCTATCATACAACTAACTAAACGAAGTGACCATAAGGCATAACCTCTGAAGGTTATTCCCTATACAACTATGGTCACCTAATGTGTTTGGTCAGATCCTAATGATCGACCAAACAGGTCGGGTTCGAAAGTCTAAGCGGTTGTTTAGACCGCTTACCTTACGACCCTATATAAGCACAAAACCTAAAGTGACGAGTTAAACATCTTAAAACATGTTTAACGAGGTTAGAAAATAGGGTTGATATCAAAACAAACGGTTTTGATACCCAAGAATAGTTTGGTTGCAAAATACGCGTAAATACGCATTTTGGCCGAAACTACGACTCGTCACTATACCTAAATAACGTGGTAATCAGTAGGTATAGTCACAAGGGACTATAACCATCGTGATTATGCTCACGTTGCGAAGTTCAAACGAACTTCGTGTTGACCATAAACTGGTCAAAGAAGAAAGTCAAATGCAGTTTGACTTTCGTGCTTAAAACGCGTAAAAGAACGAAAGAATACTTACAAGAGGTCCAAGAATGGAGATTTGATCTTAAAAGTTTCTCATGTATGAAGGTTTTAACCTTCAACTTAGAGAAATCAGATCAAAGTGTGAGTTTGGAGTGAAGTGGAAGTGGGTTTATATAGATTTCGGGTAATCGCTAGGATCGTTCATCGATAACCGAGCTTTGATCTGAGCCGTACAAGTGTGCCCATGGTTTTAGAATACCATGGGTGCCCCTAAATGAGCCCATAGAATGTTCAAAACCATGTGCAAGTGAAGGGAACAACTAGAAACAACAAACAGCTGATCTGGGGGTCGCTCGCGCCCCACGTACGAGACACCCTCATACTACGCGGCCTGCGACCGCTGGAGATATCAGCAACAGTTTTGTTTATTACAATTTCAGTCCCTGCAGTTTTTAAGGCCTTTTTCGACACGTTTAAAGCCCGTTAAGCCATTTTCAAGGCTCTATAATGATGCCTAAACATAGGGGACATGAAACATGCTCAAAAATATGTCAGATGTCGGTTCGTTTGGTCGTACGAACACGTTATTCGGTTAATTACGACGAAACACGAACGGACGTGAAAAACGATCCAAATTATGCGACGAATGGAATTTTATCATGCCAATCATTAAAATAAAATATTTTGATGATTACATAAATTTTTGGATGTTCGGATGTATTCACAACGTAAGATATGCGCGAAAATGCAAACTTATGCACTTTTTGACGCTTTTAGTCCCTGAATGACCAAAAAGTTTATTTTAGCATACCGAACCCCTCAAAGCCTATTTCTAAGCTATGTAAAGGATATTTAGGGTATGTTTAACTTATGATCAAGTTCCGGAATGTCCGTTACAGTACGAATCGGCATACTTTCGCAGTTTGTCGCAATTAGTCCCTGTAAGCGAATAAACTTGATTTTGCCATACCAAAGCCTTCAAAACTTATTTCTAAGTTATGTAAAGGTTATTTAAGGTATGTTAAGCATAAATTGATGTTCTAAAGTGTTTGTCGTGATAAACTGATTACGTTTACGCATCAGTTTGCGTATAACTCTCCAGAAAACGATATAGAGTTTGAAATTGAACAAAAATCAAAACATGAAAAATGTCAAACATAAACAAACAAATATTGGGATCAAATAACATTATTTTATTGATAACTAAATTTTTAAAGGTTTATACAATGATTACAGACACAAATGTCACAGGTACTTCGTCAGAAGTGGAAATGAAGGATTATTTGAATAAGATATTCATTTCCCCGATGGATTTCTTCAGAAGCGAAAATGAATGGATGATTCATTTTCTCCAATGGGTACTTCGTCAGAAGTGGAAATGAAGGATTATTTGGATGATTCATTCCCTCAGCGGGTATTTCTTTAGAAGTGAAAATGAATGATCAATTCATTTTCTTCAATGGGTACTTCATCGGAAATGGAATGAATTTATTCATTTTCCTCAGTGGGTATTTCTTCAAAAGTGAAAATGAACGGATGGTTTATCTTCCTCAGTGGGTACTTTATCAGAAATGAAAATGAATTTGTTCATTTTCTTTAGTGGGTATTTCTCAGAAGCGAATATGAATGGATATTTCATTTTCCTCAGGGGGTACTTCATACGAAATGAAAATGAACATGGTTCACGAATAGATTATTCATTTCCCTCAGCGGGTATTTCTTTCAGAAGTAAAAAATGAATAGCAAGTTCATTTTTCCTCAGCGGGTACTTCATCAGAAATGGAAATGAATAGAGTTAACTTTAGATACATGACAAAAATTGTTGTGATTTCTGTGCACTAAATTCCATAATTGTGTATGCATTCATAATTATGCAATTCCTTGCACAGTTCTCACAGTTTGTTTTATAATGTGTAGGGGATAGAATTTGTTGAATAATTTTGAGATAACTTTGATTAGGTCAACACATAAACACACAAGCACATAATTGTTCACTTGGTTATTAATTTGTTATCAGTTTGTTATTAATTGTTATTAACTTGTTGTCGATTGTACATGGGTATACAAAGTACATGTCACACCCCGACCGCGTAAAACAACAAATCGCGGCAGAAACATCGGGGCGTGTCGTAACAGAATAAATTGTTTCATAACCATGGCATACAAAGTTGTATTTTATTTATCAAACAAGGGTGTTACATTATCTTGAACAGTAAACAAAAGAGTTTATAACATAATTAAACATAGTCTATCTTCTTTTAAAGTCTCTAAGGCACAGGTCCGCCCTAGTATCATGATCAACATCCTATGGAAAAGCACCTGAAAACACATGTGAAAATATGTACGTCAGCATAAAAATGCCTGTGAGATACATAGGTTTTGTGAAAATAGGATTCATGACTTATGTTTAAGAAAAATGTTTAGTCATGAACCTTGTAATTTGCTTTGTCATGTAAATCATTTGAAAACAATAAGATCAGATGATATGTATAATTAAATGTCAGGTTAAATAAATAACCATGTAAAAATGTGTTTGTATAAGATAAGTTGTTTGTAAATCAATGTCTTGTGAAAAGTATGTTATTTGTATAAAATGTTCTATGTCTCAATATTGAAATGATTCAAATAACGTTACGACATGTAATACCATACAAACACTTATATATAGGAAGTACCAGCGGCGTATCCACCATGCTTGTATCATATTACACATGCATCGTTACTTAATCACTTAATCAAACCATACCAACCAATGTAAGAAGTCCATGTTTAAACCAATTGTCAAATGTATTGAATAATATGTCAAAGTGTTCATGTCAAGATGTAAATCATGTAGTGTGAAACAATTGTCAAACATGTTATGTGTCAAATGTAAACCATGTCAAATGTCAATGTCAAATATCCATGTCAAATGTCTATGTCAAATATCCATGTCAAATGTCTATGTCAAATATCCATGTCAAATGTCTATGTCAAATATCCATGTCAAATGTCTATGTCAAATATCCATGTCAAATGTCTATGTATGGCAAGTGAAATGTCTCAACTAAACCATATGCACAAAAACAAAATGTTGAAGTAAAACATGGTTTAAATCAATCTTATGTCTTTGTGGAAAAATGCATGCAAATATTTAATATGAACATTTATGCGGTATTGTGAAAATGCATACATCCAAGCCTTGTGACTGTGGTGATAAACCCTTTAAACAAATTAAAGGTCTATCTGTCTTATATCATCGAATTCGGTCATTCCTTTCATCCCCTTTCCCTGGGATGTCCGGAACGGGAGTTGTCAATTCCTATGGTACCACTACCTACTAACGAACGGCGTAGCTAATGTTAATGAATGTATTGTCCCATGTAAACAAACCAAATGTCATACCAAAATGTAAGCATGTGAAAACAATGCACTAAGTATGTAATCAAATGAACATACATAGCGTGAAATGTCATGTAAAACGATGTACTAAGTAATGCACATAATGGGCACACCTAGCAGGAAATGTCATGTAAAACAATGTACTAAGTAATGCACATAATGGGCACACCTAGCATGAAATGTCATGAAATCATGTACTATAATGTACTAACGAACATAGCATGTATATGATGTGAAAACATGAAAGCATGAAAGTAACAAGTAGGCACATGTGTTCCACCCCAAAATGTTTGGAAAACAGTAAAAGAGGGGTCTATGTACTCACTTGAGATTGCTCAGATGTCTAAAGATAATCACCAAGCAACGCTAGAGATCTCGGAATCAAACGGGCACCTAATATAGGTAACTATGTTAATAAACCGGACCTAAATCGGAAGATTGGGTAGCATGAGGGTTTGTAAACCAAACGAGTATTGAGACTCGTGTAGTATGGTTCAACAAAGCCTACATACTAATTGAAACCTAACATAATTGTTTATGACCCATTACGACTCGTTTAGGTAGCTTATGCTACTTTAACGCATCGTGCGCGTGAAACGCGTTCGGACCGCCTAACTAGCCCTATGACAAGTGTTATATGCCTAAACATGTTACATAATCAGTTATGTGACAAAGGTTTAGGTTACATATGCTTAATTACCAATTATACATGAAAAGGGTATTCTGGTAATTTACCTAAGGCATATAAACTACCTATCATACAACTACTTAAACGATGTGACCATAGGGTATAACCTCGGAAGGTTATTCCCTACCTACTATGGTCACCTAATGTGTTTGGTCGGATCCTAATGATCGACCAAACTGGGTCGGGTTCGGAGGTATAGGCGATTTATTAGATCGCCTACCCTACGACCCTAGACAACGTGGTAATCAGTAGGCATAGCCCCAAGGGACTATAACCAACGTGATTACACTCACGTTGCGAAGTTCAAACGAACTTCGCATTGACCATTACTGGTCAACGCTGAAAGTCAAACAAAGTTTGACTTTCTGACTCGAAAAGCAGTAAAATAAGGAAAAGAACGAAAGAATACTTACGAAAGGTCCCCGAATGCTAATCTAGATCAATATAGTTCAGGTATGAAACAAAGGTTTCAACTTAGAACACAATTAATCAGATTCTAGTGCTTTAAAACAATGAAAGGCATGGGGTATATATAGTTTTCGGTGAACCGTTGAGATCGTTTCATGGAAACCGTGATTCGATCACATCCGTACACTTGTTGAAAGGTTATGGAAGCTAAATATGATCCTTATCTAGTGACTAAGCAACTTAGAACATGTGGTGGAGGATCAAACAGCTGCAACTTGTGATTAAAAACACTGAATCTGGTCTGATAGGCAGTCGCGTAGCGCGACGGGTAAGCCCATAGGGCTCGCGCTACGCTAGCACCCCCCTGAATCAGAAAAGTTTCAGAATTGGCAGCAATGGTCCCTGCACGTGTTTAAGGCCTTTTTCGATGCGTTTGAACCCCGTTAACCTCATTTCAAGGCTCTAAAATGAAGTTAAAGTATAGGGAACTCAAAACATGCTCAAAAATATCTCAGATGTCGGTTTGTTTGGCCGTACGATCGCGATGTTCGCTTAATTACGACGGAATGCGCATAAGCGCGAAAAACGATCCAAATGACGCGACGAATGGATTTTTCTTATGGCGAACACTAAAATATAATATAGTCATGCTTACATAAATTTTTGGATGTCCGGATGTATTCAGAACGTAAGTTATGCGCGAAAATGCAAACTTGTGCACTTTTTGACACTTTTAGTCCCTGAATGACCCAAAAGTTTATTTTAGCACACCGAACCCCTCAAAGCCTATTTCTAAGCTATGTAAAGGATATTTAAGGTGTGTTTAACTTATGGTTATGTTCCGGAATGTTCGTTACAGTTCAAATTGACATACTTTCGCAGTTTGTCATATTTAGTCCTTGTAAGCGAATTAACTTGTTTTTGCCATACCAAAGCCTTCAAAACTTATTTCTAAGTTATGTAAAGGTTATTTAAGGTATGTTGAGTATATGTTGATGTTCCAGAGTATTTCTCGCATTAAACTAAGTACGTTTACGCACTAGTTTGCGTATAACTCTCCAGAAAGTGATGTAGAGTTTGGAATTGAACAAAAGTCAAAACATGAAAAATGTAAAACACAATCAAACAAACATTGGGATCAAATAACATTGTTTTATTGATAATAGAACTGTTCATAGTGATTACAAGCACAGTTGTTACAGTACACCAGGAATCCAGTCAATGGACTTCAACATCCTCAATAATCTATCTGTAAAGATAGGATGATCTTATAAGAATTCGATTTCGTTTACAAGGAATTGTAACATTCGTATTAAAGCACACAAAGAATCTAATTAAGGACTTTGATTCTGCGCTTTGAACATCTATGAGGATCTAATTATGAAAAAGATCCTCTAAGGATTTGGAATTCGTAGCGAGAGAAGTTTAGGAACCTTGCACTAAGTATGCTAAGACCACATACAAAGTATAGAGTTTATGGAATCAAGGTGCTAGATATGCCAAGACAACATATGAAGCAAATGGATCCTTGAATTCATTATGCCAAGCATGCAAAGCTAGCATACAAAGCAGGGTGTTCTTGAAAATTGCGCACTACGTATGTTAAGGTAACATACGAGCAAAATTGTTTTTTTGAAAGCTAAGCTTGGAATTGTTAAAAATATGTTTTTGAAAATCTTATGTAATGTTTTTGAAATCATGTACTAAGTATATTAGGTAAACATTTTTATGAAATGTTTTAAAACTATGTAAGATGATTTTGATAACATGTATGAGATTTTTGAAAAACATGCAAAATATTTTGAAATCATATGCTGTGTAAAATATCGTGAAGTCGGGAAGACATGATATGTAAGACCAATCTAGGGCTTACGGGAGTACCCTTGGGCATCCTATTAGGATTTGAAGTGGTACTTTGGGTATTCGTCCAGAGTTGTAACTTGCGCCTTGTACTTCGTTTCCTTAGAAGAAACGAGTACTTAGGATTTTCGTGGAGATCGCAAGCGATCACAAAATGGAAGAATTTCAAGAGTAGTTTGTTTTACAAGGAACACGGTTCCTTGATCGTTGGTATCGTAGGGGATATGTCGTTTATACATGTAACCACATTTGTACATCGCAATGTAAATAAAAGATTTATTTTCAAACCAAAATAACCGTTTCATAGACTTGGATAACAAAAGAAAATAATCCACAAAGTTCGATTGTTTCTAAGCAACATCATCTTCCAATCAGTCAAATGCTCATCCACGTGCTGGATTTGCATTAGCAAGCTTTGGGTAATTGTTTCGGAAATGACCCATCTCGCCACAGTTGTAGCAAGAACCTGGTGGAAAACGAACTTGAGCAGGATTGTTATCAACTTGATTTGGTGCTGCTGCAGCTCGACAAACCCTAGCTGTATGACCAGTAAGTCCATAATTTAGGCATTTGCGCCATTTCACACTAGCATGATGATGAAGGTTACATTGGTTGCACAAGGGTGCAGTCCCGTTGTATGGCTTCTTAGCAGGGGGTTGAGCCGGTTGGTTAGGGACAGCTGGATTGTTTTGAACAAAAGAGGTATCGAAGATATTGACGAAACAATAGGAAGATGATCATTTGTTCATTGTCTCAAACAAACAAACGACGCACAATGGCTGAACACAGTAAATAGGTCCTTATAATGTATCGCGAAGACATGCTTTAGCCTATAAGTGGATACTCATCCCAAGAGTTCCCAGGTAAGAATGACTGGACCGATTATGTGGATTTGTACGAACACTCTAGCCTTAGACAGAAAACTCAGGATACAGGCACCCACCCTTCCAGATTGCACGTGTTCACATTAATAAGACCCAAAATTTGACGAGATTTTGAAAACTTTGAAGGTTCAAAACCTTATAATAAATCATCTACGAGGAGATGATTAGTTTTCAAATCGGATTCGTATTTCGTGTTCTTGTTGTGGTTGTCACCTAAAGATAGGTGACGGTATTGTTTTAAGACTAAACACAAGATAACTTACGTTAGGGTCCTAGGAAGGTTATAGTCTAGGTCAAAGCATTACTAATAACCTAATTCCCTATAACCATGAGCTCTGATACCAACTTTTCTGTCACACCCCGACCACATTAAAACATCAAACCGTGGCGGAAACATCGGGGAATGTCGTAACAGAATCATTGTTTCACAACACATGGATTGAAGTTTCGTTTTATTGAATTTAGTTTGTTACATTGTCTTGAGTGTTAAAAACTAAACATGAACATTTTGTCCTTCATTGTTATTATGTCACTAAGGCCTCGTCCATTCCTATATGTGCATGCATCAATATCATCATCAAACATCATCAACTATGGTACCTGAAACATATGTGAAAATACGTCAGCATAAAAATGCCGGCGAGTACATAGGTTTTGTGTGAGTGTCAGATTCATGGCTCGTTTACATGTTGAAATAACTCGTACGACCTCGTTAATCGATATTAGAAAAACCTTGTTTTGTAAAATGTTTGTATTGTAAAATGAATAACCGAGTAAAAACAGATTGGTTATAGTTTATAAAACCTCGATGCCATGAATCTTAACTCAAAACATTTGTTTATGTAAAACCCAAATCGTAAATCGTTTTCGTAATAAAACTCGAATGGTTTATATCGTTAGAAAAACCTTGTAGTGTAACTTCGTTTTGAAAACATTTGCCCAAGTGATATAGATAACGCAGCGATATGTAATGTTTTAAAAGAACTTATATATAGGAAGTACCAGCGGCGTATCCACCATGCTTTTATCACATTACACCCGCCCCGTTACCTAATCACTTACCATAACCCAATCGTTTAATAGTTCAAATAGTTCACATAGATCAAATAGTTCCAATGGTTCAAATAGTTCAAATAGTTCACATAGATCAAATAGTTCCAATGGTTCAAATAGTTCAAATAGTTCACATAGATCAAATAGTTCAAATGGTTCACATAGTCCACTTAGTTCACATAGTTCACATAGTTCCAGTTGGTTCAATAGTTCACATAGATCAATAGTTCCAGTGGTTCATTAGTTCTCATAGTTCCAGTGGTTCAATAGTTCACATATTCGTCCAAGTGATCTAGATAATGCAACGATATGTAATGTGTTAAAAGCACTTATATATAGGAAGTACCAACGACGTATCCACCATCCTTTTATCACATTACACCGCCCTGTTACCTAATTACTTGCCTTAACCCAATCGTTCAATAGTTCACATAATCCAATAGTTCCAGTGGTTCAAATAGTTCCAGTGGTTCAAATAGTTCAACTAGTTCTCATAGTTCAATAGAGGGGAACTATGTACTCACATTGAATTGCTAGGTATCCTCGATTAAAGTAAACTAACAAGCTCGAGCAATCAAGGACTCAAGTGGCACCTAGTATCGGATCACTAAGTTAATAAATCGATACCTAAATTAGAAGATCGGGTAGAATGAGGTCCTGTAAACCAAATGAGTATTGGAACTCATGTGATATGGTTTAGCAAAGCCTACATTCTAAATAGGGACCTAACCTAAGTGCTTACGACCCATTAAGGTAGCTTACGCTACTTTGACGCGTCGTTCATGCAAAAGCACGTTCGAGACGCCTAACTAGTCCTATGACAAGTATTATATGCCCTAACATGTTTAAATATGTTGCATAATCAGTTTAATTGGCAAAAGTTAAGTTACATAAGCTTAAATACCAATTATGCATGAAAAGGCATTTTGGTCATTTTACCTAAGGCATATAAACTACTTATCATACAACTAATTAAACTAAGTAACCATAAGGTATAACCTCGGAAGGTAATTCCCTATACAACTATGGTCACTAAACATGCTTGGTCGGATCCGAATGATCGACCAAACGGGTCGGGTTCGAAAGTCGGTTGTTAAGACCGCTTATCTTACAACCCTATCAAGCACTAGACTAAAAGTGACGAGTTAAACATGTTAAAACATGTTTAACTAAGTTAGAAAACAGTTTTGATATCAAAACAATGTGTTTTGACACCCGAAAATATCTTCGTCTCAAAATACGCATAAATACGTAATTTGACCGAAACTTTGACTCGTCACTTCGACTAATCAACGTGGTAATCAGTAGGTATAGTCACAAGGGACTATAACCATCGTGATTACGCTCACATTGCAAAGTCCGAATGAACTTTGTGTTGACCAAAGACTGGTCAAAGCAGAAAGTCAAACATTGTTTGACTTTCATGCTTAAAATGCATAAAAGTATGAGAGAAACTTACAAAAGGTCCAAGCTTTGAACTCAAATTTCTCAGGTATGAAGCTTGAGAACTTCAACTTTGAGCAGAAATGAGAACAAATGTGAGGAATGCTTGAAAACCAAGTGTTACCCATTGTTTACAAAACATGGGGAACTCAAAAACCATCAAATGGTATTGCAAAACAATGATCAAAACCATCAAAATAGCTGAATTGGACCAGATTCATTGCTTCTGTCTGATATTCTGTCACGGGACGCGTAGACATAGGCCTCAGTCTACGCGCCCCTCCTAGCAATCTTTGACATAATGTCACTTTTGGTCCCTGCATGTCCAAAACTTGGTTTGTGGTGCATTTTTGGCATGTTTAAGCCCCGTTAACCCCATTTCAAGGCTCCATAATGAATTTAAAGTATATGGAACTTAAAATATGCTTGAAAATATCTTGGATGTCGGTTCGTTTGGTCGTACGGCTGCGTTATTCGGTTAATTACGACGAAAACTCGAACGGACGCAAAAAACAATCCAATTTACGCGACGAATGGTATTTTTGCATTCCAATCACTAAAATAGAATATTTTAATGATTACAAAAATTTTTGGATGTCCGGATATATTCAGAACGTAAGATATGCCCGAAAATGCGAACCTATGCACTTTTTGACGCTTTTAGTCCCTATTTGATCAAAAAGTTTATTTTCGCATACCGAACCCCTCAAAGCCTATTTATAAGCTATGTAAAGGATATTTAGGGTATGTTTAACTTAAGATCAAGTTCCAGAATGTTCATTACTATACACATCGGCATAGTTTCGCAGTTTGACATAAATAGTCCCTACGATCGAATAAACTTGTTTTCGACATACCAAACCATCCAAAACTTATCTCTAAGTTATGTAAGGGTTATTTAAGGTATGTTAAGCCTATGTCACTATTCTGGAGTGTTTGTCGTGTTAAACGGATTACGTTTACGCAACCAGTTTGTGTATAACTTTCTAGAAAGCGATTTAAAGATCGAGAACAAGAATTGATATGTGCAAATGATACACATATTTATACAAAACCCTAGTATGAAACACAATATTTCATTGATTTTGTATTTGTATGATGGTCGTAGAGGCGCAAATGTCACACTTTTTCTAAAACTTTACACTTTTGTTTTAATTGTTCATCATTATCTTTTAAAATCTTTTCATTTTCGAACATTTCTTTGCATTTATCTTTGAAAACCTTTTCAATTTATTAAATTCCATGTCTCTTGTTTTGAATTTTTCATATTTTTCAGTACATGCACTGCATGTTTTCATGCATTTGTCGCACTCCTGAAGTTTTAAATGAGGTTCTAGATTTTCTGCAAAATGTGAAATCTTAATCAGATTCTATTTTTTAATTCGAAATTTATGCATCATGAAATCTTATGGTACAAGTTCAAAATAGAGTAAAATGGCATTTTTGTCCCTGAGGTTTGGCCAGTTTTGCGACTTTCATCCAAAGGTTTGTTTTTCCGCATCTGGATCCAAAAGGCTTGAAATTTTGCCATTTTCATCCGGGTCGTTAACTCCGTCCATGTTTCTCCGGTAAGTCAGGGGTATTTCTGTCTTTTATGTTAACTTAAAGGGCAATTTGGTCTTGTTCACTGTATGCACAAGCATTTAGCATAGTGTACAAGTATTCAAAAACCAAATTTCCCTTTTAAGTTAACAAAAAAGACAAAAATACCCCTGACTTAATGAAGAAATATGGATGGAGTTAAGTTTTATTTAAAACTTCAGAAGATTCAGTTGAAATATTTACCTCAGTAGTTAGCACTTCGGCTTTTTCTGCCGTCTGGTTCTGATCTTCTTCCTCCTTCTATTGTTCCTCAGTAACAGCTTCAGCTACCAGTTTCTCAGACTTCTTGTCAACCTTTTCCTGTTTCTCTTCTTCAACTTCTTCTTTCTTCTTCAAATTCTCTTCATTCTGTTGTTTTCCAAAAACAGCTTCTTCTGCTGGTTTCTAATCTTCTTCACCAGCTGCTTCTTCTTCTTTCTTCACCTCTTCATCTTCTTATTCTTTCGTAACCTTCTTCAACTCAAACCAAATTTTCAACATTCTTTTTCATTCTTTCTTCATCTCTCTTCTGCAAACTAGCTGTCATCACTCCCCTGATTATTTTATCCAGCTTCTTGAGAGAGTCTTTTTCTGTTTCTTTCTTTGAGTAAAATTCGCCGGACAGAGGAATAACAACAAGCACATCATTGTAGACCACCTCATAGCAAGTCAAATCCTTCATCTTCATGAGTCACCCAGGGTCCACTACTTTCTGTATGTGTCAACATTGCTTGTTTCTTCTCCTTAGATGACCCTTCAGCAATCTATTTTTTATCCGACTTTAATGATTGATCACTGTTCCGATGATAAATAGCTTTCTTATAGTAGTAATCATGAAAAGGATTAGCATGATCAGCAACTTCCCGATTGACACACTCTCTTTTGAAATGACCTTTCTACTTACATCAAAAGCATGTAACCTTGGACTTGTCAAATCCCAACTTTGTGTTTGAACCTCCAAGACATTGTCTGCCTGTTATCTCCATGAATCGTTGTGCTCTTCTAATGCCGCTAGCTAGACACCATCTGATATCGATAAGTTCCATCTCCTCTGGATCTATCTGGTTATAATCTTCTTTTGTCATTTCAGGGTTTCCAATTCTCCCCACCACCAAACTCTCATACGACTCCAGAATCGATGCTAAGAAACCCATCTGCTGTTTAGCAGCATTGATACTCATTTTCGGAGAGGTTTTCAACTTTAATGCAATGTTGCAATGAATCTCTTTGGGTTCTTCTGTATTTGAAGCTATTGAAGAAGAATGATACCCTGGATTGTAACTTGATGAACTACCTTTCTATGCATCATTGATTTTTTTTGACGCTGAACGCAACACCAGGTTTTGATGACTGAATGTTTGAAGGTAAGCTTCCTTTGTAGTAAAGACCCACATTTTGCTGATAATTAGAGCTGCTCATTTTTTTTGTTTTTGCAACTCGAGCTCGTGACTTTCAATTTTTTCTATCAAAGCATCTAAAGTAATTTCATCAAACATTACATCATTTTTCAATATGAAAACAAATGTTTGCCACTGATCTACACGTGGTAATGCATCGATGATTTTATCAATGATTTCTTCTCTAGTTTTAGTTATTCCAAACCTGTTAAGCTCAATTTTTAAATGGCAAAACCTCTTAACCATTTGCCTCATTGTTTCACCCTTTAAACTATCAAACAAATCAAACTCTTTTTTAAGCAATGAAATTTTGTTCTTTTTAATTTGTTTTCCTCCCACAGCTTTAACTCTCAACGCTTCCCAAACAGACTTTTATGAACCATCATGATTAAGTAGTTCAAAAATATCATCTCTGATCGATTGTTGAATTAATGCAATTATTTTTTGTTCGTAAGAAAATTTTCTTTTATCTTCATCTTCTAAGCCTACAAGCAAAATTTCTTCACCTTTATCATTTTATGGCCTATGATATCCAAATTCCAAACAGAACCAACTTTCATGAGCAAACGCTTTTGCCCAGTTCAGAAACCTTTCTTTCCACCACGTGTAGTCTTCAATATTATCAAGCTTTGGTGGTTTAGAATGTGTTCCGTAAAAGTTTTCATGTTTTATATTATCATTTATAGCTTTGGAAATACTTTTCGGTGCAACATTTTGTGTCTCACTCGACTCAGAAGTGTATGCTTTGTAAAATGTGTTATAAAACTCTTCAGCCATGATAACCTAAAAAACACAATCAAACACTTGATTAAATCTGAAAATCAAAGACTAAACACCTTGCGTTCGTACGAAGCTATACTGCTAGTTTCGTACGAAGTCAAGCTTTTCAAAAATTACTAATATTAAACTGCCTTCGTATGATGCTAGTATTGTAACGCCCAGCGTCCCTGAACTTTAGACTTTTGGCAAGATCAGCCCCTGAACTTCTGTATATTGCCAGATCTAGTCCCTATGGTTATATAAGGTTGATACTTTGATACTTTTGGCATGAATCTTATTGATAATTGGTGCTTGATACTATGACACTTGATTCTTTATTCTAGATGCATGATTCTTGACACTTAAACTATGAGACTTGATACTTAATCTAGATACTTGACTCTTGATACTTGATCTAGACACTTGATTCTTGATACCATGGAAACTAGATTCTTTATGTTGATTCTTGATACTTGGACTCTTGATTCTTGATGCTTGAGAAGCTATGATTCTTGACTCTTGATACTTATTTGGTGCTTGACTCCTTAGACTCGTGAGACTTGATTCTTGGTTAAACGAGAGAGTGGAGCCTTGTCACTGGCGGAATCTATGAAACTTGGAAACTTTTGGTTTGTAATATAATCTAGATACTTTACATAAACTATACGCAACACAACGCTAAAGATAATTCGGAAAACGAATCTAAGACAGGAACGCGGAAAGAAGGGATTGGCCAGAGTGGCCGTCCGATCGGATGACCACCCGATCAGATAACCACCCGATCGGATGACCACCCGATCGGATGACCACCGATCGGGTGACCACTCGATCGACCGACCAACCTATCCCTTTTTGCACCGCCTTAATTTTCCTCTCACCCTATAAATAGACCTGTCACATCACCATTTTGAGTGATGTGACAGCTCTGCTCGACCAAGGCACACGCACTCTTCAATTCTTCTTTTCTCATCGATTTCGGTACGTTTTCGGCTAGATACTTGTACTTTCTTGATCTACACTTCATTCTCTACATGATTCTCACTTGAAATCACGCTTTTCACCGTGAAATCTCTCAAAATCTGAGATCCTAAGGATGATGTCATCATGGTGGTTTGTACAAACTAACATACGAGGACATTCTTGGTGAGATCTAGCTAAGATCTAAGGGATTCCGTGCACATATCACTAAACCTAACCTAAATCTAGGATAAATCTAAACTTTTTCCTATAGAACTTGTGTACCTTCAGCTTTTTCTCAAACTTTCCCCATTAATCAATGGAAATCAAGTCTAAACGGATTGTGGATTGGATGAATAGTCTAAAGTCGGCTTAGATCTGAGTTATTACTAGAAAAGACGAGCATGGGACGGATTTGACATTAACTTGTTACAACCGACGACTGAACGGACAGGGGGTGATTCCCACCCGATTAGGACGCCGGGATACTAATGAGTTTGCTGTTGTCACGATACGTACCGTACCGTCACCGTTAACCTAGAAACTTAGAGATTTTACAATGGCAAACAAGAACAAGGATCCCCCGATCGAGCGGCAATCCGATCGAACAGTCATCAAATCAGACAACCACTCTATCGAGTGACTCTTGCCTTGTAACCTTGAAGCTTGGAATCTTTGGGAGTCTTGACCAAATGGCAACCCGATCGGACAGCCGTCCGATCGAGCGACCATCCGACCAAGATAACTAGTACACTTAACAAATTATGACACGCGGATCGAGTGACTACCCGATCGGACAATAATCCGATCGGGCAGCCACCTTATCCACTCATTTGTAAGCAAGAGGCAACCCGACCGGATGGCCATCCGATCGGGCAGTCATCTGTCCCTTCACACACCTATGTCACCCGAACGACTGGCAATCCGATCGGATAGCCAACCAATCGGGCAGCCATCCGATCCAGTGACTGACTTGACACTTTGCGTAATCGCGCCACTCTGCTCGACTCTTATCCTATTGTAATCTAATCAGGCTAATTCTAAAAGAGCTCCCTTTGATCCAATAGCAGTTATACTGTTAAGCAATCACTGTGAGTATACTCGATCCCCTTTTTACTTTAAACTTTTGGGGTGTAACATGTATTCTATGAAACTTATACTTGATTCTTTAAAACTTATACTCTATCCTATGTGAACATGAAACTTGTGATTCTTGATTCTTGACTCTTTGTGCTATGTGACGTTTAATCCAGAGTGTGTAGTTCCGCCTTAACAATAGTAGCGCTATAGGAGATGCACCTCTTCCATTATTCTTGGGGGGTATTGTTATGAGGATTCTAGTTTACCTTGAGTCTTGGGTAAACACTAAAGCGTCGGGATACTTGGGCTATCACTGCGTGGACTACGACACAAGCACGGTTGAAACTATTTATTGTTTACACTGTGGATATGAGTTGTTTTAATCTATTATTCTATTACCAAACTTGTATACTCGCCAATAGTTTTGTATTGATATTTTAATACATGTTGCAGGCTGATAGGATGCTTGGAATGCATGGAATTCAGCTAGGAGATGCTTAGAAACGACGCCTAGATAATACTAGTCTTTTGAACAATTTGAACAATTTTATGATTTGGTTTGTAATGTGATACTTGTGATGACGTTTGTTAGACCTTTGCATAAAATCAATTAATCTTTATTGCAACAATAGTGTTATGGAATTCTCATGAGCAATCTGAACGCTTAGTGCTCGCACCCCGATGTTTCCGCTATCGGTTGGGGTGTGACAGATTAGTATCAGAGCCAGAAGTATAGGGAATTAGGATAAGTAGGAATACTTGCCCTAGTCTATAGTTTTAGGAATCTTGACTCTTATTTGTTGTTTAAGACTTATGTATTCTACCGTATCTGCTTCCTAGTAGCGCTTGTTCAGTTAAACTTACATGCCTTTCCTAAGGCTAGCATAATATACACTTGATGCTTTGAAAACACTGTTCACCGGTGTTTGTATTTTGCACAAGATTTGCCTTCAAGACAGGGGTGACATCCTAACCTTGATGGAAAATCTCCATGTTATTCTAGTAGGTCTTATCTGCGGATGAGTACCAACGCTATTAGGGTACAATGTTGTCAAGTTAGAGGTGAAACTCAGATCTTGATAACTCGTCCCACTCCTTGATTTCATGTCTCACCAAAGTCTCATAACTTCCGATCAATTGAGTACGTGAAATGACCAAAAGGACGAATATCGTAGGCCTAACATTGATGACGTATTTGTCTAAGTAAGTCAAGACACGCTACCTCAATCGGAAAGGAATTCGAATCACTTTGGTTAGTCACCGTTCCTCTACCTGGAACACTCTATGTTTTATGAGCCTATCTTTCTTTTATGTTATATCGATTTTATGCATATGGTTTTAAACTTAATTCTTCGATCATTTTGGTATGCTTTTGCACGAATCACACGTTATCTGCAATCTAAAACATAAATTCTAATCTCAGATCGAACTAAATTTATGAGGCTTTATTCTATGTGTAATCTAAGTGATGATGTGATTGTAAGACACTAGATGTAACATGGCATGGAATACGAGGGGAAAGTGACGTGTCCAAAACATGGTGGATACGTCGCTGGTACTTCCTATATATAAGTGTTTCTGGCATGTTACCAACTTTCATACCAAGTGCCATGCGAAATTTAGTGTCTGGTGAAGGATTCTAAAGCTATGGAAGGACTATTTGTGTATTCTATGAGAAACTTATGTGAAATCTATCGTGTACTCCAGTGGAATCTATGTGAAAACTACGTATGTTTGATGGAGAAACAAAAATACGAAATGTAGCCTAGCGCCGAAGACGAGGGGGAAAGTGGCATGTCCGAAGCGTGGTGTATACGCCGCTGGTACTTCCTATATATAAGCGTTTCTGGCACGCTACCAAACCTTCGTACCATGCGCTAAGTGAAATTCGTAGTTTTGTAGGCTCGGGTTGAGTGATTGAATCTATCTTATTAATTTATGTGGTTGAAGCTCTCTGGTTAATCTATGTTGAGAAGTGGTGAAATCGAAGGCGGTGGTTAACGAGGCATGACACCGATGACGAGACGGGCGTGGCATGATTGAAGCATGGTGGATACGCCGCTGGTACTTCCTATATATAAGTGCTTCCGTCATGCTGCCGAACTTTCGTAACACGTGCCATGAGGGATCTCGTTGTTTGTGGATTGTTAGCATAAGTCTATGTGAATCTATTGAATCTATTGGAGACTATTGAGTCTGTTTGGAGTCTATTGAATCTATTGGAATCTACTTGAGACTATTTGAATCTATTTGGACTAATCTATGATGAGTGTGGATATCGACATGTGAACATGACATCGAGTACGAGGTGGAAGTATTTTGTCTGAAGCGTGGTGGATACGCCGCTGGTACTTCCTATATATAAGCACGTCCGACATACTGCCAAGTTTCGTACAACATGCCATGTGAGGGTAGTGGATTGCAATGTGTAATCTATTGGAATCTATTGGTGTACTCTATGTGTGTATTGTGATAATGATGAGTGTATTGTTTGTCAATTGCGACACGTAACATGACACCGAGTGTGGGGTGGAAGCAATGTGCCCGAAGCGTTGTGGATACGCCGCTGGTACTTCCTATATATAAGCGCTTCTGACCTATTGCCAAACTCCGTACAACGCGCCATGCGAAGGTCGTGGGTTTGCGGGATCTATGAGAATCTTGTGAATCTTGAGTCTTAGTCTACCGTGCGTGAATCTATGTTGACATGTGTTAATTTAGACCTATACGATCCTCTTATTGGATCTTTAGGATGTCTTCTCGAAAGCTATCCGTGTAACACCCCGAAATCGGGAATTTTGTAATTAAACCATGTTAATAATAATGAACGGGTAAAATACCGTTAGTGGTAAAAGTAAACCCGGTGAATATTAGGAATTTAATAAATAGACCTAATATTAAATAAAAAGTAAATAAAAGCTTTTGAGGAAATAAAGATTATAAGAGGCCCGATTTAATGGGACTTAAAACAAAACAATGTAGTATCTCCCCCGAACCCGCTAAGTAAACTAGGAATGTTTAACCTAGTTAAAAAGGGGTAAATATTATTGAAAATAAGTAAGTTGTGGCCTACTTAATAACTAACTAAACATAAGGGACCAAAATGGAAAACTTGGAAGTTTAGTTATTAAAAAAAAAAACAAAACAAAACACACACTAAGTGTGTGTTCGGGAATGAACGACCAGGAGAAGCAAAGGGTGCCAAACCCTAGTTCATCGAATAACATCAAATTGAAGGGCTAATCGGGGCTCAAATTCATGAATGAACGCGGATTAACGATCACTCAAGCTAGGGGATCATAAGGTATGTCGAATTCTTGACATTCGTGAAGTTGGAAAATTTGAAGAAACATCATAATCTGCGAATTTTGTGTTAATCATAGAAGTTATGGCTGAACTATGATGTAAACTTGCTTAGGAACAAAACCCTAAGTGTAAATTATACATGTGTTATCAAGATTTGAATGTCTAGATGATTTACCACACTTAGATAAGCGGGGTTCGAAATTAAGATGATGATGATGATGATATATGTATGCTTAGAATCATCATATTGAATTGTAGAAGCAAGATACTTGATCAAATTATTAGCTGAGTGTATGTTCATACAAGAATTGAAATGGGTTTTGTATGTTATGATGAAATCGGTAATTTCAAATCATGTAAATAGATGAATGAAATCGTGTTATGCACTAGTTTATGTGAAGAATTTGAATATATTAGGTGTTCGGATTAATGCTAGTGATATGATGAAACGGGTCTCACTTATAGATGAGAACCCTTAGTTCTTGCAAAATGAGTGAATAAATTAGTTTTGATAATCGTTTGAACTAGTTGAAGTGTTGAAAATGCAATGGACTTGGTTAGAACTTTAGTTAAAACGGTGGCCTAAAAATAATGCCTACCGGATAATTAATGAAATGCCTAAACTAGTTGTCGAGCTTGAATGTGCATTTATAAGCTAATGGGCGTTTGACTTTTAATAGTCAAACTGATCTCCAATACGATGAATGATAATGTGATATGAAATGTGTAAGGTGGAATAATCGTATTAAATTATGGTTAATCTAACCACCTTGTGAATATTGAATAATAGTTTGATGCTTAACTAGCTAGGTGGAAGCAAGGGGAGAAAGCGGGTCAAATGAATCAAGTATGAGAAGGAAAAGAGCATAACCTGATGCAAGGTAAGTAAAGCTTACACCTTCTATAATAGAACACTTACTTGTATAATGGATAGCATTGTGAATAATAAAATGGACATGGTTTTCGCGGACGTTTTGTCAACAAAATAGTTGTTGACAGCAAGCAGGTCCGTATTTGCAGAAATTGTTTTGAGGTCTTAAACACTTAGTTTTGAATCAATATTTGGTCAGAATTGGTATAACAATATAAATGATGATTGGTAATTTTTTTAAACTTTTCGGAAGTTGTTTAACGTGGTTTTCGCGGACGTTTTGTCAACAAAATAGTTGTTGACAGCAAGCAGGTCCATATTTGCAGAAATTGTTTCGAGGTCTTAAACACTTAGTTTTGACTCAATGTTTGGTCAGAATTGGTATAACAATATAAATGATGATTTGTAATTTTTGTAAACTTTTCGGTAGTTGTTTATCGTGGTTTTCGCGGACGTTTTGTCAACAAAATAGTTGTTGACAGCAAGCAGGTCCGTATTTGCAGAAATTGTTTCGAGGCCTTAAACACTTAGTTTTGACTCAATATTTGGTCAGAATTGGTATAACAATATAAATGATGATTGGTAATTTTTGTTAACTTTTCGGAAGTTGTTTAACGTGGTTTTCGCGGACGTTTTGTCAACAAAATAGTTGTTGACAGCAAGCAGGTCCGTATTTGCAGAAATTGTTTTGAGGCCTTAAACACTTAGTTTTGACTCAATATTTGATCAGAATTGGTATAACAATATTATGATGATTGGTAATTTTTGTAAACTTTTCGGAAGTTGTTTAACGTGGTTTTCGCGGACGTTTTGTCAACAAAATAGCTGTTGACAACAAGCAGGTCCGTATTTGCAGAAATTGTTTCGTGGCCTTAAACACTTAGTTTTGACTCAATATTTGGTCAGAAGTGGTATAACAATATAAATGATGATTGGTAATTTTTATAAACTTTTCGGAAGTTGTTTAACGTGGTTTTTGCGGACGTTTTGTCAACGAAATAGTTGTTGACAGCAAGCAGGTCCGTACTTGTAGAAATTGTTTCGGGGTCTTACACACTTAGTTTTGACTCAATACTTGGTGAGAAGTTGTATAATAATATAAATGATGATTGGTAATATTATGTATTGTTAAGTGTTACAAATACAGGCAAGCGGAATGTATGAGCATGTTTTTGCCAAGGTTGGCGAAAGGTAATGCAATGTATTAAAAACGAGTCAATGTTGACCCGTGCCAGGTATGCATAAGGAATGATACTCTCGTGAAGGGTACATGTACCAACCATAATATGGATTATGGTTGGAGGAAATAAGAGTTTTTTTAGAGTTGATAAAATTATAGTTTTGACATAAATACCCATAACGGGTCAAATAATTCGGTTAAAGAACCGGAAATTTGAATTTGAAGGAAACAAGAATTTTGAATTGGATGGAAATATGTTTATAACTTGTTGTGAAACTGTCAAAACTAACTTTTATGTTGGTTTTGATTTTAGGAATGTCTTATGGAACTCCGGATGAGGATCAAGCAAGAAAGGAGAACTGAACACATGTCTTAAAGCTTCCGCAACGATCTTATTTTGTTCTAGTTTAAAAAGTGGATATTGTAAACACTTGAAATTATATTTTGGAATGTTTTTAAATTATGTAAGAAGTTAACTTGGAAATTTTTTTGTAAGCTTGCATTTTCGTATAAAATGCGTGTTTAATATTATAATATTGACTAATAGAGACGGGTCTTACAAGTTGGTAATCAGAGCTCAAGGTTAAAAGAATAAAGTGTTCGGTTCGAGGCTTGATCGCAAATCCGGTAAGTACATGTATGTTAATGGTTTAGTGTGTTAATGTGTTGTAAACAACACATAGGGTTATCGTGTAATACCGTTACCCCAATTAAAATGATTGATATAGTTGACGAAATTACGCGCCTTGACGCGTATAGTAGAAAAAGCCTTGTATTATAATACGGGCGATTATTGAAGTTGATATTATTGACTCTTGTAAATGTTTTGTTGAAGGACACTTGCATCTAAAGATAGCGGGAGTCTAACAAATTGCGAATTTGACGGAGGAACGTTCCAAAGTACGATAAGTAGAACATGCTCACCAAGGACCTAAATCGCGTAGCGGTCATGAACAAGGCTAATGGCAAGAGAAGCCCGTTAGGGCAAGCATTACCAGGTGCACATTTTAAATTTAATTGCACAAATAGTAATATGCAACAAATACGTAGAGATTGAAAGTTGCATATGTAGATAGAAAACTTGGAAAAACCCGAATAGAAAACCTATCCGGGATATTATTTCCAAGAAAAACAAATAGAGGTGTTACTTACATGGGGTGTAATGTGAAAATTATAAAAAGGTCATGTATACCAGGTATTGATCGCTTAATCTGGCCAAGTAAGTGGTGAGCACGTGGTGCCATGAACTTTTTTATGATGGACATGCTTACACCCGATGTAGTAAGGACGGGGTGAGTGGGACAAATTAAAAAGTACCCAAATAAATCAAATGAGCAAAATATTTGATAATAATGTAAACGCACAGCCGGGTGACGGAAGCATATTACATTAGGATAATGAGCCCGAGTGAAGGGACAAAGATTAATGTAAAATGATTAAGATATGCATTGGGAGGGAGTGTACTTACACTCGAACCCGGAGAATGCAAATATGTAAAACGATTAAGATATGCATTGGGAGGGGTGTACTTACACTCGAACCCGGAGAGTCCAAACATGTAAAATGATTAAGATATGCATTGGGAGGGGGTGTACTTACACTCGAACCCGGAGAATCCAGACATGTAAAATGATTAAGATATGCATTGGGAGGGGGTGTACTTACACTCGAACCCGGAGAATGAAAATATGTCTCTTAACGGGCCATTTTTGTAAAACGTCAAACTTGAGGACAAAGTCGGAATATAAAAATGAAGCGAAGTCTTAATGTATACCGGAAGAGTTGCAATAACAACGACTTCGGTAAAACACCCGGTTGATGGGAAAGGATTTAAATACATGCGTAGACCGAGAAACGAGAAATCGGATGGAAAGTTAAAAGACTCGGGTTTTGAGTCAAGACTAAAAGACGATAAGATTTTGCAAACCGAAATTTTTGATAATTACGTTCAACTATTTTAAAGTGAACGGGTCGAACAAAGAATGAAGTTTTACATTCATAAGTGATGAAGTTTCACACAAACAAGTCAAACGAGATTAATAAAGAATAACTCTTGAAAATGAAAGTAAGCGCAAGCTGAATAATGAAAGCGCGAAATATTAATGAACCTATGTGATAGGTTGTAAAAGAGTATAGAAAGGAAAAACGCAAACCAGTGAAACTGGAGTGTTAAAAACACTAAGATAAAGAACCCGGGTAGCGGTTTGAAAGGAAATAGAGGCGTAAACTGAATGACGATAAGGGTGAGACAAACCGACGTGTAAATGACGTGAGAAGTTATAGAGCCGGAAAGATAATCCGAAAGAAAATGGATGTGGCCTTAGACTACGGTGAAGGTCAAATGAATTTTAAAGGCAAAAATAAATGGTCCCAAACATAACGAGGGGTGCCTTGATGCTATATAAATATATATACATTTAAAGAATGACACTGGTAAAAAGAATGATCTACGGGATCATTATAACCTATGGGTTATAAACATTTTAAAGGTCTACGGGACCAAAATGACCCTCGGGTCAAGAATGAAAAGAAAAGAACTATAGAGGCCTCACCTTAAAAGGTGAAAGCCTAAATGGGTTACCACTTGATCGACCGACCACCCTATCCCCTTTTGCACCGCCTTAATTTTCCTCTCACCCTATAAATAGACCTGTCACATCACCATTTTGAGTGATGTGACAGCTCTGCTCGACCAAGGCACGCGCACTCTTCAATTATTCTTTTCTCATCGATTTCGGTACGTTTTCGGCTAGATACTTGTACTTTCTTGATCTACACTTCATTCTCTACGTGATTCTCACTTGAAATCAAGCTTTTCACCGTGAAATCTCTCAAAAATCTGAGATCCTAAGGATGACGTCATCATGGTGGTTTGTACAAACTAACATATGAGGACATTCTTGGTGAGATCTAGCTAAGATCTAAGGGATTCCATGCACATATCACTAAACCTAACCTAAATCTAGGATAAATCTAAACTTTTTCCTATAGAACTTGTGTGCCTTCAGCTTTTTCTCAAACTTTCCCCATTAATCAATGGAAATCGGGTCTAAACGGATTGTGGACTGGATGAATAGTCTAAAGTCGGCTTAGATCTGAGTTATTACCAGAAAAGACGATCATGGGACGGATTTGACATAAACTTGTTACGAACCGACGACTGAACGGACAGGGGGAGATTCCCACCCGATTAGGACGCCGGGATACTAATGAGTTTGCTGTTGTCACGATACATACCGTACCGTCACCGTTAACCTAGAAACTTAGAGATTTTACAATGGCAAACAAGAACAAGGATCGCCCGATCGAGCGGCAATCCGATCGAACAGTCGTCCGATCGGACAACCACTCTATCGAGTGACTCTTGCCTTGTAACCTTAAAGCTTGGAATCTTTGGGAGTCTTGACCAAATGGTAACCCGATCGCACAGCCGTCAGATCGAGCGACCATCCGACCAAGATAACTAGTACACTTAACAAATTATGACACGTGGATTGAGTGACCACCCGATCGGACAGTAATCCAATTGGGCAGCCACCTTGTCCCCTCATTTTTAAGCAAGAGGCAACCCGACCGGATGGCTATCCGATCGGGTAGCCATATGTCCCTTCACACACCTATGTCACCCGAACGACTGGCAATCCGATCGGATAGCCAACCGATCGGGCAGCCATTCGATCCAGTGACTGGCTTGACGCTTTGCGTAATCGCGTCACTCTGCCCAACTCTTATCCTATTGTAATCTAATCAGGCTAATTCTAAAAGAGCTCCCTTTGATCCAATAATAGTTATACTGTTAAGCAATCACTGTGAGTATACTAGATCCCCTTTTTACTTTAAACTTTTGGGGTGTAACATGTATTCTATGAAACTTAAACTTGATTCTTTGAAACTTATACTCTATCCTATGTGAACATGAAACTTGTGATTCTTGATTCTTGACTCTTTGTGCTATGTGACGTTTAATCCAGAGTGTGTAGTTCCGCCTTAACAATAGTAGCGCTATAGGAGATGCACCTCTCCCATTATTCTCGGGGGGTATTGTTAGGAGGATTCTAGTTTATCTTGAGTCTTGGGTAAACACTAAAGCATCGGGATACTTGGGCTATCACTGTGTGGACTGCGACACAAGCACAACTGAAACTATTTATTGTTTACACTGTGGATATGAGTTGTTTTAATCTATTATTCTATTACCAAACTTGTATACTCGCCAATACTTTTGTATTGATATTTTAATACATGTTGCAGGCTTATAGGATGCTTGGAATGCATGGAATTCAGCTAGGAGATGCTTAGAAACGACACCTAGATAATATTAGTCTTTTGAACAATTTGAACAATTTTATGATTTGGTTTGTAATGTGATACTTGTGATGACGTTTGTTAGACCTTTGAATAAAATCAATTAATCTTTATTGCAACAATAGTGTTATGGAATTCTCATGAGCAATCTGAACGCTTAGTGCTCGCACCCTGATGTTTCCGCCATCGGTTGGGGTGTGACAAGTATATGGCTTCGTAAGAAGCTACTCTGCGAAGAACATAGTTATTTTTTTCGTGGTTTTTCACTAATTTGAATATGATTTCGTTAGAATTTTGATCTGAAAAATTGTAGGGTTGTTTAAAAATGTTTTTCACACAACATATTCAAAAATCAGTTGTTTTTAACCGTTAAAACTTCGTAGATCTGAGTTTAAAGTTTGACAAGAAATGAAGAAGAAGTGTAGAAGAAGATATGAGTAGAAAATGATGATTTTGCTTTGATTTTGATGTAGAAACTTCAATCTTCGTGTCTCTGATCCTTGCAAACAATCACCCGCTCTGATACCACTTATGAATTCGAACCCTGGATTGAATCTTCAACCGATGAATGCGTACCGACACGTGATATGTGCGGAATCCAATCACGTGTGTGGATTAGAACACGAGAAAGTAATTATAACTATTTTCTTTACTGATTTAACAACGTTTACACCATGAAAACAAACCGGCAAAGCTTCGCCTCAAGAATGCCCCAAAGATTACAAATGAACAACACAAGACAACTATATATATAGACTACTGGGTTCGTACAAGGCAGTCATGCCTTCGTATGAAGCTGCTAAATGTTGCCTTCGTACGAAGCTGCCATTTCACACATGCACTTCATACTTTGAACAGTTCAGTACCTGTCTTGTATCATTTGTTTCAGCTACGTTATGTGATTGACGCAAGCGATAGACATATGCACTCACAATTACCATGTCTAACATTACTAACGCATACTAACTCTTTAACCATGCTACCAACAATTACTAATCCATACTAACTCTAGTGGGTGAAATAGTACCCACAAAATACACATAAATTAATAGTGTCCAAAGTGAGTGTTTAGTTAAGATAATATTTTTATGTATTTTCATATATTATTATTATTATTATTATTATTATTTATTTCTTATTAAATCCCATTTACATTCCAACTTCTAAATCCTTGTACTTACACACCTTGTTCATCGTTGTTAGGATAATTTGGTGCTTCAACCTCTCAAGACGATCATCTTACGTTTGTGGAAACCACTTGCAAACGGTGAGTATACTCGATTCTTTTTTCATTTTTAAAACACTTTGGGTGCAACATGTACATATATACAAAAACACGCAGTCACAATTAAACATGTTTATCAATCACACTCTATCCACCGTTAGACATGAAACTTGTTATACTTGTTAAACTCATATGCTATGTTTACATTGTGTCTATATGCTCATTAACTTTGCAAGCCTACCTTAACAATTATAGCGTTATAGGATTAACGTCTTGCTCGTATTCTTATGGTATTGTTAAGTAAAACACATTACACCCTCTTCGTTTCGACGATGCTGGGTAATCATGATTGCGTTAAACTCTGGTTTGACGTATAGCTTACACCCGTACAACATGTTAGTAACTTGTATACATTTATCATGTTGGATATGAGCACAGTTAAAACATTTTTCATATTATTCTATGTACTCAAACTTGTATACTCGCCAACATATATGTTGATCATATTTTAATACATGTTGCAGGTTGATAGGTGATTAACGAAAGGAACAAGTTTAGGGTGGACTTAGATACACGCCTAGATCATAAACAATTATTTATCCTCTATGTTTCTTGTTTGCTACAATTTGACCATGTTTTGTTTTGTTAAACGATGTATGACATTTAGTATTTATGAAATTTTGATTTAGCAATTATTGTCACATGTTAGTGTTATGATGCTACGAGTAACCATGTTTTCGTCTCACTCCGATGTTTCCACCATCGGTTGGGGTGTGACAGATTGGTATCAGAGCCATAACTATATGGAATTAGGAAAAGTTGCTATGCTTTTGACCTAGTCTATAGTTTAGGGACATTTCTTGTTTGTGCTTAAAACTACTTGAATTCTCTCTTATTTGGTTCTTATCTATTTCTTGGTCTCAAATATACATGTCTTTCCTAAGGCAAACACAATACACATGTGAAGACTTGAAGACACTCCTATCCCATAATCGAAACGACTCACCAAAATAGGGGTGATTCCCAAATTTGGTGACGACTTTCAATCCGCCTTACATGTTACTTTGCAAGAAATTTCACCATCAAGTCAGGAGTGATATCCATATCTTGATGGGAGTTTCCCTTTCATATTCTAGTGGACCCTTATCGACGATTAGAAATTTATTTCTTTTTTCTTCTGATAAGTACTAACCACACTAGGGTACGACGTTACTGTGACAACTGTGCTCTGTAATCGATGTATAATATAAAACAATGTCAATTATCAATAAAATTGTGTTTGATGATTTTACAATTTGATTCGATTCCGATTTCAAGCTTTAAATCGCTTTCTAGAAGGTTATACGCAAACTGGTGCGTAAACGCAGTCAGTTTAACGCAACAAACACTCTGGAATAGTTACATAGGCTTAACATACCTTAAATAACCTCCACATAACTTAGAAATAAGTTTTGGATGGTTTGGTTTGTTGAAATTAAGTTTGTTCGATCGCAGGGACTAGTTGTATCAAACTATGAAACTATACCGATTTGTATAGTAACGAACATTCCAGAACTTGATCATAAGTTAAGCATACCCTAAATATCCTTTACATAGCTTAGAAATAGGCTTTGAGGGGTTCGGTATGCTAAAGTAAACTTTAATGATCAATAAGTGCATAAGTTTGCATTTTCGCGCATATCTTACGTTCTGAATATATCCGGACATCCAAAAAATTTATGTAATCATTAAAATATTTTATTTTAGTGATTGGCTTTTTAAAATTCTATTCGTCACTTAATTTGGATCGTTTTTGCGTCCGTTACGACTTCCGTCGTAATTAACCGAATAACGCAACCGTACGACCAAACAAGCCGACATCCGAGATATTTTTGAGCATGTTTTGAGTTCCTTATACTTTAACATCATTTTAGAGCCTTGAAATGGAGTTAACGGGGTTTAAACGCATCAAAATAGGCCTTAAACATGTGCAGGGACCATTTCTGCCAGTTTTTGAAAGTTCTAGCTAAGGTGAGTGGTGGCGTCACGCGACGGGGTACCCCCCCCCCCTTTGCCGTGGCGTGATGCCACGGCCCTATCTGGGCAGAAAAAATGATTTTCAGCATTTTTCAGCAATGGGATTGAACTTGGGGGTCTTTTTTGTAACTTTTGCAATACCTGGAGCTGGTTTTCGACCCCCATTGTATTCTAATACCATGTACCCACATGTATGGCCAATATTACACCCTCTAAACACATGGAATGATCCTATTGATCTCAACGTCCTATAAATAGCAAGCTTCCTAATTTAGGTTCTTCACTCTTGATTCTGAAATTTCTCTAAGTTGAGGTGTTTATCACTTCATACTTGAGAATATTTGGAATCAAAACACCTTCTTGGACCCTTTGTATGTCCTCTTCTTGCTTGTTCTTGTATTTCAAGCATGAAAGTTAAATGGTGTTTGACTTTCAGCTTTGACCAGTCAATTGTCAACACAAAGTTCATTTGAACTTTGCAACGTGAGCGTAATCACGATGGTTATAGTCCCTCGTGACTATACCTACTAATTACCACGTTGACTAGGCGTAGTGATGAGTCGTAGTTTTGGCCAAAATGCGTATTTATGCGTATTTTGTAACCAAACTACTCTTGGGTATCAAAACTGTAGGATCGTTTTTAGACCCGAATGAGTCGATCAGAAGAGTTTTGATCAGTTTGAAAGGCGGAAACAGACAAACTGAGGTCAATTCAGCTAGTAAATCACTTTAAACTGTCGTAGTATTGATTATCAAACGTTTTACAACGAGACGACACTTCGGCAGCACTTCGTTGCTCTGACCGGAAAGAATGATCTAGATTTCGCTTGGATCCTATTTATAGAGGATCAGATTTCGCTTGAGAGTGCCAAGGAACCAGTTCAAGCGAAATCACAACATATGATTTCGCTTGAGACTGCACAAGTCTATTTCAAGCGAAATCAACACCTTCAAGCGAAATCACCTATATCAAACCCTAAAATCTTATATTTTCTTGTATGACACACCCTGATCTATCTAAATACATTAAAGACTCGATACAAGACGAAGTCGACAGACGCATGCACTAACAGACTCCCCCTAGAATGTTGACGAGTCTTAAAGTGCCGAGTCTTCGCATCTTCAGTCTTTATCAGTCCTTTCGAACTCTCTGAAGTATCTGACGCTGTAAGTATCCTCAAATCTCTTCTTCTCTTTCTATCCAGAATCGCAACCTCATGATCAGAACCTGGCTCTTTGACATTCAGACTCCCCCTCTCAGTAAGCTGGGACTGTAGTCTGGAATTCTTGTTTCCAAGATCATAACCTGGCTCTTTACTCTTTCCATAGGTTTAAGATTGAATTCTGACTCTATCAATACCTGCACAAATCTCTACCTCAAAATAAATTTTCTAATGATCACTAATATAAAAAAAAACAATCTCATCATCTAATAAACCACTTGCAGGAATAAAACAATCAAAGAATAATTTTTCAAGGTAGATCTTTGATGATCTATTTTAAAAAAAAATCATTTTTCTTATCAAAACAACACACTCTCCCAAACCATTTGTTCATCATATCTAGCACTCGGAATTTTGAAAATTAGTTCTCCAACACCAGTTGTCGAAAATCTTTTTGAATTTTTAAATGCAATGAAATGCAGAGAAGAAATATTTACAAACAATATTTTTTGTGAGTTTGTGTAAGAGGATCATATCAGTTATTGAGACAAATCACCAACACCATTAAGCTTTAATCATTTTAAGTTTTAAACGATTCACTTAGATTGTCAGTATACTGGTCCACTTAAATTTTCACACAAAGTTCAATTGCTTCGAGATACGAGATTAATTTCTTAGATACTTAAACTTAATCACGTGTCCCACCTCAGAATATACTCCCGTATCCAGATCCCAATATTCAGTCTTACAGGTGAGTATACCACATATGATATCTGTAAGGGAATAAATTATAAAACAGTACGAAACCGTGAGTGATCAGGTCAGAACTTCCGTTCAGCAGAGAGATGACGGATCGACTTTTGGTGGGTCCCCTTTAGAGGATCTTTTTTTTTACAACAGCATTGATTAGCAATTTTATTGTCTCATCATTTATGCTGAGGGCGGCGCTATATTTCAAGCAAGCAGTAAAGTATTCTCCGGGGACTAGGCCATTGCTTCCGCATTATTAGAAGTCTCGGGATAATACCCCAGATATCACTGAGCATAAAGACCTAGTATCTCAGAAAGAGGGACATTTCAAACAAGATTTCGGGGGTTACCCATATATCCGAGAGATGTTCCCCACGATATAAGCAAGTTTGAAATTTAGGTTTATATCTCGTCACAATCTACTAAATGTGTAAAAACCTACTGGCACATCATCAGTGAGACCATTTATCACTTTTTAACTTTCCATTTCTTTAGCATGTTGTGATAGTCCACTGATGTACTATCATTTCCTCTTCTTTGACACAAAAACTCATTTTTCATTTTATCATGTTTTTGTCTTTTTCAAATTTTCAAATATTTTTGGATTTTCTGAAACTTCTTACTCCCCCTAAAATGCAAACACATTTTAGGAAATTTGAAAACAAACTGTACAAAATAAAGTGACAACTGATATCGAATCACTTCAATTCGCCATCCACTTGGCATAAACAATCAGAACTCCCCCTTACAACAAACTATTTTCCCATTGATTTCAAAACACTTAAGTTTGTTTTAATCAAATGGTTTTTCCGGAAAATTAGTTTTGTTGATTGATTTTACCATTTGTATGTTAGGGGTTTGATTCATCACATTGTTTTTCAACCAAATATTACTTGTAAATATGATCCAATCAAGTTCAACCTAATGACCTTGATTAACCACTTGTAGATTACAACCTTTTTCAACCACATGGCTTACCAACCATTACCACATGTAAGTTGAATTCTCAAGATGCCTATACCTACTCCTCACTTACCAACCTGGGAGTTCCGGCAAATCACACTTTTTCACAAACAATTTTACCAGAATGATGCCGATTCATGCTCCACGATTACCAACTTGGGAGCTCTGGAAAGTCCACAGACTTACTGTTCGTAATATGTACCATCCCAGTCACAAACCAGGGATGGTTCAACTTTATCTTTCTTCGTCTTCTTCTCGTAAAACTCCTTCACTCCGTTGACCTTCCTGTCAACCATTTTTCCAAAAATGTTATGGACTTTGGAATTAAAAGCTCTTTCAATATCAAAATCATTCTTTTCTGAGAAAAATTGATTTGATATTTCAATTTAATTTTACCAACTTTTTTCTTAAAATTTTCAGCCCGAAGTGATGGAAAATTCTCATCATCCACAGTTGGTACTGATTTTTCACATTTAACCTCAACCTGTGGCTCATTTGACTTTGTGGACTCAGATTCATCGCCGGAAGATAGCTCCTCTGATTTTGAAGAATCAGAATCATTGCTAGAACTACCATCATACTTCTTAACAACCCATTTCTGGTTGCCAAGGTTTCCTTTCTTCTTATAAAATTTGTTTGAACATTCACCAATCTCAAAAATTGAATTTTTGAATAGTTTTGTTCTATCAATTGGTGGTTCAAACTCAACCTCTTTGTTTTTCAAGTTACGAGAAACTCCCTGTTTTGATTTTATTATTGCCTTTAAACAATCTTTGGCAATATGTCCAACATTATCGCATTTGAAACAAGTTCTTGTTTCTTTCATCTGATCAACAAACTTCATCTCTTCTTGCTTCTTAGCAAGGAACTCTTTGTTAGATTGCTTCCAGAATGGACTCTTTTGTTCCTCTTCAGCAGACATTCCTGCAACAAATATCATTTTCGATTTAAAATCACGAACATATTTTTCATTTTTCTGTTTTTCTGAAGGAATAAATCCTAAACCTTTCTTTTTGAAATTACCGTTATGGTTTGGTTTCTTTTGAAAACCAGAACTGTAACCTTTTTTCTTGTTTTCTCTTTGTTGAACTCTTGAGGTGTATTTTTTAGGTTTATCATTAAGATTTACATCTTTTATTTCAGAAATATTAATTTCTGTTAGTTTGAAAACCTTTTTGATCATTTCTGGTTTAACACCTCTTATCGGAAGTTCCTCATCAAAATATAATTTGTCAGAATCATTCAAAGTATATCCAACTTTAAACGTTTCGTCATTCAAATTAGATTTTGATAACAGGAATTCTTTGTTGTAAACTCTTTTGCCCTGTTTGTCAGCTTTACTCGGAATGCTTGACTCAGACTTTGACTCTGACATAGACTCCGACTTTGACTCCTCAGATTCATCTTTATCCAACACCTGATCGACCACTTTCTTTATTAACTCAGACTCATGATCAGTTTCAGATGATGTAAAAGTCACATCAATATTTTCTGGCAAGTTAACTGTAGACTCCGACTCCCACTGTAAATTTGTTGCCTTTTCGACTCTTTCTGAATTTGGATTTCTCGGAGAATATCCATTTTCAAGCGGGGGTGGACACTTGTTGTAACTGAAACCTTGTTTCTTACCAGATGTCTTTTCTTTGTTATCCTTCTTCTTTTCTTTCTTCTTTTCAGGAGTCGTTTCGTCAGAAATCTTCTGTTCTTCAGAATTCTTTGTCTCAGAAATTTCTTCTTCCTCAAATGCCTTCATGCCTTCTACTGTTGGATAAATCCTATCAATGACATAAGAAGTGCATGAGTAACTTTTCAACAAACGATTTACTCTTTCAGTTTCAATTCTTTGAGTTTCTAGTTTCTGCTCTAACACAGCACACTTCTCGATGTAATTGTTCACGATTTTCTGCTTTATCATGAAAGCTCCCTGAAGTGTCTTCATTGCCGTTGCCTGTTCTTCACTTGTTTGATTGTATTGATTCATAGCTTTGTTCAGGACATCATAAGATTCCTTCAAACGGTTCAAGTTATAAATCAATGTACTGTTCTGCTTTTTTATAGCTTCACAAGTGTCACAATTCACAGGAATCTTTTTAGCATCAACTTCTTCATCAACTTTGAACTTTGGTATATCTTTCACCTTTTTCTTTATCACTGGAACAGCCTCATCATCACTGCTGACCGGTGTTTTGACCTTTTCTTTTTCTTTTTGATTTTTTCATCATCACTGTCGCTTTCTGCTATCAATTTCAAATCAGCTGCCAATTTCCTTGACCAATATTCAGTATCATCATCACTATCCTCTTCAACTCGAGCAACATATACTTTGTAATTTGAATCTTTATTTGGATCATAATCATCCCAATTGAAATTTGCCCAGCTAAAACCTTCAGGCAATTTTTCATCATCTTGATTTATCAGGCATGCTTTGTTATCAGCTGAGATATATTTGTCCCAACTGAATCCATTTGTTGTTTCTTTGTCATCCTGATTCACCATACAAGCTCTCTTTGAAGATTCTTCAATCACTTTTCTACCATGTGCCACTTGCGGTTCTTGTTGTTGTTGAGCAACTTGATGATAGATAGCCTTCCGATAGTAATCATTGTTGTTGTTGAACGGATTTTGTGCTCCACTTGCTTCACGGTTTTTGCACTCTCTCTTGAAGTGTCCCTTTTCCCTGCAATGAAAACAAGTGACTTTAGATTTATCAAATCTTAAAGTAGAAATATTAGCTTCAAGTAAGTCATCTCTTCCTGTGATCTGCTTAAATTTCTCAGCTCGTCTCAACACACTAGCCAAACACCATTTAATATCCATCAATTCCATTTCCTCAGCGTCAATTTGATCGTAATCCTCTTTTGTAAGCATTGGATTCCCGATCCGACCTGCAACAAAACTACCATAAGATTCCAATACAGTTCCCAACAAAGACATATGACTTTTGGCAATTTCTGCTGAATAATCTTCATCATTCTCCAGATTCAGCACAATGTTGCATTGAAGCTTCTTGCCAATCTTGGTTGTAGAAATATTCAGATCAAATGATGGATATGATGAAAAGCTTGTGTTGCTGTTTGATCCTTTTGATGAACTTCCAGATGAATTCTTGGTATTGTATGCAGTCTCTATTTTTGGTGACAAGTTGGTGGATTTATCACTGACACCACCTTTGTAATAAAGTCCGATGTCTTGTTCACCATCGAAATCTTTCATTCTTGAGACTTTTCTTTGTTCCATCTCCTGGGCTTCTAATTTCTCAATGAATTTGCTCAAAGTTAAATTTTTAAACCCTTTCTTGTTCCTCAACATCATGAGATATGTACCCCAAGTTTCATATGGTAAAGCATCAGATAGTTTTTCAATCAACTCCTCATTATCTTTAGAGATTTTCAATCTCTTCATGTTTGCCAACAAATTGTAGCATCTTTCAATAATTTGCTTTGTGCTCTCATTCTTCAAACCACGAAACAAGTCAAATTCTTTCTTCAATAGTGATTTTTTGTTTTTAACCATTTCTTCACTTCCTTGAAACTTTGATTTTAACGCTTTCCAAATCGAATAAGAAGTTCCATTGTGTTGCAATAAAACCAAGATATCTTCTTTTACAGCTTGTTGCAATAAACTCAGCATCATTTTCTCATCTTTGTATTTCTTTCTAGCACCTGCACTTAAATCTTTAATTGCAATAAGCTCTTCGTCATCATTCATTGGTCTAACGTATTTTGTCTCAACATTCTCCCAAGCATCTAAGTAATTGGCTTGTACCCAGTTTTCGAACTTTTCTTCCCAACTTTTATACTCCTCGATATTCAAGAGTTTTGGAGGTTTTTGCATCGTTCCAGTTTCATTCTCCAACATCGTATTCTGTGCAAGAGTAATCGGGGTAGCAAATGCGTTGTAAAAATCCTCGTCCATGTTTCGGTTTTTTTTTTAAATTTGTCAAACAGTTGGTTCAAGCGAAATCACAAAGTCAAGCTAAAGTCCCTGTTCAAGCGAGACCCAGTTCAAGCGAAAACCTTTCAAGCGAAATATCTTATTTCGCTTGAACTACACTCTTTTCAAGCGGAATGAAGTCTTTGAAGCGAAATCAGTGTTTCAAGCTGAATCACTCAAGTGAAATAACCAACTGAAGCGAAATGGCAGATTTGAAGCGAAATCCCGGTTTTCAAGCGAAATACAAGACAGATTTCGCTTGAAGAGCTGCTGATGTCATCATCTCGTACATGTTTTTCAAGCGAAAACTCAATTTTTACCTGAATTAGATCGATTTTAGGCCTGAAACTTTCAAGGCTTTGTTAAAATACTATTCTGCACAACCTGTAAGAAATTTAGACGATTTTAACCGTGAAAAATTTTGAATTTTTAAAAAAGAAGGTGTAGAAATCAGAATTTTCGACTGAATTGGTAAGAACTCTTCTTCCTGAGCTCTGATACCACTTGTAGGATCGTTTTTAGACCCGAACGAGTCGATCAGAAGAGTTTTGATCAGTTTGAAAGGCGGTAACAGACAAACTGAGGTCAATTTAACTTGTAAATCACTTTAAACTGTCGTAGTATTGATTATCAAACGTTTTACAACGAGACGACACTTCGGCAACACTTCGTTGCTCTGACCGGAAAGAATGATCTAGATTTCACTTGGATCCTATTTATAGAGGATCAGATTTCGCTTGAGAGTGCCAAGGAACCAGTTCAAGCGAAATCACAACATATGATTTCGCTTGAGACTGCACAAGTCTATTTCAAGAGAAATCAACACCTTCAAGCGAAATCACCTATATCAAACCCTAAAATCTCATATTTTCTTGTATGACGCACCCTGATCTATCTAAATACATTAAAGACTCGATACAAGACGAAGTCGACAGACGCATGCACTAACAAAAACCATTTGTTTTGATATGAAAACCTGTTTTCTAACTAAACTAAACATGTCTTAACATGTTTAGCTCGTCACTTTTAGTTTAGTGCTTGTGTAGAGTCGTAAGTCAAGCAGACTAAACACCCGCTTAGACTTTCGAACTCGACCCGTTTGGTTATCATTGGGATCTGACCAAACATGTTTAGTGACCATAGTTGCATAGGGAATAACCTTCCGAGGTTATACCTTATGGTCACTTAGGTTTAATTAGTTGTATGTAGGTAATTTATATGCCTTAGGTAAATGATCAAAATGACCTTTTCATGCATAATTGGTAATTAAGCATATGTAACATAAATTTTTGTCACTTAATTGATTATGCAACATGTTTAGGCATATAATACTTGTCATAGGACTAGTTAGACGTCTCAAACGCGCTTTGCGCGAACGGCGCGTTAAAGTAGCGTAAGCTACCTTAATGAGTCATAACGGGTCGAAAGCACTTAGGTTAGGTTCCGATTTAGGATGTAGGCTTTGTTAAACCATATCACATGAGATCCAACACTCATCTGGTTTACAAGACCTCATTATGTCCGATCTTTCGATTTAGGTGCCGATTGTTTGACTAGTGATTCGATTACTAGGTGTTGCTTGATTTCTCTGGTTTACTTGAGTTTGTTGAAGTTCTATTGATTGAATATACTTTGCACTTCATGTGAGTACATAGTTCCCCTATTTTACTGTTTTCAATTGTTTTGGGGTGATTCATATGTATCAAAATGATTTCGATATTTTAACGATGGTTTCAAAAACGATTAAGATGGTTTATACTAAACTAATAACGATTTCGATAATGTGAACGAACTTGTTGGTTGTAGTTACATAACGAATGACATTTATTAATTTTGGCCGAACCGACCAGTATTAGGTTATGGTACCATAGGATCTGACAAATCCCGTTATCAGACTGCACCCATGGTTATGTGTGGGTTATGTGGGTAACGACTGAATCTGTTATTGTTAACTTACCCTTTGGGGGTTTGTTAATGCGAGAAGCGAGATAGTCGAGTCACGAAGGTTTGAATGTTATTAGCGAGACGACCAAAAATAGTTTTCACAATTAAAACGAGGATGATTTAAACGACTTAAACGAGTTAAACGATTTGAACAAGTTAAACGAGTTGGATAAACGATTGGTTTTTGGTTAAGTGTTTAGATAACGGGACGGGTATAATGTGGTGAAAACATGGTAGATACGCCACTGGTACTTCTTATATATAAGTGTTTTCAACATATTACATACCGTGACGTTATTTAGTTGACTTGGGTAAACGATTTTAAAACGATGTCACGTAACGATGTTTTCGAAAGGATATAAACAATACGAGTTTTATTAACAAGTTAATACGATATGTTTTACAATTTGGTTTACTAAAACAAATGTTTTTGGGTTAAGAATCATGGCTATGAGGTTTTATAAATTATAAACCACTTGATTTGACTTGGTTAAATTATGTTGCAATATTATACACATTTCAAAACAAGGTTTTTAATAAGGTATTGCAACATGTAAACTAGCCATGAATCCGACACTCTTATAAAACCTATGTGCTCGCCAACATTTCTTTGCTGCCTTTGTTTTTACATATGTTTCAGGTGATGTTGCTTGATGTTGATTACTAGGATGCATGAGTCACATAGGATCTGGACGAGGCCTTAGTGACATAATAACAGTGATAGTCGATATGTAACTCATTTGTTTTGTGTTAAAACAATGTAAATTACTTATTGAATAAATAAAACGGAACTCTTTTTATATCCATGGTTGTGAAACAATAATTCTGTTACAACACTCCCCGACGTTTCCATCACGATTTGTTGTTTTACGTGGTCAGGGTGTGACAGAAGAGTTGGTATCAGAGCCAATGGTTATAGGGAATTAGGTTATTAGTAATGCTTTGACCTGGACTATAACTTTCTAGGACCCCAACACAAGTTTTTTCTTGCGTTTAGATTTAAAAAAAAACAAAATCGTCACCTACCCTTAGGTGATAACCACAACGAGAACACAATTTCGAACCTGCTTCGAAAATTAATCATCCGTTCTAGGATGATTGATTACTAGGTTTTGAACCCTTCCAGTTTGACTCATATTTGGCTTAGTGCCTTTTGAGTTTTCAAAATCTCATCAAAGTTTGGGTCTAAATAATGTGAACACGTGCAAACTGGAAGAGTGAATGCATGTATCCTGAGTTTTCTGTCTAAGGCTAGAGTGTTCGTACAAATCCACATAATCGGACCAGTCACTCTTACCTGGGAACTCTTGGGGTGAGTGTTCACTTATAGGCGAGCATGTCTTCGCGATACATTATTTTGGCCCATTTACTTTGATTAGTCACTACGTATCGTTTGTTTGTTCGAGGTAACAAACAAATGATCGCCTTCCTTGTGTTTTGTCGATGTTTTCAATACCTCTTTTGTTTTTCCAATTGTCGATCTCACTCGATTCCCCTGTTTCCTTGTTAGACAATGCCTCCTTGACATGATGCTCAATCTTTTACTGCTGAAGAAGTCACAACCCTTGTTGCTCAGCAAATGGCTGCTGTACTTCCAGGCGTAGTGACCCAGATCCATGAGTTATACAACAACAATAATAATAACAACAATAATGCTCCATGTAATTTCAAGAATTTCAATTCTGCTAAGCCGCTAAAGTTTTCTGGGTCGCAAGGAGCAACTGCGCTCCTGCAGTGGTTCGAGAGTATCGAGAGCACATTCAGACATGTGCAATGTCCGAATGAGCGAAAGGTTGAATTTGCATCAAGTGTGTTTGAGAAGCGTGCTCTTACATGGTGGAACGGTGTTATGCGCGATAGGGGTGCCGAAGTGGCATTGGAACAAACATGGGAAGAGCTTCGAGCTCTCATGATGAAAGAGTTTTGTCCCCGTCACGAAATTCGAGCTTTGGAATGAGATTTTGACGATCTGAAACAAGATGGGGGTGAACACCGTGCGTATACGGATCGTTTTGAGGAGCTCAGTCTGTTGTGTCCCACTATGGTTACCCTACTGGAGAAAGCAATCGAGAGATATATCGATGGTTTACCCGATTCCATACAGGATATTATGACTGGCATTAATCCTACTACTGTTCGTCACGCGATCGAGTTGTCTGCTACCCTGACTGAGTCTTAAATCAGGAAGGGTAAACTTACCCGCGGGTGATAAGAAGAAGTCGATCGATTCTGTCAAGGAAAAGGGTAAGAGTAAGAAAGGTGAGGCATCGAAGAAGTTGAGAAAGCGTAATGGTGCTCAGAATTTTGCAGTAACAGCTCAGAACCCTCAGAACCCACCGGCTCAACCGCCTGCGAAGAAAGTGTATGCTGGTACCGCACCTCATTGTGCGTGCTGCAACGGTCATCATGTTGCACAACAAGCTTGCAAGCAATGCACAACATGTGGTAAACTTGGGCATCTGGCCAACATTTGTCGTCTGGGTCAGAATCAGGTTGCTCAGGTTCCAGCACAGGTCCAAGGGAATGCTGCGAGATTCCCACCGGGTTCATGCTTCAATTGTTGAGAGTTTGGTCAATTCCGCAACAACTGCCCGAGGTTGGTGAATGCAAATGCGAATCCGAACGTGAATGTCAACGCGAATGTGAATCCCGATCGTGGGCGAGCGTACAATCTGAATGCAAACGAGGCGAGGGTTGACAACGAGGTTGTCAATGGTACGTTTCTTGTTGACAATCGACCTGCATCTATTCTTTTTTATTCTGGTGCCGATAGAAGTTTTGTTTCGTTATCTTTTGAGCCTTTGCTTGTGATACCTAGAACTAAACTGAGGAAACCCTTATCCGTCGAAGTTGTTAATGGTAAACCATTTGTTCTTGATTCTGTTATTCGTGATTGTCAGTTGAACCTTGATGACCATCTTTTTTCCTATTGACCTCACACCGATGCAACTTGGGAGTTTCGATATTATCGTTGGGATGGATTGGTTAACCAAACACCATGCTGAGGTGGTTTGTTTCGATAAGATTGTTCGTATTCCTCTTCCATCTGGCAATGTTCTGGAAGTTCGTGGCGAGAAACCTTCAGGTGGATTGAAGCTTATGTTGTGTACAAAAGCCCAAAGTTATTTGAGAAAAAGATATGTTGCTTTTCTGGCACATGTCACCAAGGAGAAAGGCAAGAGTAAGCGTATTCAAGATATTCCGATTGTTCGAGATTATCCAGAGGTGTTTCTTGATGAACTGCCTGGTTTGCCTCCAGTTCGTCAAGTCGAGTTTCATATTGACCTTATACCCAATGCCAACCCGATTGCGAAAGCACCTTATCGTCTTGCACCGTCGGAGATGCAAGAGTTATCAAAACAGCTTCAAGAATTGTCTGATAAAGGATTCATCCGTCCGAGCTTTTCGCCTTGGGGAGCTCCTGTCCTCTTTGTGAAAAAGAAAGATGGATCTTTTCGAATGTGTATCGATTATCGTGAGCTTAATAAGCTTACCATCAAGAATCGATATCCCCTACCTCGAATCGATGATCTCTTTGACCAGCTGCAAGGTGCTTCATTCTTTTCTAAGATCGATCTGCGTTCTGGGTATCATCAGCTCCGTGTATTCGAAGAAGATATTCCCAAAATTGCTTTCCGTACAAGATATGGGTATTACGAGTTCACTGTCATGCCTTTTGGTTTGACAAATGCCCCAGCTATCTTCATGGACTTAATGAACGGGGTTTGTAAACCTTATTTAGACAAGTTGTTGGACCGGTTTAGACCCTAAATAGTCAGTAGAGAACGTTCATCTTTGCGTATAAAGGCGGAATCAATGTACACAAAGTAACAACAACTTTTCCTCTTTAATTCCTTCTCTATTGATGCTTTCTGAAATGTTTTTGACAGAGTTTCGTTACAAAGTATATGACCAGGTTTCGCTCCAAGTTACTGACTTTTTTTTCTCTGATTTCGCTCATGATGACTATATATAGCCAACCTGATTTCGCTCCAATGTCATGCCACATGAGCGAAACCCCCTGGGAAACCCTATGAGCGAAACCCTAACTACCCTATAAGCGAAACCTCAAACTAAATATGACATATGAACGAAACCTATACATTAAACCTAATTTTGACTTTCAAGCTCCTATTTTGACTTATCTTGACCTAAGACTCAATGCAAACGTAGTCAACAGACATTTCTTGCACCAACAGACTCCCCCTTGGATGTTGACGAAGTCTTCAGCTCCGAATCTTCAGTCTTGGTCTTTTCTCCAACTCTGTCTTCACATCTTAAGCATTCTATCTTCACAAGTTCACAATCTTGTCCTGTCTTCATCTTCAGACTTCCCTTTAACTGTTGATCCAGACTCCCCCTTTCACAGTCTCCCCCTCTTAATATGCTAGAATCTGAGGTCTTGATCTGGTTCAAGCTTTGACATTTAGCTTCCGTGGGAATGATGAAGTCCAAAACCTGTGTTTCAAACATCAAACATTACAAACTATCTTTTCAACAATAAATCACAAACTCAATCAATTTTAGAAATCCACTCAAGTATTCAGGTCCAAGTTAATGACCCTGATTACTCAATTAATCTACCAAGTTCAATTTAATGACCTTGGTTGATCATTTGACGAATCAAACTGATTTTAAAAACAACAATTTACACATTTTCTGAAAATAACAAGTATCAAGTTAATGAACTTGTTTTTGACTTTTCAATAAAACAAACTTCATCAAGATAAGCTCTCCTCATTCTTCAGTCCAGAATCTCCTGCATCTGCTTCAACATCTGAGAATCCAACAATCAACTCTCTACTTTGGTTTGTCAAAAATAAAGCAGAAATAAAAAACTCTTTGAATTTTTAAAATGTTCTAAACTAAGAAATGAAATACAGAAAACTTAAATTGCAGAAAGTAAACAAAGTAAACTGTTTACAAACTTAATTTTTGGCGAGCGTGTCAGGGAATCATATCAGCTATCAGACAAATTACAAGTACCGTTAAGCTTCATTTCATACTTAGACTTAAACAATTCACCTCGATAGTCGATATACTGATCCATCTTAAATTCTCACACAAATTTCAATTTAATCAGGATACGATTTAGATGTATTATGAACTTAGCTCATTCATGTGTCCCACCTCTTGAATATACTCCCGTATCCAGAATCCCAATATTCAGTCTTACAAGTGAGTATACTACAATGATATCTGTACATAAATTAGGTAATGCGAGGGCCGAGGGATCTCAGGTCGATACTTCCGTATGCGCAGAGAGATATCAGCTTCGACTTTACGGTATGTCCCCTTTAGAGGATCTTTTAGCTACAACAGCAGCGACTATCAATTTTATTGTTTCATCAGCATGCTGAGGGTTTATGCTATGTTTCAAGCATTTGTGGAAAGTATTATCCAAGGACTAGGTCAGAACTTCCATTCAGCAGAAGTCCCGGAATAATACCCCAGACATCATTGAGTATAAAAACCTAGTATATCAAAATACGAGACCTTTCAAACGAGATTTCAGGGGTTACCTATATATCCAAGTAGTGTTCCCCACGAATTTCACAAGTTTGAAATTTTAGGTTTATATCCCGAATAAATCTACTAAATGTGCGAAAACCTATCGACACATCATTAGTGAGACTGTTTAACTCATTTAAACTTTACAAATCTTTAGCATACTGTAATTGTCTAGCCGATGTGCTATCATTTTCCCTATATACACAAGCTCTTTTTCAGATTTTATATTGTTTTTCTATTTTTGCATTTTTTACTGTTTTTGAATTTTCTGCAAATATATCTATATACATCTATCTACTACCCCTAAATACCAAAACAAGTAAAAAAACGATAAACCATTGCAGATTGTTTTTCGTCTTCATCTGCAACAGTACTCTCATCAACGCCAATTATGCCATCTGACACCGAAAGAAGCTTCATACCGTTCAGTTTTAACAAATATTTAAACCGATTTTTATCAAAAGCTTTGGTATGTAAATCAGCTTTCTGTTCGTCAGTGTGGATTTTCTCAATTCGTATCAACTTTTTCTCGAAACAATCGCGAATAAAGTGATGACGAATTTCTATGTGTTTAGTTTTAGCATGATGTACTGGATTCTTTGTTATATTTATAGCGGCCCCATTATCAACAAAAAGAGGTGTGTTAAGAAACTGCAAACCGTAGTCGCGCATCTGTTGCTGTATCCACAGGATCTGAGAGCAGCAACTGCTAGCAGACACGTACTCCGCTTCACATGTAGATAGCGCCACAAACGTTTGTTTCTTACACTGCCAGGTAACCAATCTAGGTCCAAAGAACTGGCATCCTGCAGTTGTTGATTTTGAATTGACTTTGCAGCATCCGAAATCCGAATCGGAATACCCTTCGAGCGTAAAGTCGCCTTTTCTAGGATACCACAACCCTAATGAAGGAGTTCCTTTCAGGTAGCGTAATATCAGCTTCACAATAATCATGTGCGAAGCTCTCGGGTTAGATTGATATCTTGCTGCGAGGCACGTTGGGTACATGATATCAGGACGTGAAGCTGTTAAGTACATCAAAGAACCTATCATGGATCGGTAAAACGTTTCATCAGCTCTGTCTCCGGTGAGATCTGGGTGAATCCCATGATTTGTTGCAAGTGGGGTAGCAGCTGGAGTAGAACTTAACATCCCAAATTTCTCTAGAATATCACGAACGTACTTCGTCTGGTGAATGAAAATTCTTTCAGGTAGTTGTTCAACTTGTAGACCCAGAAAGAATTTCATCTCCCCCATTGATGACATTTCGAACTTTTGCTTCATCACTGATTCAAAATCTTTGCACAGACTCTCATTCGTTGACCCAAAAATTATATCGTCCACATAAATCTGAACTATCAGAAGATGACCGTCGACCTCTTTAGTGAAGAGAGTGGCATCCACTTTTCCACGTATGAACTTATTGGCTAGTAGGTGTTGAGACAAAGTCTCGTACCAAGCTCTCGGGGCCTGGTGTAAACCATACAGCGCTTTGTCCAATAAGTAGACCTTGTTTTTGTGGATTGGGTCAGTAAAGCCCGGCGGCTGTCCGACATAAACCTCCTCTTTGACCTTCCCATAAAGAAACGCCGATTTTACATCTAGTTGATATACTTTGAAGTTCTTCCAAGACGCAAATGCAAGGAAAATTCTGATTGCCTCTAGTCGTGCCACAGGAGCATAGACTTCTGTAAAATCAATCCCCTCCTGTTGACTAAAGCCCTGAACAACGAGTCGAGCTTTGTTCCTTACAACAACTCCTTTGTCGTCTCTCTTACACTTAAAAACCCATTTTGTATTGATTTTTCTATGACCATCCGGCAAATCAACTAACTTCCACACTCCCAACTTTTCAAACTGACTCAACTCTTCTTGCGTCGCAATGACCCAAGAGTCTTCAGTAAGCGCTTCTTTGTAAGTTCGCGGTTCGATCTGCGAAATGAAACAACTTATTGAAAATTCAGTTTGTAAAGGTGCTACTGTAGAATAAAATCATGTAAGGCCCTGGTCAATTTGACGTCTCGTGCGAATGCCTGTTTGCAATTCTCCTATCATCAACTCCTCTGGATGATATGAAGGAGTTCGCGGCATCACTTCGCTTGGAACATCTACATTGCCCTCCAGATTAGTAACATTCTGATCTGCATCTTGTTCACCAACTTGGTTTGTTTGACTTGAAATCTGAATTTGCTCCCCCTCAGAATCTGAATCACCATGATCAAAGACTGGCATGTTTTCAGCTTCTTGATTATCATTCTGATCCGACTGATTATCCTGAGCAACTTCATTCTGTTGTACATCATCATGTTCACCAGCATTACTCGGACCTGCTTCATCGTCATTTGAAGTTTCCCGTGGTCGCCTCGAATACTCAGCTGGGAACCTTTGCTGTGACTCGTATTCACGCAAAATATCCAACTCATCAAAGAAATCTTCATCTTCCTCTGATTCTTCTCTCATGTCAAACGAATCGCACAGTTTGTCATAATGATAACGCCATGAATCTCCAAGATTCTGCGGCGGCATAGTATAACCTTGACATTCAACATTTGCAGCTTCAATAATCCGCTTCTCACTTGGAACGAAGACACGTCGCATCGGATTTGCATAACCAACAAATATTCCCTCAATGCACTTCGGACCAAACTTTCCATGAGGCTCTATAACAGTACAGGGTGACCCGAACGGTTCTAGATACTTCAAATTCGGTTTGCGGTTATTGATTAGCTCAAAGCATGTTTTGTTGAACTTCTTGACAGTGAGAACCCTGTTGAGCGTATAGCATGCGGCGGAAACAGCTTCAGCCCAAAAATTTATCGGTAACTTTGAATCTGCGAGCATAGTTCTAGCCGTCTCGATTAGTGTCCGGTTTTTGCGTTCTGCGACTCCATTCTGCTGCGGAGTGTACGGAGCACTAAACTCATGCAATATACCTCTTTCATCACAAAATTCTTCCATCTTATTGTTCTTGAATTCAGTACCATTGTCACTACGAATTCTTTTGATACGCCTTTGGTACACATTCTCAATTTTCTTGAACAACGCCATCAAACTGTCAAATGTTTCGTCTTCAAGAAAGAAACCCACGAAAATCTGGAATAATCATCAGTAACGACCAAACAGTAGTAATCTCCTGTAATACTTTTTGACATTCACAGGACCAAACAAATCCATGTGAAGTCTTTCCAGAGGTCTCGAAACTGAATTGACTTGCTTTGTAGGATGTGACTTTTTCTTCTGCTTGCCTTTGACACAGCTAATGCACTCCCCTTCCAGATGAAAACCTTTGACATGAACTCCTGTAACTAAATCATTGTGCACCAAGTGATTCATTTTCCTTAGGTGAATATGCCCCATCTTGCGGTGCCACAATCTCGATTCTTTCTCAGTTGCTCTGGACACAAAACAATGAGCTTGACCCGTGGTTGTAGTAGCTATGCTCATGTCCAATACGGATAGATCATTAACTCTCGGTGCCCTCATGATAATCCATTCCTCAGGTATTACAAATCCCGGTTTCAAGATCAAACATTCTTTATCAGTGAAGTGAGTAGTATACATCCTGTCACAGATCTGGGAGATACTCAGCAGATTGTTCTCCAGCTCAGCAATGTAATTAACTCTTTCAAACGTCACAATCCCGTTGGATAACGTTCCTTCACCTATAATCCTTCCTCCTTGATTACCCGCAAAACCTACGTAACCACCATTGATATTTCTCACATCATACAGCAACGCAGTCTTCCCTGTCATATGTGTTGAAGCTCCACTATCCATGATCCATCTGGATACAAGTTTTGGAAGATCCTGCACATAACAAAATATGACTTAACCAACTTCAATAAAGATGCCGATTCATGCTTCGCGATCCAGGAAGCTCCGGCAATTCAAACTGTTTAGTCGAACATGGAGTCCACCCAGGCCTCATCAGCCTTGGGTGTAACCTTGACTCTCGCAATTTGAATTTTGAAGTTTTCAGCCTTAAGAGGTGGAAAATTTGCATCATAATCAATTTGAATTGAATCCTCAGAAGGTGAAATCTTTTTCTTAGTTTTAGGTTTCCAAACTTGTTGAGATAATGCAACCCGTTTATAAAATTTGTCATTTTTAGTTACCACTTTCTTTACGGGTTCAATTTTCACTTTAATGTTGTCATTTTTCACACTCTTTTTCTCAACAACGATTGGTGCTTTACCCTTTTCGTCAACTTTCTTCTTTTGAATCTTCACAGTTTCAGTCTTAGGCTTCACATTTGTACACTTTCGTGCAATGTGACCAACTTGATTACATCTGAAACATGTTCGAGTATCAACAACTCGACTTGTGCCTTCAGACTGAGACTGTGAAGCTCTCTTCTCAAAGAATTCTTGATTTGATTTTGAAAAAAATTCTTTCTCTTCATCAGCAAGTGAACTCGAACTGTTCACAAACTTTTTCTTCTCAACAAACTTCTTGTTTTGAACATTTCTTTTCTGATAATTCCTACCACCCTGATAACCACCCGACCAGTTATTTCGATTGTTATTATAAAAACGTGATGGATTAACAGATTTCTTGTAGTATGATTTATCTTTCTCAAAACTCATTTTTCTCTTTGTTTGACTCAGATTGTTCACTTCTGACAACTCAACTTCGACCAACTTGAAAACATTTGTCAATTTGTTCATATTAACATTCTCAATCGGAAACTCAGAATCCGAAAACAACTTATCTGAACCCAACATCTTGTACATGACAAGATTTGATTCTTCATTTAAGTTGTTCTTGGACTTTTGTTTCGGAATGTAGTTGTCCAGGAAACACCCATCTTCCTCAGTAGTGTCACTATCCGTTTTTAGCACATTTTCAACAACACCTTTTACAATATCATTTTGGACACTATCGTCATTGGAAGATGTGAACGTGACATCAATTGAATCCGGAAGATTCATTTCACTTTCTTCTTCAATTTCAACCAACCCTGATTGCTTTTTCGTGTAATTATCCAAAATCGACGGTGGAACTCTATGAAAACCCACCCCGGTTCCATCAGAATAAACATCTTCACCAGTTTTGTTTTTCCCGATGGGTTTGGGAACAATGTGTTGCAAAACAAAGCTTGCGGAGCTGTAACTGTTAAGCTTCAACTGGATTCACTCGTTTTCAATTTCAGCCTCTTGAAATTTAAGTTTCAGTTTAGCGATTTCATACAGTTGTTGGTTGATTGATCGATTCTTCTTTTACTCTAAGCACTGCTTTTAGTTGAACATTTTCTTTATAAGTTTTACCATTTCGATCATCATTATCTTTCATTGTGCTTTTGAGTTTTTCAAACTTCTCAGAAATCTGACGGTTTTCAAGAATTAACTTTTCATTTTCCTTTTTAACTCTTTCATGATCAATTTTATCATTTTCAATTTGGTTAGTTAATTCTTTTATCCGTTCAGTTGAAGCTTTAACTCTTTTGTCACGATCAAGAATTTGATTCTCAACACTTCTGACTTTTGCTGTCAGATCTTCAACTTTCTTACCGTTGAGATATGTGACTGTATTACAAAATTTGCATTCTTTGATGCTATTTTTGCAATCAACATTTCCATCAATTTTCTTACCTGACACATTTGTTGACAAGTTTGAACTAACCTGGCTTTTTGACTCAGACACGGAGTTAGAGTCTACCTCAAGTGCCTTAGCAGCCAGCACTTTGTCAGCCATTTTTCCGAGGTTTTCAGCAGTTAACTCCTGCGTTGTGTCAATAACCCCAGTGTCAACTTTCTTTGACTTCTATATCTCTTCTTTCTCCTTCTTCTCTTTCTCTTCTTTCTCTCTTTTCTCTTTCTCTTCTTTCTCTTTCTCGTCTCCAGTTCCCCACCATTTATTCTGCCAATAATCATGCTCATCTTTGAACTCCTTGATTATGGCTTCCAGATCAAGAGTTTTGTCATCAACTGCAATATTTCCATATGGATCAAGATAACACTCCCTGTCCGGATCCCATCTTCTCGCTCTCTTCGCTTCCAAATAGATACCAGATATTCTAATTATTCTGTTTTCAGCCAGCATTTTTCTGTATCTATACTTCTGCTCTTCAGTCCTGTTGTCTTTCCACGGAATAGGTTCGTTTTTCGCCATGAATGCGTAACCAACCGCATCTTCCTCCGGTAGAACCTCTTGACTCCAATCATAACCCTCATCATCATAAATCACCGCAAGAGCTCTAGATTTCTCTTTGTTGTCTTCAACCTGCTTCAATCTAGGCGGCTTAGATTTATTTTGGTGATAAATTGCCTTCTTGTAGTAATCTTCTCTGAAAGGGTTCTCCGACTCATCAGCATATGCGTTTCTGCATTCTCGCTTGAAGTGACCTTTCTGCTTACACTTGAAGCACGTCACCTTGGACTTATCAAAACCTAACTTGGTAGATGGACCACCAATTGTCTTCCTGCCTGTTATTTCCATGAAACGCTGTGCTCGACGAACAGCACTGGCCATGCACCAACGAATGTCGATTAATTCCATTTCTTCAGGATCTATTTGATCATAGTCCTCTTTCGTTAGGTTGGTGTTGCCTATCTTCCCTGCTACTAACCCTTCATAAGATTCCAACACAGATGCTAGGAAAATCATCTGTTGTTTAGCAGACTCCTCGTCAAAATTCTGAGCATTCTTTAAGTCTATTGCGATGTTACATTGAAAACGATTCTTTGCATCAGAATAACTTGCAGATGATGAAGATCCACTGTGATAACCACTGTGATTTCCACTGCTTTGACCACTTTGACTTTCTTTGCTTGTTGTGGACACATTCTCAGCAGAAAAAGCAGTCTTGGGAGAAGTTGCTTTTGGCATCATGCTCTTTGGATAATACAAATCCAAATTCTGTTGATAAGATGAGTGATTGACTTTGAATGTCTTCTTTAGTTCCAGCTCGTGACTCTCGAGTTTCTCAATCAACAAATCTAAAGTTAACTTTTCTGGATCCTTGATGGTATTCTTCAGCATCAACGCATAATATCTCCAATCCATCTCGTCTGGCAACGAATCGAACAATTTGTCGATAAGCTCATCCTCAGGATATCTGATATCATGTCTTGCTAATTCCAGCTTCAGATGACCAAACCTTTCTACTTCAGATGACCAAACCTTTCTATCATTTTACAAACTAACTCGTTCTTTAAACATCCAAACAGATCAAACTCTTTTCTAAGAAGTTTTCTTTTGTTTTTCACAATTTCTGAACTTCCTAAACATTTTGTTTCTAGCTTCTTCCAGAGATCTTTTGCATTTGAATAATCTATCAATGAGATTATGTCCTCCCGAACGGACTGAAATAACAATGCCACACATTTTTGCTCAGCCACAAATGATTCAATCTCCTCAGATGATGTTAAAGTTTCACCATTTTTGTTTCCATGTTCATAGCCGTTTTTCAGACTCTTCCAGCTAGGAAATGCAAATGCCATCAACCAGTCTTCAAACTTTCTTGACCACTGACTATATTCCTTGATAGCCATTAGCTTTGGAAGTTTATTGAAGGTTCCAAAGGCACTTTCAGATTCCCAAGCTTTCGTTAACTTTTTCTTCGTATTCGGCGGATTCTCATTGTTGTTGCTTGTAGATGAATCGTCTCCCGAATTTCCAGCAAATGCGTACATGTCGCTAAACGGGTTCAAGAATATGTCATCCATCTTGAATGTACCTGCAAAATCAGCAAACACTTAGAAATTTTTGAAAGTTTGGAAAACAGTGACTGATAAGTGAAATATCAGTTATTGTGACACAAAAGCGAAATAGCAATATGTCAAATAAACGAAATTAAGAATGTGTTCCTATAAGCGAAATCAGGACTTGACAGACAAGCGAAATCAAGGCATGACAGAAAAGCGAAATCAACAACTTGTTACAAAAGCGAAATCAGCAATTTGTGTCCCTACGAGCGAAATAAGGATGTATCTAAGAGCGAAATCAGAAAATTTATGTCCTTATCAGCGAAATCAAGCAATTACAAGCGAAATCCTTCTATGTCCGTAAAAGCGAAATCAGGTTTTTAGTGTATTTTCACCATTTTTAAGCCGTATTTTAACCTGATTCTTTCTAGGGTTTGTTATTACTATGTTTTACACGTTATATTCGAAATTCAGGCCATTTCAACCGTAGGAACCAGTTCAAATCGAAAAAGTATGAGAGAAAGTGAGTAGAAGTAAGAGAATCTGGTAGAATCAAGCTGTATTAGTATGAACTCCTCGTCCTGAGCTCTGATACCACTTGTTGGACCGGTTTAGACCCTAAATAGTCAGTAGAGAACGTTCATCTTTGCGTATAAAGGCGGAATCAATGTACACAAAGTAACAACAACTTTTCCTCTTTAATTCCTTCTCTATTGATGCTTTCTGAAATGTTTTTGACAGAGTTTCGTTACAAAGCATATGACCAGGTTTCGCTCCAAGTTACTGACTTTTTTTTTCTCTGATTTCGCTCATGATGACTATATATAGCCAACCTGATTTCGCTCCAATGTCATGCCACATGAGCGAAACCCCCTGGGAAACCCTATGAGCGAAACCCTAACTACCCTATAAGCGAAACCTCAAACTAAATATGACATATGAACGAAACCTATACATTAAACCTAATTTTGACTTTCAAGCTCCTATTTTGACTTATCTTGACCTAAGACTCAATGCAAACGTAGTCAACAGACATTTCTTGCACCAACACAAGTTCATCATTGTGTTCATCGACGATATTCTCATTTATTCGAAGTCTCGAGCCGATCACGAACAACACCTTCGTTTGACTCTGGAACTCTTGAAGAAGGAACAACTTTTTGCTAAATTCTCCAAGTGTGAATTTTGGCTTAAAGAAGTTCAGTTTTTGGGTCATATAGTCAACGAGCAGGGTATTCATGTGGATCCATCCAAAATAACTGCTATTAAGGATTGGAATAGACCGACGACACCTACAGAGATTCGATCATTTCTTGGTCTTGCTGGTTATTATCGTCGATTCATTTCTAATTTCTCAAAGATCGTGGTTCCACTCACTGCCTTGACTCAGAAGAATAAGCCTTTTGAGTGGGGACCTAAGCAAGAAGAAGCATTCCAAACGCTGAAAAGGAAGCTCTGTGATGCTCTTGTTTTATCTCTGCCTGAGGGAAACGATGATTTTGTTGTCTATTGCGACGCGTCAAATCTAGGCCTTGGTTGTGTCCTTATGCAACGAGGTAAGGTGATAGCTTTTGCGTCTAGACAACTGAAAGTTCACGAGAAGAATTATACGACTCGTGATCTTGAGTTAGGTGCTGTGGTTTTCACGCTTAAAATCTGGAGACATTATCTTTATGGCACAAAGTGTGTGGTTTTCACAGACCAAAAAAGACTCCAGCATATTCTCAATCAGAAGGAGCTGAACATGAGGCAACGACGTTGGGTTGAGCTCCTAAACGATTATGATTGCGAAATCCGCTACCATCCTGGTAAGGCAAATGTCGTGGCCGATTCGCTTAGTCGAAAAGAGCGAGTCAAGTTTCATTCTGTTCGCACTCTATCTGATATTCAATCTCGTGTCCTTCAAGATCAACGATCTTGTGTGATCAAAGACTTATTGAAATATGAGCTACTGCTTCAACTCGAACTTAAACTCGAAACGAAGGACTATGGGTTGCTATATTTCAAGGATTGTTTGTGGATTCCGAAACAAGACGATCTTTGCACTTTAGTGATGGACGAATCTCATAAGTATCGATATTCTATCCATCCTGGTGCTGATAAAATGTACAAGGATCTTCGTACTCAGTATTGCTGGCCTGGTATGAACTTATCTCAAAGTCAAGGCTGAACATCAACGACCATCTGGTTTGCTTGTACAGCCAGAGATACCGGTTTGGAAGTGGGAGAACATTGCGATGGATCTCATCACTAAATTACCACGTACATCTAAAGGTCACGATGCCATTTGGGCTGTTATCGATCGTTTAACGAAGGCAACTCATTTTATTCCGATTCACGAGGATCTATCTGCTGATAAACTTGCAAAGATTTATGTTGATGAGATTGTATCACGACATGGTGTTCCTTTGGATATCATTTCCGATCGTGATGCTCGGTTTTCATCTCATTTTTGGAAGACCATGCAATCTGCTTTGGGAACCCAACTAAATCTAAGCACTTCTTATCATCCCCAAACAGATGGATTATCTGAGAGGACGATTCAAACTTTGGAGGATATGCTTAGAGCATGCGTGATAGACTTTGGTGGTAATTGGGATTCTCACCTTCCACTGATCGAGTTTTCTAACAACAACAGTTATCATGCTAGTATTAATATGGCACCATTCGAAGCTCTCTACGGTCGAAAGTGTCGTTCACCTGTCTGTTGGAATGAGATCGGTGAAGCTCAGCTTACTAGACCTGAGCTCATTCTGGAAACAACAGACAAAAATCAAGAAAATCCGCGATAATCTTGTGACAGCTCGAAGCCATCAAAAGAGTTATGCGGATATGCGACGCAAGCCCTTAGAATTTCAAGTCGGAGACCGTGTCCTACTCAAGGTGTCACCTTGGAAGGGAGTGGTGAGATTTGGAAAGAAAGGAAAACTTGCACCCCGATATGTTGGACCATTTAAGATTGTTGAAAGAATTGGAAAGGTTGCCTATCGACTAGAGCTACCTCCGGAGCTTGGAAATATTCATCTGACTTTTCACGTGTCCAATTTGCGAAAGTGTTTAGCTGATGCTGATCTTCACATTCCTCTCGATGAGATTCAAATCGATGAAACGATGCACTTTGTCGAGAAACCTGTGGAGATAGTGGACCGTACATTCAAACAGTTGAAGAACAAACGGATTCGATTGGTCAAGGTTCGCTGGGATTCCAAACGTGGCCCAGAGTTTACTTGGGAACGTGAGGACCAAATGAAGGCCAAATATCCGCAATTGTTCTCACAAGCTTCCTCTAGTTAAAATTTCGGGACGAAATTTCCTAAAGTAGGGGAGATTGTGACAACTGTGCTCTCTAATCGATGTATAATATAAAAAAATGTCAATTATAAATAAAACAATGTGTTTTGGTGTTATTATGTGTGTAATTGTGTTTGATGATTTTACATTTTGATTCGATTCCGATTTCAAGCTTTAAATCGCTTTCTGGAAGGTTATACGCAAACTGGTGCGTAAACGCAGTCAGTTTAACGCAACAAACACTCCGGAATAGTGACATAGGCTTAACATACCTTAAATAACCTCCACATAACTTAGAAATAAGTTTTGGATGGTTTGGTGTGTTGAAATCAAGTTTGTTCGATCGCAGGGACAAGTTGTGTCAAACTACGAAACTATACCGATTTGTATAGTAACGAACATTCCGGAACTTGATCATAAGTTAAACATACCCTAAATATCCTTTACATAGCTTAGAAATAGGCTTTGAGGGGTTCGGTATGCTAAAATAAACTTTATTGATCAATAGGGAGTAAAAGCGTCATAAAGTGCATAAGTTTGCATTTTCGCGCATATCTTACGTTCTTAATATATCCGGACATCCAAAAAATTTATGTAATCATTAAAATATTTTATTTTAGTGATTGGCTTGATAAAATTCTATTCGTCGCTTAATTTGGATCGTTTTTGCGTCCGTTACGACTTCCATCGTAATTAATCGAATAACGCAACCGTACGACCAAACGAGCCAACATCCAAGATATTTTTGAGCATGTTTTGAGTTCCCTATACTTTAACATCATTTTAGAGCCTTGAAATGGGGTTAACGGGGTTTAAACGCATCAAAATAGGCCTTAAACATGTGCAGGGACCATTTCTGCCAGTTTTTGAAAGTTCTGGCTAAGGTGAGTGGCGGCGTCATGCGACGGGGTACCCCCCTTTGCCGTGGCATGACACCACAGCCCTATCTGGGTAGAAAAATTGATTTTCAGCATTTTTCAGCAATGGGATTGAACTTGGGGGTCTTTTTTGTAACTTTTGCAATACCAGGAGCTGGTTTTTGACCCCCATTGTATTCTAATACTATGTATCCACATGTATGGCCAAGATTACACCCTCTAAACACATGGAATGATCCTATTGATCTCAACTTCCTATAAATAGCAAGCTTCCTCATTTTGGTTCTTCACACTTGATTCTGAAATTTCTCTAAGTTGAGGTGTTTATCACTTCATACCTGAGAATATTTGGAATCAAAACACCTTCTTGGACCCTTTATAAGTCCTCTTCTTGCTTGTTCTTGTATTTCAAGCATGAAAGTCAAATGGTGTTTGACTTTCAGCTTTGACCAGTCAATGGTCAACACAAAGTTCATTTGAACTTTGCAACGTGAGCGTAATCACGATGGTTATAGTCCCTCGTGACTATACCTACTGATTCCCACATTGACTAGGTATAGTGACGAGTCGTAGTTTCGGCCAAAATGTGTATTTATGTGTACTTTGTAACCGAACTACTCTTGGGTATCAAAACCGTTTGTTTTGATATCAAAACCTGTTTTCTAACTAAACTAAACATGTCTTAACATGTTTAGCTCGTCACTTTTAGTTTAGTGCTTGTGTAGAGTCGTAAGTCAAGCGGACTAAACACCCGCTTAGACTTTCGAACTCGACCCATTTGGTCGATCTTTGGGATCCGACCAAACATGTTTAGTGACCATAGTTGCATAGGGAATAACCTTCCGAGGTTATACCTTATGGTCACTTAGGTTTAATTAGTTGTATGATAGGGAATTTATATGCCTTAGGTAAATGATCAAAATGCCCTTTTCATGCATAATTGGTAATTAAGCATATGTAACATAAACTTTTGTCACTTAATTGATTATGCAACATGTTTAGGCATATAATACTTTTCATAGGACTAGTTAGACGTCTCAAACGCGCTTTGCGCGAACGACGCGTTAAAGTAGCGTAAGCTACCTTAATGAGTCATAACGGGTCGAAAGCACTTAGGTTAGGTTCCGATTTAGGATGTAGGCTTTGTTAAACTATATCACATGAGTTCCAACACTCATCTGGTTTACAAGACCTCATTCTGTCCGATCTTCCGATTTAGGTGTCGATTGTTTGACTAGTGATTTGATTACTAGGTGCTGCTTGATTTCTCTGGTTTACTTGAGTTTGTTGAAGTTATATTGATTGAGGATACTTTGCACTTCATGTGAGTACATAGTTCCCCTATTTTACTCTTTTTAATTGTTTTGGGGTGATTCATATGTATCAAAACGATTTCGATATTTTAACGATGGTTTCAAAAACGATTAAGATGGTTTATACTAAACTAATAACGATTTCGATAATGTGAACGAACTTGTTGGTTGTAGTTACATAACGAATGACATTTATTAATTTTGGCGGAACCGACCAGTATTAGGTTATGGTACCATAGGATCTGACAAATCCCGTTATCAGACTGCACCCATGGTTATGTGTGGGTTATGTGGGTAACGACTGAATCTGTGATTGTTAACTTACCCTTTGGTGGTTTGTTAATGCGATAAGCGAGATAGTCGAGTCATGAAGGTTTGAATGTTATTAGCGAGACGACCAAAAATAGTTTTCACAATTAAAACGAGGATGATTTAAATGACTTAAACGAGTTAAACGATTTGAACAAGTTAAAGGAGTTGGATAAACGATTGGTTTTTGGTTAAGTGTTTAGATAACAGGACGGGTGTAATGTGGTGAAAACATGGTAGATACGCCGCTGGTACTTCTTATATATAAGTGTTTTCAACATATTACATACCGTGACGTTATTTAGTTCACTTGGGTAAAGGATTTTAAAACGATGTCACATAACGATGTTTTCGAAAGGATATAAACCATACGAGTTTTATTAACAAGTTAATACGAGATGTTTTACAGTTTGGTTTACTAAAACAAATGTTTTTGGGTTAAGAATCATGGCTACGAGGTTTTATAAATTATAACCCACTTGATTTGAGTTGGTTAAATTATGTTGCAATATTATACACATTTCAAAACAAGGTTTTTAATAAGGTATTGCAACATGTAAACTAGCCATGAATCTGACACTCTTATAAAACCTATGTGCTCGCCAGCATTTCTTTGCTGACTTTGTTTTTACATATGTTTCAGGTGATGTTGCTTGATGTTGATTACTAGGATGCATGAGTCACATAGGATCTGGACGAGGCCTTAGTGACATAATAACAGTGATAGTCGATATGTAACTCATTTTTTTGTGTTAAAACAATGTAAATTACTTATTGAATAATTAAAACGAAACTCTTTTTGTATCCATGGTTGTGAAACAATAATTCTGTTACAACACTCCCTGACGTTTCCGCCATGATTTGTTGTTTTACGTGGTCGGGGTGTGACAGTTACCAAGTTAGGGGTGAAACCCGCATCTTGATAACTAGTCCCACTCTTCGATTTTCAATCTCGCCAAAGTCTCAAATCTTCGATTGACTAGGGATATGTATTAACTAGAAGGGTGAATACAGTTAACCGCTTCTCGGTTAGAGTATTCTACCCATTAGGCCAAAGCATGTTTCCCTAACTCAAAAGGATTTTCGATCACTTTGGAAAAGTCTTAGTTTCGTTCCGAGACATTCCATGTTTTATATTGAATCTCTTTTATGTCTTATCAATTTTAATGTGTTTTACATTTTATACGCTTTCTGTTTCAACGTTGAAGGCATAAATCACACTTTACTCGCAATCTCAAACAATAATAATCCTTCATGAACAAACTAAATTTATATTCTTTTCATTAATATGTGTGATTAGACAATGTGGATTCTCGTTATGCTTATGTGAACTACTTGAAACTTACGTGTTACGTGACATACTACATGCTAAATTATGCAAACTAACTTTTTGAAAAACATTATGATGAAGTCTCATCCTTTCCCTTGTTTTAATCTTTTAGATGTCTTCCAGCCGTTTCTCCAACTTCACCCTACTTTATTCCAAACTTTTTATGATCACGACATTTGATGCATTCAAACATTACATATTACTCTTACATATGATTATTATTACACATACTTGAACTTATACATTCGTCATTGCATGTTAGTTTTACACATGTTTATCATTATTCATACTTATACTCATACATTTGACAATACATGATAGTTCTACATATACTCATACCCGAACTTATGCATTTAACATTACACGATTAGTTTTTATAAACGTTGTCCTTATGCATACTTGAAAACAATCACATATACACACGCTGGTACTTCCAATATATGAGTGTTCCTACCATGTTAACAAAAGTAACGTAAAACTTGCCATGTGAAGTTCGATCTTATTTGAACCCTGCTTTTACGAAACAATATTATCAATCGAACAAAACTTCTTATTTCATGATCCCATCCCTTTTGTTTTACGTCACAAGTATTCTTGGTAACACGACATTTTTCCTTTTGTCTTATGACCTCCAATACTATGTTCCAACGTAAACAAGCATTGAGATTTTACTCAATACTCAACCCTTGCTCAACCTTAGAAGTACGTTTTATACATATTACCATTTTAATAATAGGTTTCCCAATAACAAAACCTCACCCACGAATCCATTAGCCATTTGTGGCTACAATCACCTTCAACGATCTATTTTTCTTTTTTGTCTAACACCCTCATTATTTTTGCCTTATACGTTTGGTAAATCATTGTTGACTAGAAACCTTTTGACAAACTGTATCTACACACCCACTTAAACAACAACATTTTCTTATCGGCGAGAATCGATTAACTATCTTCGACCATTTATTTAATTATACACATAGCTATCCAATTAACAACTTTCAAAACGTGTAGTCAGTTATCTTTATGCTAGAATTTGTTTCCAACTATTTGATGATTATTTCATTTAAACCTTGTCTAATGAACTTTCAGCCTAATTATCTATTTTTAGGTATCCATTCTCACAAACTCAACTTAATCCAGAGATATTTTAAAATTTCTTTTTCCTTTTTTTTTCACACTTAGACTCCAACTAATCAACCTATTTACCCAATAAAAATCTCTCCCTATAATTATAAATTTTTTTACCATCTCATTTTTAACCAATAACTTTTTATTTCCTACAATTATAAATGGTTACCACTTGTTTTTAAACCAATAAAACATTCTCTTACAAATGTAAATTTTACCAACTTATCCTAAACTGATAGAACCCTTTCACGCAATTTTAAACTATCTTATTTTATACGGTTAAGTCACTTAGTCTTTCAAATAATTCCGCTAAATTATTTCTTAAGTCGGGTTACCTAAGAACTCCCTTTTTGGTTTCTTATTTATCAAGTTGCCTAAATTTGATCACAGTACCATCACCTATACACACACCTATCCGTTTTACAACCTTTTCCACCTACTTGTGGATAATATCTCAATCTATTTTAGACAAACGAATTGCTTTTACAACCTCACCTATCATTCCCCTCAAATTGTTTATTTACGTCAATTTACTTAGCTAACCAAATAATTCCGTTATTTCACGCCCCTATAAATCATCGGTTTAGCCAAAACATTTGTTAGCCTGATTTGCATGTTATATCTAAATTGTAACTAAATGACAATCTTCTTAATATTTAAATATTTTAACTAGTTATTACTCATATCTGACCACTAAAATACCACCTCATATTTCCTTCCTAAAAGTTAACCCTTAAACAAAATTTCGGGACAAAATTTCCTAAAGTATGGGAGACAGTAACATTCCGCAATTTTTGTATTATTCGTTTCTGTGTTTACGTATTTAACCATTGTAATCCAAGACTTATGATCATAATGGAATTCATTTTATTTTTATATTTTCTTTCTCTCAATAAGTTTTTAATCAAACATAGGTATATTCATATAATCAGCAACACACGTTTAAATCATTCGAAAACCGACTTATGTTGTGTAAATTCAATATTCAAGACCTAATCAATCAACTATTGTGCCATACTATGTTTATAAATTATGTTGGAAACTCAAATTTATATAAATAACAAAAAATAAATGCATAAAACAAACAAGCCCATGACATTATGCCCAATGAATAAAAGAATATATAAATAGGCCAATTTTCAACTTTCCATATTTCTTTCACCACCTTAAACCCTAATCTCTCACCTATAAATACCCACTCATTCCACCACTTTTCTTTGCCATTTCTCAAAGAATTTTTCTTCCCTCTTGAAAGTGAGTTTCATCTCCTTTCACCCTCTTCTCTTCTTCTTGTTTTCTTTGTGTTTTCATACTTCCCCATAGTGGAGAAATCTTTATGGAATGTCACCAAATGTTTACCATGTCTTGTAATTCTTATAATCATTCATCAACTCAATCCAGACCCCCAAAGTATTCATGCACCATACTTCTTGATCCAAGGATTCAAAACAAAAGTGAGGGGTGTAGGGCCCCCTTGATGATCATAAGTAGGGGGTTTGGGAGTTGTTTTGATTTGTTTATTGATTATAACATGTGATGAAATAGGTTGAAGATATTTTGATGTTTATGGTTAAATTAGATGTTTAGAACTCTAATCTAGCTTTAGTTCACTAATTAGAACTAACTAGCTTGTTAGACAAGGTTTGGATGATGATTAGATGCTAAAACGGATATTAGTTTAGCTTATGATTTGATTAGTGATCAATTATGGAATGTTACTTGGTAATTAATGTTTAGACAACCTTGGGATATATATATATATATATATATATATATATATATATATATATATATAATACCCTTGATAGCACTTTTATGATGATTAACATTATCTTGTGATTTTATGATGTTTCCATTAATCATGTATTAGTAACCTGATTATTGGAAATTGTAATTTTTTATAGCTCGGATTAGACAATTTAACACTAGTGTATTTTTCTAGAAAATTATAATACATATACTTGTTTCCCACTTAGGGTTTTGTCAATGTTTTCTATTGGACATGATATAATGTCCTTTCTATAACGTTCCGGGTGTACCGGAACCATCCTGGCATGAATAGTTTAACTGAATAATCTACCAATAGAATCTGGGTTCTGGGTGTACCGGAACCATCCTGGCATGAATAGTTTAACTGAATAATCTACCAACAGAATCTGGAATTGTTTTCAACGTGCCGCGACATGACGAATACGAACATGTAATATGCAATGTAATACATTTCCTGGATATTGCTAGACTTATGGGACTTAATTAATATAAATCAAGTCTACATGCATGTAATTGTAATATTAACAGTGATTAAGTTGCACGGATTTAACGGATATTTTGCCGTTTGTCACAATTAGCTTCCAGCTGCTAGGGTGTGCCAATTGTGGAGGAGGTGGTTGTAACGGCAATGTGTGTAGTGTCGATGGTGGTATAGATGTGATTGCAGTGGTTGTATATTCTGGTGGTGATGATGGTAGCTTTTTCTTGGTGGAGAGAGAGATGCACGAAGATGAGACTTTTTGTGTTGAGTATCTGAAGGAGATTGGGGAGGACATATTGAATTAAAAATTTAAAATTAGAAATATGCACACTAGGGGTGTTCAAAAAAATCCGAATCCGAAATATCTGAAAACCCGTATCCGAAATATCGGAAATTTCGGATTCAGATGATAATTCTAAAATTTTTTGGATATACGGATTATCCAAATCCGAAACTTAAAAAACAAAAAAAATAGAAATATGTTAATGTATGTGTTATATGCATCACGACCCAATGGCCCATTACCTATTTTAGCTTTAGGATACTGGACACATTAAGTCATTAAGACTAAAATATGACAGTACGCACACATTGAAAAATTAAGGTTTCTTGTTCAGTGTTCACACCATAACAGTGCGTCGCCCCCTTCCCCCACTTTCGATCTCACCTTTGTTCCACATTCCTATTTCATCTCCGGTCAATGCCTCTTTGTCCGCCGGTAAATTATAAATCTGATTGATTTCTCCGATCGGACGCCGCTCTCCGTCATCTATCTTGGTTTCTCCGGTCACACCGCTCTCCGTCATCTGTCTTGGTTTCTCTCTCCGTCATCGGACTGTGACAAACGACACAAATCCGGTAACTTTCGTACCCTTTTAATAATTATTTATTGTCTACCATTATGTGTTTTAAGGTTAACATATATGCTTGCATGTCATACATCTAAATCATGCATGTCATACACTTCATTTATCGCATTGTGAAACAATTTAAGCGTTGCGTCGAAACAATTAGTAAACTCACCAGTTAGACAGGCCGTGTTAGCACAACCTCAGTACTCAGCTAAAAGGTAGATTTAGGACTTAGATGTAGGTCCGACATCCAAAAAAATACTAAATCCCAAGGGGGAGAACAAGTATATTAGTTAACACTTTGCAGAAAATCAAACAAGCACTAAAAGCTGTCTGAAACGGACTATAAATAACAATTTCAGCACTTTTTCAGCAAAATTCAGCATTTAACTAATTATACTAGATTCAGAAATAGTATTAAACACCCAGAATGACTTGAAATGTTGAGAATGCAATCATGACACGAAAGCACATCATACCATATAAATTACACAAGTTAGTAACTTAATGAACCGACATCCGAACAATTATCCGGACACTACCAAAACACCAAATATGAGCTAGTAACATTATTTTTAGTATTATGGAACTAGTTATCGTCATCTAACACCATCTTACACATGAAAACACTTAATTACAATTAACACATAATTAAACCCTCAACTTACATCCATAACCCATAAACTTCCAAAACTTGGCACAAACCCCCTACCTTTGGACGGTCAACATGAGGGCCCCACTTACCCTTATGTTGTCTCCTAATGTTGTGAGAATGCTTAATGTTCATTAGAATTGTTTGATGGTGAAAGCGTGAACATGGATTATAAAACACCTAAACACCAACATAACCTTATCACGTTCACCAACTCATTTCAAAACTCAAAACACCCATCTTCTTCTTCCCCTAGCTAACGGCCACCACCATCCACAAATCACCTCCCATTTTCACTCATCTTACAACAATTCCAAGCATTCCCAAGGGTGTCTTAAGGCTAGCAAAGAAGGTTTCAAGCTTTGGAAGTGGAAGGACCTCTTCAAGGAGCTTTTATCCACCAACTTTGCATCATCTTCATCTTCTTGTTTCTCTTGCAACTTCCCTAGCCACATGAGCTAGCAGTGAGTCTTATAATCTTCATTTTGATGCTTATAAGTAGTATGTTATATGTGTACAAGTTAAGCCATTAAGAAGACTTAACTTTAAAAGATGAACATGTTAGGATCTGAGTGTCTTATGATTGTGTTTTTGTTAGACAATAATGAAAATGAACAAGATTCATTGCAGCAGAAACTAAATGGAAACAAACTTTCACACACAATCAAATAGGAGAATTGCTTTCAACACACAAGTTTATCGTTGAACCGAATGATTGAATTTATTTCAAACTTCAATTACAATTTTGCATGCATGTATTACAAACTCCCCCTCAGCCTGAGCTCACAATGAATTGTTCGTGCAGGAAGACAAGTGATAAAAGAGCTAATAGAACAGTACAGGGTACTGTTCTATTTATAGGAACGAGCAAACCACTGAAGCTTCTTGGCTGACGTCACCATGAAAGTGGCATCTAACCTCCTAACAACCTGTAACTACTGATCTAATAAAACTACTGCTTGCTAACTACTGATTACATTACAATACAATGAATAAACAAACTACTGCTTCCCATTCCACTGTTGTGACTCGAGCAGTACTTTGTGTCTTCAGCAGTGCTTGACACAGATCAGTAGATTGAGCATCAGTGTTAGTCTTCAACAGTTCTTTAATCATCAACAGTTGTTGAAGGACAGTTGTTGTAGAAGAGCAATAGATAGAGGTCATCAATTGTTTAGTCACTTTCAAGGGGAGAGAATTGAATACAAACATCTGCTTATTCTGGCTCCACTGCTCTGATCCAGTTTTGTCTTTAATCAACTGTTCCTTTGATAGGGTTCAATCCCAACAATCTCCCCCTGGAACAGATGATGCCAAAACCCTTCATTATTTTGGATCTTTATTGCCTCATCAACAATTCCCTGACTTGACTTTTGAATTTTAATTCAAAGTCCAAGGAATCTGTGTCATCCTCATCCCTACACAGTGTAAGATCAAGGAGATCTTGCAGATCTTCAACACCCAGGCCCAATGCTTGTTCCCTTGATATTTTCTTCACTTCACCACTGGATTTGATCAGAGTCAATACGTGGGTCTGTTTGTCAGATTTCCACTTTAGTATTTTTGAATCCAGTGGGTTTCTTGAGAGAGGCTTTATTGATGATGAGTTTATAGATGGTGGCCTGGTGATAACTGGCTGAGCAGTGCTTTGAGCTTTAGCAAGCTCAGGATTTTCAGCTATCATCTGCTTGAGGACTGACTTTATAATATCACCCCCTGCTGCTATATCCTCTGTTGTTTCTGCATCCATCTATTTTTGTCTCCTTCTTTGATAAAGGATGGCACCAGGTGGAGCAGTGGATTTCCTGACTTGCAGTTTTTGTGGTCTAGCTGGAACCTCTTCATCAGGGTAAACAGACTTTTGTGGAACATTAGGATTTTTCTTTCTTAATTCTTCCAGCTTTTGATAAGAGGCTATCACTTTTTCTTCTTTCCACCTTGTCACCTGATTCCTTGACCCAAAATCAGCAGTAATAAGTTCCTCTTTCATTCTTTTCAGCTTTAAAACTTTATCAGGTACATTTTTCTTGTAATTTGCCCAAACAGGAGGAGTATGTTTAACTTTGTCTTTGTTCATTTTTTCAATTCTTTCTAACTCCTCTTTGAGCTCACCAACTGTCCATTCTTTATATTGAGCTTTTTCTCCTTTGTATTTCTTGAATGTCATGATGTGCTCAATGTAATCTTTTCTCAAAGTTTCATCATCTCTTTCTGAAAGTTTCTGATAGACATCTTTTGAAAATCTTTCCAAAGTGCTGAACTGAGTGAACAGGAACTGATAGTATCTTTGGATCTCCTTATCAGATTTACCCTTTGTGTTTCTTTTAGAGATGTCCTCTGCTTGTTGAGCCTTTAGCTTCAAATATTCTTCAATGTTATTAGGCCTAGGAAATCCTTGAAGAGATGGTAAACTCCTTTTAGCAGGGTCATCTTCAGAGTAGAAAGATTTGATCTCCTCTCTGACTGCTATAAGCTCTAATAGATACTGGACACCTGCAGGAGTAATGGCAGTGTTTGGGTTAAAGACTTGTGCTTAAGAGAGAGGAACAGGGTTTGGAATGGTAACAAGTGACAGTGGTTGTGAAGATGTTGGTGGTGGTGAAGAATCTTCATCTTTCAAGATTATCCTTCTCCTTTTTGGTTTAGGAGAGGTTGGTGGTGTTTTGGTGGGTAGAGTGGTGGTGATTTGAGTGGTGGTGATTGTAGTGGAAAGTGGCTGACTAACAGTTGTTGAAACAACTGGTGTTTCAACCACTGTTGTCATTACAACTGATGATGTGTCATCAGCTGTCTTCTGCTTTTTGGCAGGAGGTTGCTTTGGTGGTGATGAGATTTTTGGTGGGGCAGTGGTTGAAGTGGGAGCAGTGGTTGTAGTGTGTGTTGAAGTGGAGGTTGTTGGGTTAACAACTGCTGAAACCACTGAAGTACCAACAGTTGTTGATACAACAGGTGTTACAATAGCTGTTGGTTTGGAGGTTTGATGTGTGGAGCTTTTAGGAGTTTGAGGAGCATGTTTTGTGGTTCTGGAAGGTATGGATTTGGGTTACCTCACTTTTCTTGTGGGCTATTTTCTTTTAGGTTGAGGACTTTCTTCATCCTATGGCTCAGAAACACCCTGTACTTCCAACTCCATAAAGACTTTCTTCTCCTGCTCAAACTTTGATTTTCCTTTTGCCTCCAAATCCTTTTTCACTCTTGCTTATGCATCAGCAATAGCATTTAAGGTTACATCAACCTTTTTGGATCCATCTGGCTTAGGGATATCTGCAAGCGTACTTGAATTATCTGGTGCAATGTACAGACCATCTTCATATCCCTTTTTCTTCAACTGCCTCATTTTCTCCCCCTTTTTGGCATCATTGGGTGGAGGATTATCAACAAATATTATTGTGGGAGGAGCAGTGCCAGTGGTGTTCAGCAGATGGGCCTTGATTGCCTTGATGTCTGCTTGTGTATCTTTAAACCTTGCTTCCATTATATGTATGATCCTTTGAACTTGTATCTCATGTTGCTTATCAGCATATTCTCTTTGTTGGATGAGCATAGGCTGAAACAAACTCCACAGCTCATTTGGAGTAGGAGTAGATGATGGAGCAGCTGTTGGAGTTGGTGCAGCAGTGGATGGTACCTTTTGTGCTTTCAACAACTGTTGCAGCATGTCTTTGATTTCTGCAACAGATGTATCAAGTTTGTCAACTCTATACGTCAATTCTTGGCACATTAAACCATCACCCAACTTAATGGGATCATCTGATTTCCCACTTTCAGTGGTTGACTTAGGGAATATATCCCAAAAATCATCCACTGATGCCCCTTTGTCTTGGTACTGGGGACTTCTTCCTTCAATATGAGTAACCCTTTTAAGTGAACCAGTGAATACTGGAAACACTCGAGTTCCCAAAGAAGAAATTTCCTTCAAGGAAGTCTGATTGATGAAACTACTGTCCAAGTGCAAACCAGTGGGTTCAGCACTTGTAGTAGCTGCTTCACTTGAACTACCACCAAGAGTTACATGTAACTCAATGGGTGTAACCTCCTCAGTTGTTGGTGGGTTAGCAAAGAAAGGGAGCTCAGACTCAGTCACTTGTGGAGGCATACTCTCATTGATAGGTGGTTGAGAGGAACTGATTTCTGTCTGAGCTATATCAAGTGCATCCAACAAAAGTTTTGTTTGTGGGGGAATTGTTGCAGTGAGTATTGGGGTGGAAAGAGAATTTGCCCCGGGTAGTGGGCTGTGGATAATGGAATCAAGTGATTCCAGAGCATCATAATTTGGTGTCCCTGTTGTTACAACCTGTTCTTTTTTAAAAGAAGCGGGAGGATTTTGAGGCTCTGGTTAAGATCTTTCTTCCAACTGCTGTGAGGAAGTAGCAGCAGTGGTTTCTGGTGACTTTTGTGTTGTCACTGGCAGTTGCTCTGGGATCTCATCTTCCAGAGTCGCCTTTTTTGTAGGTTTGGGGGGCTTTTCAGTTTTCTTTTGTTTTGGTCGTTTGGTGGATTTAGGTGTGGGTTTCACAGCAGTTGTTTTGCTGCTGTGATCACCTTGAGCAGTGGGCTCAGCAGCAGGTGCCTGAGGAGCAGTGGTAGCTGCTAAAGTCTGCTCAGGAGCCTCTGCTTGTGTTTTGGACACTTTAGACAGCCTTGTAAATGTTTCAGGTGTTAGGCTATTTATTTGAAAAGGTTCACCTTAGATAAGCACATGAGCATTATCCTTTGAAATTTTTTTATTAAAATAGTAGCTTAGGAACCTTGGAAATAGTAAAAAGGTTTTCTTATTAACATTTTTTACCAAATCATTGAAGATCTCCTGGGAGTAGTTAAAATTTTCCTTATTCATGATAGCATAACCCATGTATTGGATCTTCAATGGAATTTCATTGAAAGCAGTGGTTTTGTTGGACACACACATTAAGACGGTATGAAATAAAAACCTTGGAGCAGGAGGAAAACTGCCCTTTTGTAAAGTTTCTTTTTTTCAATTCCTCAGCATACCCCCTTTTAATAAAATATGTTTGATACTCGATTTTAGGGAAAGAAGTTTTACCTTGAAGATCATCGAGTTCAAATACCTCTGAAATGGTTTGAGGTGTTATTGTGACATAAATACCCTTTATTGAAGAAGTAATGGCTATTGGCGTTTTATCAATAGAATCAAGCTTAGCATTTTTCCAAAACTCTTGCTGGGTTTTCTTGTAAACTGGAGCATCATAGGTCATCAAAGTTTTGTACTTTGATGACGAAAGAGCGTCAATGATGGAGACGAAAGTGGTGGTGTGAGTTGGTTTTTAAAGTAGACCCAAATAGTTATCAGGAGCTTTGTATGGAAGATCTGTGGCCATTTGAGTGAATTTGTGAGAGGATGAAGATGGTGATCTGAGTATGTGTGCGAGAGGAAGAAGAAGAAGATGAGTGATTTGAGAGAAATGGATGGTAACTGCTTTGAGAAAGGAATTTTGAATTCGATTCGACAGTGAAAACCCTGTTTGGGGTTTTGATCAGGGTTTTATAAGGGAAAAAGTGAATGCTGGCGTGGCAGCGGTTACAAAAGGTCTGACCGACAAGTACTGACCACGTGTCAACCACTGATGAATAATGGAAGACAGTTGTTAAGGAAACCACTGATGGAACAAGTATCAGTGGTTGCAACGGTTATAATGAGAACAGTGGCTGATTTTCAACTATCAGTGGATAGCCTATCAGTGGGTTAAAACACTGATTTTGAACAACAGTGATGAACAAGGAAATGAGAAAACAGTGGTTGACTTTCAGCAGTGGACAATATTATCAAAACAGATGTTTGAACCAAAAACAGTGGTTATGGCAGACTTTTAAGGATTTAATGAAAATTTCATTTTTAGCTATTTTTAAGGATGGAATTTTGATTTTCTGAAAACATTTTAATGCTTTTATTCATAGAAAAACAAGATTTTTCTTGTTATTCCATGTTTAGCATACCAATCCTAGAGATCAAGCTTTCAAAGGTGGATGTGTCTAAACCTTTGGTTAGAACATCTGCCAGCTGATCTTTAGTTGGTACATGATGCAGAGAAATCAAACCTTTTTCATAGCAATCCCTCACAAAGTGATGTCTGATGTCAATGTGCTTGGTGGTTGAATGGGATACTGGATTTTTGATGATATTTTCTGCTGCATGACTGTCCAACATGAGAGGTGTCTTTAGGACAGTGATACCAAAATCCAGCAATTGATTTTGAAGCCATAACAGTTGGGCTGTACAGCTTGCAGCAACTATATGTTGGTGCATACGTCTGTCGACTTCGTCTTGTATCGAGTCTTGTATTTGTTTAGATAGAACAAGGCACGTAGAACGAGAAAACAAGAAATGTATGTTTATAGGCATTTCGCATGAAATGACATGTAAGTCATTTCGTACGAAATCACTTGGTCATTTCGCACGAAATAACTATTTCGTGTGAAACTGATTTCGCTTGAATGGTTTCGTACGAAATAGAGTGGCCTATAAATACTTGATGTGCCTTATCATTTGTAACAATCTGATTCCGGCAATGAAGTGCTGCTGAAGTGTCTCCAGGTTGTAAAACGTTGTGTTTTCAATAAACGAGACAGTTAAAGTGATTTCTTGTGTAATCCAGCTGAAATAACTCCGATATGTTTGGTTCCGCCTCTCATATTGGACTAGTTCTCTTCTGATCGACTCGTTTGGGTCAGAAAATGATCCTAAAAGTGGTATCAGAGCTCAGGAGGAAGAGTTCTTACCATTTCAGCTGAAAAATCTGATTTCTACACCTTCTTTTCAAAATTAAACTTGATTTCACGGTCAAAATGACTTGAATTTTTCACATTATATGCGAAACTGTGTTTTAACAAAGCCTTGAGAGAATTGGACTTAAAATTGGAATAAACCTGATCAATTTGACAAAAACATGGCCGAGATGATGACATCAGCAGCATTTCCCACGAATTGAGGATTTGATTTCTCACGAAATCACTCAGATTCATCTATTTCGTACGAAATCACATATTCATTTCGCACGAAGTAGCTTGTCTTGTTTTGTTTTCGCATGAAAACGTTATTTCGTTTGAAAGTTCTGGTATTTCATACGAAATCAGTTATTTCGCACGAAATCACTTCATTTCGCACCAAATTGGTATTTCGTTTGACTATTTCGCACGAAATCAGTTACTTCATGTGAAAATCTTTATTTCGTGTGAACTCATTTCATTTGAAGTTGTTTTGCAGGTCATTTTGTTTGTAAAAAGTCATTTCGCACCAAAGGTTATTCTGTGTGAAGAGGTTATTTCGTTTGAAAGTTGTGAATTTGTGAAACTTGTTGCCAAAACATGGAAGAGGAATTTTATAACGCCTTTGCTACTCCGATTACTATTGCTCAGAGCACTATGTTAGAATACGAAACGGGGACCATGCAAAAACCGCCAAAGCTCATGAATATTGAGGAGTATAAAGGATGAGAGGAGCGTTTTGAAAATTGGGTTCAAACAAATTATTTAGATGCGTGGGAATCTGTTGAAATGAAATATATTAGACCGTTAAATGATGATGAAGAGGAGATTGCTATTAAAGACCTAAGTGTTGATGAGAAAAAGAAATACAAAAATGAAAAGATGATGATCAGTTTACTGCAACAACCTGTTAAAGAAGATATCTTGGTTTTATTGCAACACAATGGAAGTGCATATTCAATTTGGAAAGCATTAAAATCTAAGTTTGTTGGAAGTCAAGAGATGATTAAGAACAAAAAATCGCTTTTGAAAAAGGAGTCTGATCTATTTCGTGGTTTAAAAACTGAAAACACCAAGCAGATTATCGAAAGATATTGCAATTTAGTAATGAACATGAAGAGATTGAGCATCACAAAAGATAATGAAGAATTGATTGAAAAGTTGGCTGATGCATTACCATATGAGGTTTGGGGCACGTACCTTATGATGTTAAGGAATAAGAAAGGGTTTAACAATCTAACATTGAGTAAATTTATTGAAAAACTTGAAGCTCAAGAGATGGAACAACGGAAGATCTCAAGAATGAAGGATTTTGATGGTGAACAAGATATTGGTCTTTATTACAAAGGAGGTATCAATGATAAGACTAACATGTCACCAAAGATTGAAACTGCATTCAATGCTAAAAATTCGTATGGAGGGTCGTCTCAAGGATCTAGTAGCAAAATTGGATTTTCTTCATATCCATCGTTTGATCCAAATTTCTCAAAGACAAAGAGTGGCAAAGTTCTACAATGCAACATTGCACTGAACCTTGAAAATGATCTGAATTACTCAGAAGAAGTTGCAAAAAGTCATATCTCTTTATTGGTGACTGTATTAGAGTCATATGGGAGCTTAGTTGCAGGAAGGATCGGGAATCCAATGTTGACAAAAGAGGATTACGATCAGATTGATGCTGAAGAGATGGAGTTAATGGATATAAAGTGGTGTATGGCGAGTGTGTTGAGACGAGCTGAGAAATTCAAACAGATCACAGGAAGAGATGATTTCCGTGATGCTAATGTTTCTACTTTGGGTTTTGATAAATCTAAAGTTACTTGTTTTCGTTGCAGGGAAAAGGGGCATTTCAAGCGAGAATGCACAAACCGTGAAGCAAGTGGAGCTCAAAATCCTTTCAACAACAATGATTATCATCGAAAGGCGATCTATCATCAAGTGGCTCAACAATCAAGTCAACAACAACCACAAACTGCTCATGCTAGAAAGGAAATTGAAGAATCAAAGAAATCTTATATGGTGAATTAAGATAATGAGAATTCGACTAAAGGGTTCAGTTTGGATAAATATATGTCAGCAGAAAGTGAAGCATATTTGATGAACAAAATGATAAATCAAGATGATGAAAGGCTTCCAGAAGGTTTTAGCTGGGACAATTACTGTCCGGATAAAGAATTCTTGGCTAAAGCGTTTGTTGCTCGAGTTGCAGAAGATAGTGATAATGATGATTATTATGCAAACAGAATGAAAGAGCACTTAAAAATGCTAGAAGAGAGTGATAGTGATGATGGAAAAGTTCGAAAGAAAAAGAAGAAAGTTAAAAAGCGAGTTAGCAGTGATGATGAAGAAGTTCATGTGATAAAGAAAAAGGTAAAAGAAATTCCAGTTTTCAAGGTGGGAGCAGAAGCTGATGCGCAAAAGATTTCTGTGAAATGTGAAAACTGTGAAGCAGTGAAAAAGCAAAACAGTACTTTGATTCATAACATGAACAGATTGAAAGAATCCTACGATGTTTTGAATAAAGCTATGAATACATACAATCAATCAAGTAGTGAACAAGCTACAGCAATGAAGACACTACAAGGAGCTTTCATGACAAAGCAAAAAATTGTCAGCAATTACATTGAGAAGTGTGCTGTACTGGAACAGAAAATTGTCAGCAATTACATTGAAACAGAGAGAGTAAACAGGTTGTTAAAAAGTTACTCATGTACTTCTTATGTTATTGACAGGATTTATCCAATCGTTGAAGGCATGAAGGCATTTGATGAAGAGGAAGTATCTGAAGACAAGAGTTCTGAAAAGAAGAAGGATACTGAAGTGAAGAATTCTGGTAAGAAACATAGTGCCAGTTACAACAAGTGTCCACCCCCGCTTGAAAATGGATATTCATCACGAAATCCAAATTTAAAAAGAGTCAATAAGGAAACCAACTTACAGTGGGAATCTGAACCTTCAGATAATTTGCCAGACAACATTGATGTCACTTTTACTTCGTCTGATACTGATCATGAGTCCGAGTTAATAAAGAAAGTGGTTGATCAGGTGTTGGATAAAGATGAAACCGAAGAGTCAAAGTTGGAGTCAAACTCAGAGTCTAAGTCTGAAACGTCAAGTCCAACAATCAAAAAGGGCAAATGGGTTTATAATAAAGAATTTTTGCTATCAAAATCTAATTTGAATGACGAAACATTCAAAGTGGCTTATACTTTGAATGATTCTGACAAATTATATTCTGATGAAGAATTTCCAATAAGAGGTGTTAAAACTGAAATAATCAAAAAGGTTTTCAAACTAACAGAAATTAATATTTCTGAAATAAAAGATATAAATCTTGCTGAAAAACCTAAAAAGTACACCTCAAGAGATAAACAAAGATTAAACAAGAAAAAGGGTTACAATTCTGGTTCTGGTTTTCAAAAGAAACCAAACCATAATGGTAATTTCAAAAGGAAAGGTCGTGGATTTATTCCACCGAAAAATCATAAAAATGAAAAAACTTATAAACCAAAAACTATATTTGTTTCAGGAATATCATCTGAAGAAGAAAAGGAGCAATTGTTCAGAAAGCAGACAAACAAAGAATTCCTTGCTAAGAAGCAAGAAGAAATGAAAAAAGATGTTGCTCAACAAAAGAAGGAGACAAGAACCTGTTTTCAATGCAAAACAGTTGGTCATATTGCCAGGAATTGCCCAAAGGCAATCCAAACAAAACAGGGAGTCTCTGTAAAATTGAAAGGAAAGATGGTTGAGAATGAACCACCAACCAAACATTTTAAAGTTTTCAAAAATTCAAAGTTTGAGGTTGGTGAATATTCAAAAAGTTTTTACAGAAGAAAGGTAAACCTTAACAACCAAAAGTGGGTTGTTAAGAATTCAGATAATAGTTCTGGCGATGAATCTGTTTCCATAAAGTCAGAGGAGCCACAGTTTGAGAAAAAAAGTGAAAATTCGGTTCCGCCAATGGATGATGCAAATTTTCCACCATTGCGAGCTGAAAATTTTAAATCAAAATTTGGAAAAGTTGAGATTTCAAATCAATTTTTTTCTGAAAAGAAAGAATTTGATGTGGAAAAAGCCTTTAGCCCCAATGTTCAAAATATTTTTGGAAAAATGGTTGACGGGAAGGTAAAAGGGGTAAAGGAATTCTATGAGAAGAAAACAAAGAAACCCGGTGAAAATGGGTCATCCCAGGTTGGTAACTGGGATAGAACCTATTATGATTAAATTCTGGACTTGCCGGAGCTCCCAGGTTGGTAATCGTGGAGCAGGAATCAACATCATTCTTGAAAATGTTTGTTTGGTAAATCTTCAAGTGGTAGTATTTTTTGAAAATTGTCATATTTCAATTGTACAAATGATATTGGTTGATGGGTGAACCTACAAGTGGTTGAAAAAGAGGTTTTCACCGACAAGTGGTTAATCAAGGTCATTAAGGTGAACTTGATTTAACTTTCATACAAATGATTGAAATACAAAGTGATGATCATAACCCCTAACCTACAAGTGGTTTGTGAATTTCAACAAAACTTATTTTCTGGAAAAACCATTTTGATTAAAACAAACTTAAGTGTTTTGAAATCTTAATGGGAAAATAGTTTGTTGTAAGGGGGAGTTCTGATTGTTTATGCCAAGTGGATGGAGAATTGAAGCAATTCACAACAGTTGTCATTTGTTTGTATAGTTTGTTTTCAAATTTTTCCAGAAAATCAAAATTGAAACATATTTTGATTTTAGGGGGAGTAAAAATTTAAAAATTTCGAAAATTTGAAAAATCCAAAAACATGATAAAATTTCAAAATCCAAAAACATTGATAAAATTCAAAATGAGTTTTGTTGTAAAAAGAGGAAATGATAGTACATCAGTGGACTATCACAGCATGCTAAAGAATTGGGAAGTTAAAATGTGATAAACGGTCTCACTGATGATATGCCAGTAGGTTTTTGCACACTTAGTAAATTGTGTTCGAGATATAAACCTAAATTTCAAACTTACTTATCTCTTGGGGAACATCTCTCAGATATATGGGTAACCCCCGAAATCTTGTTTGAAAGACCCCTCTTTCTGAGATACTAGGTCTTTATGCTTAGTGATATCTGGGGTATTATCCCGGGACTTCTGATTTTGCAGAAGCAATGTCCTAGTCCCCGTATAATACTTTTCGCTTGCTTGAAAAATAGCACCCCCCTCAGCATAAAAAATGATGAAACATTACAAAATGCTAATCATGTGCTGTTGAAGAAAAGATTCTCTAAAGGGAACACACCTAAAGTCGAAGCCATCATCTCTCTGATTTTGCGGAAGCAATAGCCTGAGCTCTCATCTAGGTATACTCACCTGTAAGACTAAATATTGGGATTTAGATACGGGAGTATATTCTGAGGTGGGACACGCGTATAAGTTTAAGTCATTAATCTCGTATCTCGAAACAATTGAACTTTGTGTGAAAATTTAAGTGGATCAGTATACTGACAATCTAAGTGAATCGTTTAGAACTTAAAATGTTTATAGCTTAACGGTGTTGGTGATGTGTCTCAGAAACTGATATGATCCTCTTACACAAACTCACAAAAATATTGTAATATTGTCTGTAAATTTTTTTTCTACATTTCGTTAGAATCAAAAATCCAAAAAGATTTTAGAAGTGTTTTAGCATAAATTTTGAAAATACAAAAAGATTTTCGACAACTAATGTTGAAGAGCTGATTTTCAAAATTTCGAGTGCTAAACATGATGAACAGGTTTGGGAGAGTCTGTTTAAAATGAGAAAAATTTTGAATGTTTGCCTACAAGTGGTCATCAGAAACGTTTTAAATGTTAAATCATTCTATTCCTGCAAGTGATATAAATTTGACAAATCTTAAATTTGTGAAACTTATGTTTGTGGTAGAGTATGTGCAGATATGCAGATAGTGAATTCCAGACTGCGATCCCAGTTTACCGATAGGGGGGTCTGAAGACACTGATGCTGAAACAGGATAAGAGCCAGGATTACGTTTCTGAGAAAAAAAAAAGATTAAAGAGATCTGATCAAGAGAATTAGAAAGCTCAAGAGCCAGATTATCTTTCAAGGAGAAGATTTGAGAGAGAAGAGAAAGAGATTGAAGATACTTACTGTCACACCCCCAAAATCCACCATGCGGGGTATCACCACTTGGAGGCGTGACATGACCAGGATCGAGCCACCAATCATGTTAAACAACGTATTTTAGTAAATAAAACCAATCACAATACAATTGGTGACGAAAAGGAAGTTAACCAGGTTCAATTTAAACAGCGGAAGCATAAGACGTTAAACCAAAACATAAGTTCGTAGTTCATAAGTTTAAAGACCCAAACATAAGTTTCATAAGTTCATAAAGTTTATTCATTAAGTACGAGACATATCAGTTCGCATCCCACAACAACCACCTCCATGTGCAAGCCCCATAGCATCTAGCGACCTGCAAAGCATGTAACAACGAGTCAACAACAAAGTTGAGTGAGTTCACGGTTGGTTGTCCATTTTAGAGTTGTTTCCAAAAACGTAGTTTAATCTTAATCAGCTATCTAGCCGTGGGGGTCACCCCATAGTTCGAAAACGTTTATTAGTTAACCATCCCATGTTCACCTTCCCTGGCTATTCAGCCCGGCACTCCGGCCGTGGGGAGCTACCCCAAAATTTTAAACTACCAGACTCGTTTATCATATCGACTACTAACAAAAATCAATTGTGCCCTAGCGTCGATGTCTATCATCACCGACGTGCCATAGTCCATTAGTACACACCCGTCCAACTGGCACGGTGTGCGGTTTGTTAAACCTAATAGCAATATTAACTAATGACCCGCTCGCCATAGCCTCGGCGATTAAGTCGATACAAAAAGGAGGGACTTCGCTGATAGAGTTCTAGTCCAGTAAGTCTAATACGTCCCAATAGGACGAGGAATTTACATTCCTGAACACGTCTAAAGGACGAGGAATTCACATTCCTGAACGCGTCCCAAAGGACGAGGAATCCCTATTCCTGTACCCATTCCCATTCCCACCGGGAATTTACCATGCTTTGTAGAAAAGTGTGAACTCACCTCAGTTGCTCGGTTTGACTCTCAAAAATAGCTAACAGTCAAGGTCGGTCAATCACGTCCTAATATGATTACCAGTTAGTCATTTAGTGGTTTTCAAATAGAGCACAAAGTTCCTACACGTATCTATCACATAGCATGCATTACTTTAACTGTTTATGCACATATATACTTCCCATCCATTCCCCACTCATAAACAAACATACGATAATGCACATAACACATATAACATGTTAGATCATTCACAGATAGCATACTCGACATTTAGACACGCAAATTACAACTTATGTCGTTTCCGCTTAAATATTCAAAACCGGGCTGTTTTCGGACATTTTAATAAAATAGTTAACTTATTCCAAAAATTTCCATATTTTTACAGAATGTCTTAAACGTTCCAAATATTATTGTGTAAAAATATCGGGGTCCAGTTAATTACCAATATTTTATAAAAATTCATTTTCCGGAATGCAATCAGATTTATCTTTTTCTGACCACAGTCCACGGAATAATTTATTTAAAATTTATCGAGAGTCCGATTTACAAAATTCCAGTGAGAGAATTACAAATACATCGGTGGTCATCTACAGTACAAGTTTCATGATCTAACTCTACACAAAACTCAAGTTATGACAAAAAACAAAACGCATATTTTCAGCAGAAAAATGCAGCTCTAGCTGCTGTTACAAAATGACACTTTAAAACTTGTAAACGAAGTCCAAAAATTACGATTCCGGTGCCATTAGAACCATATTTCATAATAACATGTTATAGACTCAAAATATTAGTTTTTTGTTGAGTTATGACCTGTTTACAGCCAACTGAAGTTGGCTATAAAAGCTTGGACAGATTCTGTTTTCAGCCTTTAGCTTTCTAATTCGTGTTCGATTGATTCCGTTAACATGTTTAGTGATCACAACAACATCAAACATCAATATTAACTAGCAAATCATCATAAAATCAATCAAGAATCATAACAACACAAGATCTACGTGATTTACACACATAACTTCTCTTTATCCATCTTTTATTCCTTATGTTCAAGACTTTAAGTTATGTTCATGTGTGTTTTTGATTTTTAACCATTACATACTATTAACCACTTTAAACAAGATCAAGATGATGTTTAGAGGCACTTACTACTAGCTCGAGGCTAGGGAAGAAACAAGACGTAAACAAGGTGGATAAAAGAAATATAGAGAGGTTCTTGAGCTTCCGAGTGCACCGGGCTTGCTTGAATGATCTCTAGCACACTTGTATGTAAGTAAAATGACTAGATCAAAACTTGATGATGGGTGGATGATTGTTGGGGGTTTCGGCCGAAGACACAAGGGAGGAAGAAGAGAGAGCAATTCGGTGTTGTGTTTGAAGTGAGATAATGGTGATCTAGTATGCAAATTTATAATCTAACTTTGGTGTTTTATCCATCATATAAAATGTCACCTAGATACTAAGCATGTTTGATTAAATTAATCAAAGAATTGTGGGGTGTGTCCCCACTTCCCAACCGTTTGAACTGGGGGGGGGGGGGTAAGGGTTGTGGTGTAATGCTCTTGGTTACTAACTAGTTGTAAACAAAAGGATTTAGTTAGTATTTTAGATGTGTTTATTGATATAAAGGGTGTTTATTCGGGGACCCTAACTAGCTCAGAAAAGTCAAAACAATGACTTTGGCAATATTTTTTTAAGTTCCGGGTAAAGTCCGGTTGTTTCGGTTCGATACTGTTCCGTTAAACTGCTTAATTAATCCCGTAAAGCGTCCTATATATATATTTTTGTAACGTTTTTATTTTCAAACACTCAGGAAAGCATACCGGACTATTTAGTAACTTTTCTGTATACTACTAGTATGTTAACAAATACATGTAAGCATAACACAGAAATCAGAGAGCAGTTAAATGATTCAACACAGTCATCAAGTACTTTAATTGACATTAATAAATTTTACGGTTACATGTATTTGAGGGTTGTCACATTCTCCCCCTGTTAAGAGAATTTCGTCCTGAAATTTAGCGCGTGGTTACTGAGGAAGCTAGTTAAGTTGCGTTGGTTTCCTGGTTTTCTGGGTGTCACATCATCCCCCCGTTGATTTGGAATTTCGTCCCGAAATTATGCAGTAGCTTCAGCGTCAGTAGTGGTTGCGTTTTTCTTAAACAGCTGGGGATACTTGAGTTTCATTTGGTCTTCTCGTCCCAGGTATACTCTGGGCCACGACGGGCATTCCAACGGACTCGGACGAGAGGTATCCTAGTACGCTTGAGGATCTTAACATATCGATCCGTAATCTCTACTGGTTCCTCGACGAATCGCAGCTGGTCGTCGATTGTGAGTTCCTTGAGAGGAACTATGAGGGTCTCATCTGATAGACACTTCTTCAGATTCAACACATGGATACGTCGTGAACTCCGCTGAGTTCTTCGGGTAGATTCAACCTGTAGGCGACTTTGCCAATTTCTCGATGATTTCGAACGGTCCGACATAACGCGGATTGAGCTTGCCTCGTTTGCCAAAACGAACTACGCCTTTCCAAGGCGAGACTTTGAGTAGAACTCGATCCCCAAACCTGGAACTCGAGTGGTTTTCTTCCCTTATCAGCATAGCTTTTCTAACGGTCACGAGCTGCCGCCATTCGTTGTCGTATCTGAGCAATTCTCTCAGTGGTATCTACATAAGTTCTGGGCCAGTGATTTGGCTGTCACCAACTTCTGCCCAACAGAGAGTTGATCGGCATTTGCGTCCGTACAATGCCTCAAACGGAGTGGCTTGGATGCTGGTGTGGTAGCTGTTGTTATATGAAAACTCCAGCTAGTGGTAGGTGCTTTTCCCAGCCATTACCAAGGTCGATTACACATGCCCGAAGCATGTCTTCAAGGGTTTGGATGTGCGTTCAGATTGCCCATCCGTCTGTGGGTGATAAGCGGTGCTCATATCTAAACGTGAGCCAAAAGACTTGTGCATTGCTTGCCACAGTTCAGAAGTAAAACGCGCGTCACGATCAGAAATGAAAGAGGTTGGCACTCCGTGCCTTGACACTACTTCCTTTAGATAGATGTCTGCTAGGGTAGAAAACTTATCCGTTTCTGATGAAACAATGGTTAACCAGGTGGGTTAACTCACTGGTCTCGCCAAGTGGGTTAATGCCTTCTTTCCGAGGATCGCCGGCTGGATCGTCTGGTGGTGGGTTTCCTGCACAAGGAAACAAACCGTGACTCGAAACAAGGAGGATGGGGTGGGGGGGTGCTCCTTGTTACCACTCTCCGGCGTGAGAATCAGTAGTTTGCTTGGGAAGCAAAGTGTGGATAGTAGTAGTAGTGAGAGAGTTCAGAAGTGATACCTCAAACCTGGTTTGGGTGAGTATTTATAGCCGAGGAGTGAAGGAGGGTAGTTGAACAGCTAGCCTGACATCGCACAACTATTTGCAGGTGTGTCAGACCTGTCGGTTACGGTGGTGATGCCACGTCCTGCAGTGGTGTCAGACTGTTGTATACACATGGGCCGGTAGGCGACTGTTCCCGTGCCACTTGCACTGTGGTGTCAGACCCACTTGCCTCGTAGGCAGGATGCGGTGCCAGGCCGCATCGCTGCTTGCGGTCATTGATGTTGTTCCCGTGTTGGTTGTTCCATCCATTATTTTATGCGGGATGCGGTGTCAATGCCGCATCGCCGCTTAGTGACTGTTACTGTTGTCCAGATCCCTTGTCGTGACGAAAATGTTCATAGGATGCGGTGGCGGGGGCCGCATCGCTATGCGTAACATTGGTTTCCGTCCTTAATGGTAAGTCTTCTCATCATTGGACAGATTGGACCGCTGTGTTCGCGTGTGACCACGCGGACACAAGTGAGTTTATTGCTGGTGGAGAGTTTTTGATAAGGGTAATGGTCATTCGCGGTCATGCTGACGCGAGATCTGGGACCTTTACCCCTTCAAGTCCCCCCAGTCTAGTGTTCCTCCTTATGCAAGTTGCATGTGGGAGGGATACTGGACTATGTTGTCTAGAAGGTTAGATATGGGCCATGCGATGGCTCCTTCTTTCAGTAAGTAGTAGGCCTTTCGAGTGGATTGTTCCTTCCTTTGAGAAGGATATCCGGTGAGCAAGTTCCGTCTGATGCGGAATTTTCAGCAAGGACTTGACTCTTAGTCTACCTTTTCTTGATGTCATCAGCCACCTGTTGGTGTTTCGAACCAACCTTTGAGACGGTGACTGAAGGTGTTAGCAGGGTTCGAACCAACCTCTGAGATCGTGTCGGAAGATGTACGTCTTCATCACTCTAGTTGTAACCTCTGCGTCAGCTAGTGCAAAGTTGTAAGTACTTTGCTCAAGCTCTATGTTCAGCAACTGACATGCAATGATGATCCCTGTTTTGTGGGGTATTCGTGTTCTCCAGTTAAGCTTTCTAGTAACCGCACATCCTCTGCGGTTTTATCTCTCAAGTAACCGCACGTCCTCTGAGGCTTAGCTCTCTATAACCGCACGTCCTTTGCGGTTACCCTCGTTGCCGCACCTTGTTGGTCATGTTTGTTTGAGGAACGTGGGGTAGTTGTGTCATTGTTGGCCGTGTTTGGTCGAACAATGTGAATCTGAACTATGGGCAGATAAACATGGTCATAGGCAGGGTTGTGCCCACCATTGTTTATTCTATGCGGTCCATAGGTGGGTAACTAGTCATAAGCAGACTTGTTTACCACTGTTCTGGAGCTACTTTCCTTCACGCTTTGGTGGAAAGTAGCTTTCCTTTAAGTGCGTGTTGCCTGCGGAGATTATGTAAGATATTTGGGAAGTTGGTTGAAACTCTTCCGCATTCGTTTTGTAGCCACTTTCCTTCATGTTTAGTTGAAAAAGCAGTTTTCCTTGAAGTAGCTTTGCTCCTCCGCGTGGTGGTTTAGTTGTGGCTCTTCCGTAGCATACCGTTCGCATAGTTGCGGTTTGTAGTAACTACTCACGAGTGGTTTTGCGGTTTGCAGGCAAAGAACTCGCTTCTAGAAGTCTTGTAGCCTGGACGTAGCTCTTGAAGGTTCAGGAGACAGGGTTGCTGATGTGCGGTTGCTCAACATACTTGTCCTTTTCCTTAAGGAGAAGCTGTTTGCGTTCCTCCGTGGTTGTGGACCGGAAATGAGAGTTTTGAAGCTTGAAGAAGCTTACATGGAGTGCGGTTTACAGCATCCTGAGAAGCGGTTTTCGCAGTCCAAAGAACCATGCTGGTTCTGAGTATCTGACGCACTTGTGCGGGTTGGTGTGTGTCCTCTCCGCATATTCCACGTGTGAGCGTGGGTATGTGCGGTTATTGCTTATACCCCCTTATATAATTTAAAGATATATATTTTTTCCTTTTTTGAGGGGTATGTAAAAAACGACATGCGGTATGGGTTATGGTGCGGTAAACCAGAAAAACCGCATGCCGCTTAAGTTTGGATAATGTTTGTCGCTTTTTGTGTTGTCTACGTGCTGATGGCACGTGTGGGTTGTTGAAAGCTGGAAGGTTTCTGACATGTGATGATCTGAAAGGACGTTTGCACTGACCGAGGTCATAACTGCACTGTAGCAAGTAGTGTAAAGGTCTTTTCAGTCAGGCGCGTGGGCGGCCACGCGCGCGTGATAACCGTCAGCTGAAAAGCCGCTGAACACGTGGCGATACGTCAGTGGCCCTTTTTGAACGTGGTAAGTCGGTTTACTGCATCGCATTAAGTGCGATGAGTATATAAGGGGAAAACCGTTTAATTTCTCCTCACTTTGTTCAAAATTCAAAAAATTTCTCCGGTGAAAAGAGACCATACTCTTCATCTTCTCCGATCAATCCGCCTGTATTTCCGGTGATCTTCTGAGTTTTTCTTGTAAACTCATACTTCTTTCTTTTTCTTATTTCTGATGGCTGAACCATCTAGTCCACACAATGTGGAGGGTGAAAACCCTGCTCATTCTTCTCCGGTGGGCGGTGAAGACGAAGATGATGGTGGTAGTGCCCCTGGTGGTGGCTTGCCACCCTTGAAGTGGTCGAAAGCGTCGTTTGACCAACTGATGACCAGTACACAGATGCCCCCCGAGTTTGGGGTTGTTTATCCCCAAGACGGTGACACCCGGTGCTTGTGCTCCAGCCGGTCATGTGACCATGTGGGGCCGATTCTTTCATCGATGGTAACCTTCGTTTACCATTGACCGTTTTTGTTGCTGATTTGTCGGAGTTTTACAAGGTTCATATCTCCCAGATGAGTCCTTTCGGTTTATTCGTATTAGACACTTTGAATCAACTTTTCGTGCTCTTGGTTTGCCGGTTACCGTTGATAATTTCCAGGGGTTTATCAGTTGACGGTGAACACTGGGTTCTTCTCTTTCAGAGAACGGTACGGAAGTACCAAGTTGATGACCCCTCCCAAGGGTATTACAAAGTGGAAGTGCAAGTTCTTCTATATTAAAGCTGCTGCGGTTGGTTCTCAACATGACTTTGCGGAATGTTAATGAGCCTATCCCTGCGGAGGATATTGCCATTCCTAATGCGGAGAACGCGGAGTGGTTCCCAAGGTTGAGGACTATTGAGCATAGGCCGTTGGAGAACAATGAATTGTGGATGCTGCGGATGTTATTGACTAGGGCTGATAGGCATGCAAAGCCCGTTATGCGGGAGAAAACTGGTGGTAAGTGTTCTTACTCTTGTGCGGTTTCATTATTCCCTTGTGTGCTATTAATTTGAACGTGTATTATCAGAAGTTGTTGTTGAGCTGTGGAAGATATTTGATCCAACCTTTACTGGCAAGGTTGATATTGTCCAAGACTGCTGTAGGTGCAGGTTTTAATTTGACCATTCTCCATAACTTCCGCGTTCCTACACGCGAGGCAATGAAGGCACCCCTGCCGCAGGGCAAAGGTATAATTCATAGCCTTCTTTTCTTGCCTTCATAGCCTTTTTTCTTACCTTATAAGTTTCATGTTGCTGCTATTCTACATGCAGGTACTCTTGGGGCCCTTGGTAAGTTTGAGTCAAAGGGTGTTCCCAAAAAGCATGCAAGAGAAGAAGCAAGTGGATAAACCCGTGCAGGGTCGCGGCAAGAAGAAAACTGAGGCTCCTGTTGTTCCGCCTTTGGTTCCGCATGCAACAGGTATCTCTCGTTCTCATTTCCGCAGATATACTGATTACGTGGTAGTATCACGAAATCCCCGCCTACTGAAGTGAAGAATTCTGGTAAGAAACATAGTGCCAGTTACAACAAGTGTCCACCCCCGCTTGAAAATGGATATTCATCACGAAATCCAAATTTAAAAAGAGTCAATAAGGAAACCAACTTACAGTGGGAATCTGAACCTTCAGATAATTTGCCAGACAACATTGATGTCACTTTTACTTCGTCTGATACTGATCATGAGTCCGAGTTAATAAAGAAAGTGGTTGATCAGGTGTTGGATAAAGATGAAACCGAAGAGTCAAAGTTGGAGTCAAACTCAGAGTCTAAGTCTGAAACGTCAAGTCCAACAATCAAAAAGGGCAAATGGGTTTATAATAAAGAATTTTTGCTATCAAAATCTAATTTGAATGACGAAACATTCAAAGTGGCTTATACTTTGAATGATTCTGACAAATTATATTCTGATGAAGAATTTCCAATAAGAGGTGTTAAAACTGAAATAATCAAAAAGGTTTTCAAACTAACCAGAAATTAATATTTCTGAAATAAAAGATATAAATCTTGCTGAAAAACCTAAAAAGTACACCTCAAGAGATAAACAAAGATTAAACAAGAAAAAGGGTTACAATTCTGGTTCTGGTTTTCAAAAGAAACAAAACCATAATGGTAATTTCAAAAGGAAAGGTCTTGGATTTATTCCGCCGAAAAATCATAAAAATGAAAAAACTTATAAACCAAAAACTATATTTGTTTCAGGAATATCATCTGAAGAAGAAAAGGAGCAATTGTTCAGAAAGCAGACAAACAAAGAATTCCTTGCTAAGAAGCAAGAAGAAATGAAAAAAGATGTTGCTCAACAAAAGAAGGAGACAAGAACCTGTTTTCAATGCAAAACAGTTGGTCATATTGCCAGGATTGCCCAAAGGCAATCCAAACAAAACAGGGAGTCTCTGTAAAATTGAAAGGAAAGATGGTTGAGAATGAACCACCAACCAAACATTTTAAAGTTTTCAAAATTCAAAGTTTGAGGTTGGTGAATATTCAACAAGTTTTTACAGAAGAAAGGTAATCCTTAACAACCAAAAGTGGGTTGTTAAGAATTCAGATAATAGTTCTGGCGATGAATCTGTTTTCCATAAAGTCAGAGGAGCCACAGTTTGAGAAAAAAAGTGAAAATTCGGTTCCGCCAATGGATGATGCAAATTTTCCACCATTGCGAGCTGAAAATTTTAAATCAAATTTGGAAAAAGTTGAGATTTCAAATCAATTTTTTTCTGAAAAGAAAGAATTTGATGTGGAAAAAGCCTTTAGCCCCAATGTTCAAAATATTTTTGGAAAAATGGTTTGACGGGAAGGTAAAAGGGGTAAAGAATTCTATGAGAAGAAAACAAAGAAACCCGGTGAAAATGGGTCATCCCAGGTTGGTAACTGGGATAGAACCTATTATGATTAAATTTCTGGACTTGCCGGAGCTCCCAGGTTTGGTAATCGTGGAGCAGGAATCAACATCATTCTTGAAAATGTTTGTTTGGTAAATCTTCAAGTGGTAGTATTTTTTGAAAATTGTCATATTTCAATTGTACAAATGATATTGGTTGATGGGTGAACCTACAAGTGGTTGAAAAAGAGGTTTTCACCGACAAGTGGTTAATCAAGGTCATTAAGGTGAACTTGATCTTAACTTTCATACAAATGATTGAAATACAAAGTGATGATCATAACCCCTAACCTACAAGTGGTTTGTGAATTTCAACAAAACTTATTTTCTGGAAAAACCATTTTGATTAAAACAAACTTAAGTGTTTTGAAATCTTAATGGGAAAATAGTTTGTTGTAAGGGGGAGTTCTGATTGTTTATGCCAAGTGGATGGAGAATTGAAGCAATTCACAACAGTTGTCATTTGTTTGTATAGTTTGTTTTCAAATTTTTCCAGAAAATCAAAATTGAAAACATATTTTGATTTTAGGGGGAGTAAAAATTTAAAAATTTCGAAAATTTGAAAAATCCAAAAACATGATAAAATTTCAAAATCCAAAAACATTGATAAAATTCAAAATGAGTTTTGTTGTAAAAAGAGGAAATGATAGTACATCAGTGGACTATCACAGCATGCTAAAGAATTGGGAAGTTAAAATGTGATAAACGGTCTCACTGATGATATGCCAGTAGGTTTTTGCACACTTAGTAAATTGTGTTCGAGATATAAACCTAAATTTCAAACTTACTTATCTCTGGGGAACATCTCTCAGATATATGGGTAACCCCCGAAATCTTGTTTGAAAGACCCCTCTTTCTGAGATACTAGGTCTTTATGCTTAGTGATATCTGGGGTATTATCCCGGGACTTCTGATTTTGCAGAAGCAATGTCCTAGTCCCCGTATAATACTTTTCGCTTGCTTGAAAAAATAGCACCCCCCCTCAGCATAAAAAAATGATGAAACATTACAAAATGCTAATCATGTGCTGTTGAAGAAAAGATTCTCTAAAGGGAACACACCTAAAGTCGAAGCCATCATCTCTCTGATTTTGCGGAAGCAATAGCCTGAGCTCTCATCTAGGTATACTCACCTGTAAGACTAAATATTGAGATTTAGATACGGGAGTATATTCTGAGGTGGGACACCGCGTATAAGTTTAAGTCATTAATCTCGTATCTCGAAACAATTGAACTTTGTGTGAAAATTTAAGTGGATCAGTATACTGACAATCTAAGTGAATCGTTTAGAACTTAAAATGTTTATAGCTTAACGGTGTTGGTGATGTGTCTCAGAAACTGATATGATCCTCTTACACAAACTCACAAAAATATTGTAATATTGTCTGTAAATTTTTTTTTCTACATTTCGTTAGAATCAAAAATCCAAAAAGATTTAGAAGTGTTTTAGCATAAATTTTGAAAATACAAAAAGATTTTCGACAACTAATGTTGAAGAGCTGATTTTCAAAATTTCGAGTGCTAAACATGATGAACAGGTTTGGGAGAGTCTGTTTAAAATGAGAAAAATTTGAATGTTTGCCTACAAGTGGTCATCAGAAACGTTTTAAATGTTAAATCATTCTATTCCTGCAAGTGATATAAATTTGACAAATCTTAAATTTGTGAAACTTATGTTTGTGGTAGAGTATGTGCAGATATGCAGATAGTGAATTCCAGACTGCGATCCCAGTTTACCGATAGGGGGGTCTGAAGACACTGATGCTGAAACAGGATAAGAGCCAGGATTACGTTTCTGAGAAAAAAAAAAGATTAAAGAGATCTGATCAAGAGAATTAGAAAGCTCAAGAGCCAGATTATCTTTTCAAGGAGAAGATTTGAGAGAGAAGAGAAAGAGATTGAAGATACTTACTGTCACACCCCCAAAATCCACCATGCGGGGTATCACCACTTGGAGGCGTGACATGACCAGGATCGAGCCCACCAATCATGTTAAACAACGTATTTTAGTAAATAAAACCAATCACAATACAATTGGTGACGAAAAGGAAGTTAACCAGGTTCAATTTAAACAGCGGAAGCATAAGACGTTAAACCAAAACATAAGTTTCGTAGTTCATAAGTTTAAAGACCCAAACATAAGTTTCATAAGTTCATAAAGTTTATTCATTAAGTACGAGACATATCAGTTCGCATCCCACAACAACCACCTCCATGTGCAAGCCCCATAGCATCTAGCGACCTGCAAAGCATGTAACAACGAGTCAACAACAAAGTTGAGTGAGTTCACGGTTGGTTGTCCATTTTAGAGTTGTTTCCAAAAACGTAGTTTAATCTTAATCAGCTATCTAGCCGTGGGGGTCACCCCATAGTTCGAAAACGTTTATTAGTTAACCATCCCATGTTCACCTTCCCTGGCTATTCAAGCCCGGCACTCCGGCCGTGGGGAGCTACCCCAAAATTTTAAACTACCAGACTCGTTTATCATATCGACTACTAACAAAATCAATTGTGCCCTAGCGTCGATGTCTATCATCACCGACGTGCCATAGTCCATTAGTACACACCCGTCCAACTGGCACGGTGTGCGGTTTGTTAAACCTAATAGCAATATTAACTAATGACCCGCTCGCCATAGCTCGGCGATTAAGTCGATACAAAAAGGAGGGACTTCGCTGATAGAGTTCTAGTCAGTAAGTCTAATACGTCCCAATAGGACGAGGAATTTACATTCCTGAACACGGTCTAAAGGACGAGGAATTCACATTCCTGAACGCGTCCCAAAGGACGAGGAATCCCTATTCCTGTACCCATTCCCATTCCCACCGGGAATTTACCATGCTTTGTAGAAAAGTGTGAACTCACCTCAGTTGCTCGGTTTGACTCTCAAAAATAGCTAACAGTCAAGGTCGGTCAATCACGTCCTAATATGATTACCAGTTAGTCATTTAGTGGTTTTCAAATAGAGCACAAAGTTCCTACACGTATCTATCACATAGCATGCATTACTTTAACTGTTTATGCACATATATACTTCCCATCCATTCCCCACTCATAAACAAAACATAACGATAATGCACATAACACATATAACATGTTAGATCATTCACAGATAGCATACTCGACATTTAAGACACGCAAATTACAACTTATGTCGTTTCCGCTTAAATATTCAAACCGGGCTGTTTTCGGACATTTTAATAAAATAGTTAACTTATTCCAAAAATTTCCATATTTTTACAGAATGTCTTAAACGTTCCAAATATTATTGTGTAAAAATTATCGGGGTCCAGTTCATTACCAATATTTTATAAAAATTCATTTTCCGGAATGCAATCAGATTTATCTTTTTCTGACCACAGTCCACGGAATAATTTATTTAAAATTTATC